>VZTJ01005050.1:1252-175792 GCA_013397795.1 Orthonyx spaldingii
CGAGCATCGCCCGGCGGCGCCGGGGCCTGGCGGGCGCAGCCGCTGCGCGGGCGCGGCCCCGGCCCCGCTCCCCGCGCCCCTGAGGGCCGGAGCCGCGCAGACGGGAATAGCCCGGCCTGAGAGCGGCCCCGCACCCTGCCCCAGCGCCTGCCCGGCCTCCCGCCCTGCTCCCCGCAGCCTCCGCGGTCCCCCGTTCCCTGGGTGGCAAACCGGGTGTGTGAGGGATGGGACCGCGGGCAGCTCGTGCGCTGCAGATACTTGTGGTGAAGCAGCAGCCAGAGATACGGGCTGATATAAAATTATGAGCTGTTGGCAGATAATTCATTACGGCGGAAAAAAAAAATAATCTCACCAGGCCAGAAAATTGGCCACGACTTATATTTGCATCTTTATATAGATGCAGTGTGTCGTTAATAGACCATTAACAGTTTTGCTGCCTTTAATTGAAATACAGCCTGCACTGAACATTCAATAAATTGGAAAAAGCAATAAATCTTTAGAAACGAGGGGAATTGGTTTATTGTCCAACTTTCCAAACTGAAACAATTAAACATTTGAACAAATTAAAACTGAAGTCTTTACCTGAGGTTACGATATACTGGCTGGGGAGGAGGAAGAGTTGACAGAAACAACCCAGCTTGGAGCTGCAAAGGGGGGGAATTACCTGAGTCTTCAGTGTGATTATATTATACAAATTGTGGCCTAAGCATGAAATAATTTTCACCCTCACCTATCTTTGTTTCCCAAAACGTACATCCACACATTCTGCTTCCAGCCTGGCTTTAAATGTTTCCTTATTTTAGTACCTCACCCATTAGGCTGAGACAGATCATACTCAAGTCAAACTTAGCAGCACAAGGGAATTGACTTTTATTTTTTTAAAATTTTTTTAACTTCCTTATGTTCTGATCGATTTTGATATGTCACATAAACATTTCTGGTACATATAATGTGTATTGTGAACACAAGCCAGGGTAGGTTTGATTGCTCTTTGGTTAGAACAAAATAAAGGAGGACATATTCCTTACTCCAGTGGTATGTAATTGTCATAGCTGTGCAATTCAGAGAAAAAGAAATGGCACTTTTTCCACTCCTCTTAAGAAAAGCCAAACCCATTTAAGGGAAAAACTTTTATTTGAAATGTGTCCTCTTCAGAATGATCCGGTTATCATGGCCATGCAGGGCCTGGAAGGGGAATCAGTTGGAAACCCTTATCATGCCCTGAGCAATGAGGAAGTTTGCGTGTTCACTATCTGGCAGTCCAAGAAGGTGTAAACGTGTACCTTTGCCCAGCACAGTCCTGGATAAGGAGACCAGCACGACAACATGCAACTGTAGTCTTTATCCAGCACCTCAGCTGGATGGAGCACGCCTGATGTACAAGCCCAGCAGAGTGGGGATGAAAACACTTTTTTGCTCAAATAAACTTGTTTCTGCTATTCAGGAAAGCAGGAGTCACATAAAAGTTACTATATTAGCTAAAACCCTTTAATTTTCTCTGAAATGAATGAGGGTTGGTGGTGTCGAGCCCTTTCTGGACAAGAGCCTTCTTGCTTTCTTATTCCTGGAGAAGAACAGGGATGAACTATAGCTGTTACTATTTAGCTGTTTCTATTACTGAGCTATTAACGGCATGAACTGTTTAACTTAGCTGTAACCCAGTCTTTAGCCCCAGGAACACTGAGGTTAGTGCTACAGAGGTTAGCTATAGGAACCGAGCTGTTGCTCACCTGTCTCCTCTGGCAACATTAGCAGCTGTGCAGTGTTTTTCGAGTAAAGACAGATGATTCTGTCAACTTGCGTGGGTTTTCATACCATTTGCGAGGCCTATCTAATTTCTCTGTTCAGTGGCAACAGGATAACAAACCGTCTTTGTTCACAGTTTTCCCAAGACACGTGCTGGCACGAAAGAGGTGCCACTGGCACGCTGCAGACCAGAAATGGCTACACTTTGGTGGCTAGAAAGTTGTTCTACTGCACAGTGTTTGCAAAATAAGATGAGATCTTTTGTGGGCAAGAAGTGATAAATATGTGCAAATATTTAGTTTTGCATTCTGCAGGCTGGGAACACCATTTGGGCCAGCCTTGTAAGGGCAACATCTCTTGGGAATTTCACTTCCTCTCGTAATCTGTTGTCAATGTGACATGGCAGATTAGAGTTCAGCCTTGGAAACTGCGAGTTGTTGCCTTCTATTCCTATTTGACATACATTTTTGCTCAAACTTGTGAACTGCTCCTATCATTTTGGGAGGCAGTACAGATGCACGCATTTAACACTTCTTTCTCTTGCTGAAAGCGAGTCCATTTGTACCGAACGCTGAACCAAGGAGACCCGTCATTTCTCATCCAGAAGGAATGTATGTAAATTTATCATCTTAATTGATGCCTCTCCATGAGGTTCATATAATCAGCCCTTGTAGCTTAACGTGCTAATGAACAGGGTAAGTAGAAATATAATATATTAAAGGAATGCAGACCAATTTGTCTGAGCCCTGCTGAGACCTGCAGTGTAAGTTTTGCAAAGATTTACTCATCTCTCGCCTATCTTTCACTTAGCCGCCTTTTACTCCTCTTTCTGTCAATCCTCTGTGAGCAGAGTGATTCTCCAAAGTGCATGTGAGGATGTGCAGAGGGGTCAGGAGGCTCTTTTCAGAAGGCAGTGATGGTAAATCCCCTTTGGCATACACGCAAACCTGCACAAGACCTCACACTGCCCGGAGCAGCACATGAGCTCTGTGTCCTCACGTCCCAGCACAGAGCAGCAGTGCTTGGTGTACACGGTGAAAAGTGTGGGATCCATTGGGAGCTCTGCTGACAGTGGGATCAGGGAGCAGTGCTGGGCAGGGAGGTGGCTGTCTCAGGCAGCTGAGCTCCTGTGAAGCCCCTCTGAGTTGCCTGGCTGCAGTTTATACCCGGGTCTCTCCAGGCCTGTCAAATCCTTTCTTCCTCAGCTTTCCTGGAAATCATTACACATACAGCTTCAATCCATTTGCCAGTTTCTGTGTATTTTCAGAGCCTGGGATCAGCTAGCTAGCGCTGTGAGGTTGAAACAGGCTGAATCCTCTTCCTCCTTAAAGGAGCCGGTGGGATAAATGCTGCCACAGAGTGTTTGCGTGGTGTGTGCATAGCATCCCTCTCCCCTATCTCTTGCCAGCCTCATCCATCTTCCCTGGAAGCTGGTCTGAGCAGGCACTGCAGTGTGCAGTGCCCAGGACAGCAGCGGCCCTTTTCAAATGGCTCCTTAGTGCTGCCATAATAAGCCTGATAAATAAAACATGGCTTGCAGACACGGATTTACTGGAGAGGGCTAAGGGGGCTGTAGCTCCCTCATTAGTATCTCCCGGTGCAGCATGTGTGCTCCTCATTATGTGGCACAGTGGCGGTTGTCTAGTCATCCATGATGAGGCTGCAGCCACTCCAAGGATGCACCAGGGATCCCAGGGATTTTTTTTTTCTTTCTCCTGTGTTAATAACAGGAATTTAGAAGGAAAAAAAAAAAAAAAAGAGCTTGAATATGAAGAGGATGAAGGGGAAAAGATTGCAACTGGGTCTGATTTTTTCTCCCTTGCGTCTCTGTAAGTCAGCAGCAAATGCAGAGAAATCCGTATAGCTGTGTTAATATGGAACAGGACAGGATCAAGACCTCTGTACTGCACAAACTCTTATTTTGGGGAGCTTTGTTTCTGTTCATTCTAAAATGCTGCTCATAAACTTGTGGCTGAAGTATAAACTTTATCATGTCCCTCACATTTTTTTGTCTTCTGTTCAAGGAAAAGGAAGCAATTTGGCTGATTTCAAGTCCCTCAAAGCTGGGGACTCAGGAATCTGGGTTAATCTGAACAGGGTTTGTGGAAGTTTGATCCAGCTTTTCTTTCTGGCCATCGCTTAAATCCCTCCTACCTCCCGCATACAAGTTACAACTGCATCATCTTAGTAACCCTGTGACCAAGAGGCATGAGAGCCTCCTCTGAGACTGTAATCTCACTCTAAACAGCTCTCTGGCGGGTGCTCGTGAGTGGCGATACATCATGCAGTTTTCTCCTTTAGAGGCTTGTGGTGTCATCTCCACCGTGATCCCTGCCCTGCCTGGCCAGTGCCGGCGAGCCAGACGCCAGGGCTGGCCTGGGGGTGTGTTCCTCGCACAGCTCTGCGTGGCTGGGGCCTGCGTGGGGTCATGAACAGCGTTAGCAAAATCTGCCCCTTCCTCTTTGCCTCTCGACCATGCTCTGGCAGCAAAGAACCCTGTTTAGGACAGCAGGAGACTGCACTGGTGTAGCAAAGTAATCCTCAATAAGCTCAGGACTTTTCTGTAATGGTATTTAATATGCAGATAGTCAAACGAATGCCACCGTGATATATTTTTATGGACAAATATTATATATTAAGCCCTGATTTATACATTTGAGCGTAATACCTGGGGCTCTGAGGAGAGCCTTTAATCTCTGTCAGCGAGGCAGCACGCATGCTAAAGTGCCGAGTAAATCTGCACGGGAGCGCTGAACTGAGCGCGGCATATATCAGAGTTCTTCCGCCTGATAAAATTAAATACACGAGGCCACCTTTCTGTGACATTACTGGCTTCATACGCAGGGGCTGACACCAGGAAATACCGATCTGTGCTTCCCACTCTGACCCAAACCTGCACTGTTCCTGCTGCTTGTGCTGTCCCCATCCCAAGGGTACCATCTCAAGCTCCCAGAAGATGTTCCTGGGTGGAGGAAGGTCTTGTCTTTCCCCCTCTCCTTCCATCACCTTGCTCCCGTGTGACCGCCTGCGTGCAGCTGAGGGGGTGCCCTATTTCCCCTTCCCCAGCACGCGTGGTGAGGTGAGCATCGTCTCAGTATGGGGTTCTGCATTTAATAATCTCACCAGCTCAACTGTTTTTATCTGAATCTCCCTCCTGAACTGATAAATCTAAATTGCACATTTTCTAACCCGCTCGAGCTGAGGGGGAGGTCTCGCAGGTATCCTCAGGTGACGCGCGGGCTCTGCCGCGCCGCTCCGGCTCCATCTACTGCAGTTTTCTGGGACTGCCTCCCCTTCCCGTCCGCAGGCTCGCCGCTCCCGCAGGAGCTGCCCCTTCATCCCGCCGAGCCGGCGGAAAAACGGGAGCTCTGCTTCTGTTTGAAAGGCCCAGAGCTGTCCAGATGGTGAAACAAATAAAATACGCGTTCACGCAGTCCTGTAAATTGTACTTCCTCGTTGTAAAGCAGTCACTGATTTTCAGTGCCTGGCTTGCTGCATGAATTCTTCACTTCCCAGTGCTCAGAAAGAGAAGGAGAAGAACAAAGGTGGCCACCGTCACGGAAGCTTTCCGTGCTGGCCGGTGGAGCAAGAATTGGGGGCATGGCAGGTGGAGGGGCTGGAGGAGAGCTCTGTCTGGGGAGGAGGAGGCCTGAACAGGCACAAATCTTCCGCTTGCTGCTAGAAGATGCCAAGGGGAAAGAGATCAGCTTGGATTTCTGCCATCTGATAGGGACTTAGAGGGCGGGACTAGAAGCAGCAGAATTTTCCTGTGAAAGTCCTATCTCTTCATTTTACATTCAGTATTAAAAGAGAAGCTGCTGTGAAAGAATATCCTACTTTTCCTGGCTCTGTAGTTCAGAGCTGACATGGAGGCGTTATGTGTCCTTATTATAAGCACTCCTATTATAGTGTGGTTTTGGCTGGAGGATGCTGTATGGTTAAAGACGACTATTACAACCAAAAATAGCACCAGAGCTTCCCGAATGCTGTGACTATTATGAATTTGTGTGATTAATATTTAGTTGCTCTACAAAAAGCACCAAAAGCTGGAAGTCAAAATCAGAACAAAGTTGTACTAAGGACTGCATATAACTTTTTAAAAAAATATGTATCTATTCATAATGTGTATTTCTGTAGGTGATAGATTAGCCTAAAAATACTGCCAGTCTTTTTCAGGGCTGTAAAACATAAGGTACATAATATATTAATTTTTAATTGAAACTCAAATCATCTGTTTGAAATGAACCTGTTTCAATGGCAAGTAATATATTTTTTGCAGTCCTTGTGAAAACTGGAATTAAGGTAGATTTGGCAGCTTAGCCTATGAAGTTCTGGGGCAAATCCATAAACCGAAAGACCACAGGGTTTTGTCCTGGCTTTGATGAAGTTCTGAAAAGAGCTAAATTAAATCCATGCTGTAGCCATATGTGTAATTTTGTTCTGCTGGAATAGCTTATAGCTGTCAGTGAATTTCTCCGTACTCCCAGCATTGTGTAAGGGATGACACAAGAGCCTGACGATTACTCTCTCCAGTAGTAACATGCATTTGCAGCCCTAAAATTATTACAACAGCATTTTTTCATTTACATGGCTGGAGAGAATCTGTTTTTGCAGTAAATTTGTATTTCAAAGCAGACTTTTGTGTCCATCATTATTGGTGGTTTACAAGATTTCTCTTTTTTTTCGCCCCCATTTGGGGATGTGGGAACAAATGAAATAAACCCGTCATAAAAAATAATTTTGTCCAGGTGGAACATAAATCAGCCAAAAAAATATTATTCTACATGGCAAATAAAAAGCATATGCTGTATTATTTAAAGCACAGCCTCCATATTCACATACAAAATTAATGCTACAGTGGGAGGTAAAACTGATGGAGGCAGACAATGAAAATATTAGGAGTAAAACATCATGCCAGGAACAATTCAAGCAGAGCCACTTGCAGGGTCATGGTCGTATTCCATTTCAAATGGGCATGGAAATACACTGTGGGTTATTCTTCTCCAGAGATGCACACATAATAAGCACCTGCTCCCCATGTCTACTCTTGCCTTTTAACTGTTGATTTATTGGATGTTTCTGAAAGCTGTGGCCAGGCTTGCGAGGGATATATAACGTGGTGCCTGCAGGAAGGAATGGGAGTGGGCAGGCGAGCTGCCACACTTCCCGTCCCTTCCGTGGGGTGAAGGGCTGAGTGGGATTCACAACAAAAGCTGGCTGCTCCTCAGCTGAGGGAAAGGACGCCACTGGAAAATAAATCATAGTCATTGTGCCTGGGTCACGCCTAGGAAAGTTGGTAAAAAATTATGAACTGTGTTCCTTGCCTCAAACTGGAGTAACTGGTGGGTTGGGAGGAGAAACACACAGTGTTCAGCTGTCTAAGGCACCCAAAGGGATGTTTGCCATCACCGGGTATTTGTCTTCCACAGCATCAAGGGAATGATATATGAGTATAAAACATAATATTGCATGTGTTTGAAGGTAATTTTCAGAAGATTGTGAATCCACCCTTCTTACATGTGTGAGAAGGTACATACCACATACTACTGCTCTGTATTACACTGGAGACAGCACCTCCAGGAAATATTTTATTCTCATCCTGGTTCACCCAGGATTGGGGGGAGTTTCACTCCATCCCCCCTCTGAAGTGGAGCCTCACTAAATAAGGAATGAACATAATCTTCAGATAATGTTGAAGAGAGGTCACTACAAAGACACTTTGAATTAATATGATGTTTATCCCTGTAATTTAATAAAAAGAAAAAAAAAGCACACAGAGAACCTTCTTGCTCTCTGCCTTACTATTTCACTATTCTCTGATATTTTCTTCTCTGCAGCAAGAGTGGAGCTTTTCAGCCATGAGGCCTTGAGATATTCTAGTCTTGGTGGTCCTTGAGATATAATGACACAGCATGCCCATTTAGAAACAAAAGAAAGAAAATGATGTTTAATTAAAAATGTGAATCAGAAAATGTAGGGCTATTGAGAATCATCATGAACTGCACATTCTATGTACATGGGCTAAAAAAAAGATGCACTGTAGCAACTGGAGTAATTCATGGTTCAGTTCCCCCATGATGGTAAGCAGTTTATTGACCTAGAACTACAAAATCATTCAAAATGACATTTGGCAATGCTGAACTTCTGACACAAATCCCCTGATGTAAGGAAATGGAGAGGGCAGACACACAACCTTCCACTGAGACCTGCTGTGTCTTTAAATAGCAGCAGGAGAGGTGCACCAAATTCAGAGTGGTAGAAGAGCAATACAGGAGCAAGAAACTCCTGCATTTTAGCCCTGGCTCCTTCAATAGTCCTGAGCCAGTCACCTTGGGCCAGAGATTCAGGCATGAATCAGTCACAGTGCAGGCCAGGCTTTACACAGAGCTTCCTGTGCTCATTCCTGAGCCCCTTCCATCTGACACACCCAAAAAGCATTGAGGTGTTTAAAATCCGAGTCCTGATGGTGCCTGCTGGGGACTTTTGAAGTAGGATCCCTAAGGTCTGATCTTGCAAGTTCCTGATGGAGCTGTGAGGCCAGCCCAGGTACATCTCTACTCGTGACACCTCTCAGTCAAGGCAAGGCCTGGCTCCTTATGTGTTATCAGCTGCAAGGAGACACAGCCTTGGCCACAGAATTTGCTTCAATAACCTGTTGGAGCTTTCTTGTAGGAGGAGTGCACGGGAAGAAAGGAGAATCAGCAGACCTTATCACTTGCCTGGCAGGTTGGTTCCTGGCCAGCAGAGGATTTTTGACTCGGCGTGAATCTTTTTCTTTGGCAGGCCTGTTTCAAGGAAAACGTTTCCCAGCCTGACCTGCACACGTGGATCATGTCTGCTCTGCCATGTGACTGGAAAGGAGATTTGGGGCACAGGGCTGGGAGAAAGCACAGCCAAACTTAGAAAGCAAGCACAACTCCCAAAATGGGGGGATGTGAATTTACTCTCTGATATCTTTCAGCTCTAGTAATCTCAAGTGGTCCAGTGATCTCAATTGCTATAAATAACACTGCAAATATTCTCCTGTAGAAGCTTTCTCTTTCGGCTGATGCCATCCCTTTAAGTGTTAAGACATCATTGTGCCCAGTTTTTGCTGTAGCCAAATGGGACTGGAAGGAAATCAATAGCCCCATTTTGCCTGTCACTTACTTAAGCTTGATTTGAACCCATGTTTGTAAAGCTGAAAGCTTTTGTAATCCATTGTTGTTGTGCCTCCCAGAGCCAGCCTACCTCTGAGAATTTCATATTCCTACATTATAAGAAGAAACAGATTGGACAATGAAAATACATGCTTGCTAATTTTAATAGGTTTAAATCAACACTTTTTCTGTTATTAAGGCTGTGCTAAAAAAAAGACTGCTTTAAAAGGAGACGCATCTGCTCAGAGTAAAGACTTCCATAACTCATTCAGAGTTATTGGTCATACCCACAATATTAGTGATAAAAATTGATTATCCATTCCCACTTGCTTCACGATCCATAGCTTTTTTTTCATTCATATTGTAAGTTGGTTTATACAGAGTGAGACAGTGTTATTTAAATAGCCAAGGACAAGCATGATACATCTTACTGAAAACCCACACCAGCAGAAAGCAGGATATTTTTCATGTTAGCCTTCTCCTGTCCTGAAGGTAGAAATAATCTGGATTTGACATGTATCATGACTTCTTTCAACCCTGAAGAGCAAATACCCTTCTGTCAGTGTGTGTGCACGGCCCACTCAGGCTCACTGCTGCCCTTTTATCCCCAAGTGCAAAGTTTGAAGTACTCAGTAGAGCACTGTGATTTAAGGAAGAGTTTTCTGAGACTCCTAGCTCATTTTGGGACTGTCACCAGCAGCTCATGGAAGGCCAAGGGAGAGGGGGAAGGACTGAATGTTGCAAGGATGGAGAGAAAAATTAAAGGCAGGGACAAAGCTCAAAGCTTCTGCAGAACTTTCCGAGTGAAAGCTCTGTTTTGAATGTCATGTTTCAGCAACATGGGCTCAGCTGGTCCCGGGAAGGGGACCATGTATAAGACACCTCCAGCAGGGCGACATCATGACCATCAGCATCCCTTATAGACTCTCTTGCAGCTGTAGGGGACAGGAGGAGCATTCCTGCCATCAGTCCTGTGTTCACAGGCATTGAGGGGGCAGAGAAGTTTGGATATCCTCTTCTGATGAAGCTGTAAAGGTTGCAATCTCCAACTTAAGTTGATCCTTGGAGTCCAACAAGTAGAAATGGGGGGAGAACAGAGGTTACCCTTTAAATGGTATAATTTGTAGTGTTGCAGTTGTGAGGATTTGTTTATTGATGTGACCATAACCTCAACTCCCTGTTCAGAGTGGTTAAACCATGACACTCCCTTACAAAGAATAGAGAGGGTCTTACTGGCCTGCCCAGAGATAATTTTTTTTTGACTTAGAGTAAAAAGGTTTTGGTTATTTGATCCAAAACTGGATCCTGAAGATTCCACCTTTTCCTCTATAACTCCTTTTAGCATAAACAGGTATTATCTGCTCACAAGGGAAAAGGGAGAACAGACTCCTAATAAAAATACTTCACACCTTAAGTGCATAGGTGGTAGCTTCCCTCACACAGTAAAACACCCAAAGCATAGACTGACATGAGATCGACAGAAGAGGTGTTTCCACTTGGGACTATTAAATGTAAATCTCTTTTTGTTCCACAAGGGGATGAGACAAGTTTTGCCACTCAGTAGCTGTGTAATCTCTTTTGGGGCGAGGTCGGCTTGTCTTGCGCGGGATCTCGAGCTCCTGGGGGCGAGTGCAGCGCAAACCACTAATGCCAGCAAGAGCAGTGAGAAAACCAGCCACGTCTGTATCCTTACAGTCCCCTCGCCCACGGTGTTTATGAGCTGCATCCGATCCGTAGGGCGCGATCTCAGCGGCTCGCCGCGGTTTGAAGGAGGGCGGCAGGGCCTGCGGAAGGGCAGCGGAGGGGTGCGCAGGGATGCGCAGGGATGCGGAGGGATGCGCGGCCCCTGCTCCGCGAGGTGCCCGTGGGGGACCGGACCCGCGGCCGCGCTGCCGGGGC
This sequence comes from Orthonyx spaldingii, assembly GCA_013397795.1. Classification (NCBI taxonomy): domain Eukaryota; kingdom Metazoa; phylum Chordata; class Aves; order Passeriformes; family Orthonychidae; genus Orthonyx; species Orthonyx spaldingii. The sequence goes on from VZTJ01005050.1 coordinate 12,037, forward strand.
CGGGGGAGGCGCAGCCGGGGCTGCGCTGCCAAACCTGGCGCGGCTTTGCCATCTAGTGCCGCGCGGCCGGATTGCAGGAGCCCGCGGCCAGCACCGCACGGAAACACAGCTTCATGGCCCGGCTGGAATCGCAGGAAATTCAGCTTGAGTTGGTTTTGTTTTGTTTTGTTTTGTTTTTTTAAACATTAATTCGCATCAATATTTTATGTGCCGCAATGGTACATAGAATAACCGCGTCTCAAAGAAGCGCTGGGTGTTTGGTGCGGTCGGTAGCACTGGGAAGGGAATAAATCACTGGTGGCCACACGAGCTGCCTCTGGCTCGCTGGGAAACCCTTCCCTCACTGGTTTGCAGTCACCTGAAAGTGGATATGCAGTGTCATTCGGATGTCCCGATTTAGGGTTGAAACTGTGGCACTGCTGCCGCCACTCAACTTGTTTGGCAAATGAGGCTTCTTCGAGTTGTGAGGGACACGATTTACAGGGGAAGGCTCGGGAGCAGAGCCAGGTGAGTCCCTTTCAGTGACACTGAGTAATGGATCTGATCAGTTTTGTGGAGCCTCCCTCTCACCTGGAAATTGTTTACGAGTGGGACACAATTTTCTCACATTAACTCATTCTTCTAAATTATTGGGTCAAAAATTTCAGGGAACATAGGACATCCTTAAAGGACATGCAGGCAGTTTATTGGGGAGCCCTGGAGTCAAAGGGATTTTAGTTGGTTTACTGGAAGCACGGGAACACTGTACTAAGCCTTTTGGTCCAGACACACAGGACTTACTCATGTGTATGAATTTCTGATTTACTCTCTGAAATCATTCTCCCCTGTTCATTTAGAGAGTGCTGTGTATACAAACTTCGGGGCTGTGACATTTTTAAGACTATAACTAGATATGAAAAAATACCTGAGATGCAAATCCAACCTAATTTCCCATAAAGTACAAATTAATATTTGCTGAACCTTTTCATTTTAGGTTTAATTTCAACAAATTGTAGTCACCTCTGAAGTAGAGAGGGCATAGATAAGTGAGTTTGGCTGCCTCACAATCAGTTCCCAGCATGTAGAACTAAAAGGTCTCATGCTTCATAAACTGAAGTTGACAGGGACAGGTTTGGACTTTGAATACCATTTCCTTAAAGAAGAAAAAACCAATCTTTTTGTTGGCAGCCAGTTTCCAGAGGAACTTTAGAAATAACTTCTGGTTTTGTTATGTAAAACTTCCTTCAGCAGCTGGATCCACACAAGCATTTTTGCAGGTCCAAGAACTTGTCATAGGGAGGAGCTGGCATTGCTTGGGTAAAGGACAAGCACATAAACCATGTGCCAAGCAGCTTAAAAAGTAGATGATGATGAGGCAAAGCAAAAGGAGACTGAGTTAAGCTGGAGCCTGAGACAGTCAGAAAGGTTGAAGACAACAAAAATAAACGAATGAGCTGTTTTCAAAAGACCTCTCCCGCTGCACAGGAAAACAGGGCAACAGATGTGCCACCACAAAGAAACCTTGGCAGCTCTCAGGTAAAGCCATACCACACCCTGTAGGCTTGGTGAGCTATGAATAATACCAAAGTTTCATTTTACATGCTAGCACAGGCTATATTGTCATCTACAATTCAAATCTTTGCTTAGGAGGTTATTGGGCTTGCTATCAAGAGAGAATAACAAAGAAGTGTTTGAAGATAAGATCCAGTGAGACCTGGTTTTCTACAGATTCATGGCTTGAGGCTGAGCACCTAAGAGGGATTTGTACTGTGTAATAGCAGCTATGCCCACACTGTTCCCTTTCCCTCAGCTGGGAATATTAATAAGGCCTTTCCCATCCACCTTCCTGCTTTCATGCAACCCACAGGAAATGTCTGTCTTGGACATCTTTGGCCCTCTGTCACATTTGGTTAAATTGGGCAGTGAGTTTTAAAACTGTTGAGGTTACCTGGACTCAACATCAACAAATGGCTTGTATTAGTCTCTCTTCCTTAGCAAACTCAAGTTATTCAACACAGAGTGGGAGGGTTAAAGACTTCAGCCTTCCAAAAGGGATGGAATTGCAGCAGAAAGGATGGCCTTTTCGAAGCCAGGCAAGCATTTCCATCATTTATGAACAATAATGGCAAATAAAGTAATAAAAATAACAGCTGAGCTTATACGTAATAGCTTACCTCTCGAAGTGCTTTTCAGCTTCTTTTCTCCACTTTCAGAGTAATTCTCTCAAAATCCATTACATTTTTTGCAGTGTTGCTATAGCCCAGTCCCTTCTTGGATAGGACAATCACATTGATTGCAACACATTTAGACAAAGACATTCAGATAGATTTCTGCTCAGGCATAAAATGTCAGGGTTTGTTTTATATTAAAGCAAGGAAGACAGGACTTAAACAGTAGATGTCTTATTCAGTGTTTTTTTGACTAGACTGGGCAAACTGTGAGCATCATTGTAGGTGAGACACCCCAAAGCCAATCTCCTGTCCATACAAGGAACTGAGTTTGGATCAGAGTTGTGCTGTGAACACAGAAGTACAGCAATGTTGATTTTATGAGATGTGCAGTGATGTGCGATCACAGAGATCCTAAAATATCCAGGGCACACAGATAATGCCTCAGATCCAAACTAGTAAATGCCTCTCTTCCGAGGACTTGAATGCCAAAGATGTGTTCAAAGGCAGAGAACAGGCCATTGAAAAGCCTTTGAAAGGATTGCTGCTGAGCTGTGGTTCAGTTTAACTTTTGGGGCAGGATATTTGCTTGTATTCTTACAAAATTGTGAGCTGTGGAGTCTCTGCATGTATTAGAATATGCATACAAAGAGACAGAGAGGAAAAATTACTGAATACTTTACAGATTCTAAAATTGATGGTAGTTACATGTTGAGGGGAGACTGAACTCACCTGCCATCAGCACAGAGACAATGATTCTGCCATTTAGAAAACATGCAGAAAGGGTACTATAACGCTTATTAATTAGTTTCTCTTTACAGTATTTCATTAAGGTATTATTATTATTGTTGTTATTGTTGTTATTTTTCTCCCAGTGAGTGTGCATAGAGAATGACTAAATAATTTGGACAGACAAAGCATGATTGGGAAAGAAAAGGCTTTCTAAGCACTTCATTTCCCCCCATCTCGTTCCCTCCAGAAAAGAGAATAAAATCCCATGGTTGTTGCACAGAACTTTGTGCAGGAGACAGGCAGCAAATAATTAAGCATGCTTTTCTGACAGCTCAGCTTAGGCCTTCGCTGTGTGCCAGTGAGGGTAGAAGGGGGCTGCACGCAGCCAGTGCTTGGTCACTGACCCAAACTGTGCCAGGGGGTCGGTGGCAAACATGGCTGAAGCCTGACAGATGGGCATAAACAGCAAAGGGGAGAGGGTTTGTAGAAGAGTCAACACCTGGATGATCTTTAGAGGGAGAAAGGAGTGGCACACCTTTAGCTTTCCTTGGGTTCATGTGAAAGCAAGTTAATGGCATAAGCCATGTCCATCTGCCTGGGTTAGACACAAGGACAGCCAGGAGATGCTGGAGCAACCTCAGGCACAGCCTGCACCAGCTGTGATGGTCTGGGCATGGAGCTGATGGATCAATGGCATCCTGAGTAACCAGCCCTCCATTCCAATGCTCCCCTCTGATAAAGGAATCTTGGATGGCTCCTTTAAAGCTCCTTAGAGCTTCAGAAGCTCAGGTTTTGTGGTTTTTTGTGATGAAATAATGAATGTGGCTGGAGGTGGAATTGAGATGATAGAAGGATAAACTACACTGAGGCTTCCTTCTGTACCTTGTTGTTATAAGCATCCCAGATAGCTAAACTGAGGTGCAACACTTCAGAGAGACAAAGACAGAGAAGGAAAGAACAGAAGCACTTTTCAGTAGGGCTGAACCACTTTTCCGTGTCAGTAATGCTGTGTCAGGAATGCTCTTTCATTATTTTTCCCCCCAAAATAACAATATGTGAAGCTGTATGAAGAATGTTTGGTAGGAAACACCAATTGTGTGTAAAGCTACTTCTGGAAGTTCTATAAAAGAGCTTTTCAAACAACTTACAGAGGTGTGAGGTCAATTTCCATCAAATTTTAATGGGATTTGTGGATCTGTTATTTCAGTCTTGAACAAAATTCTAAAACTGTTGGTTTTCACAGGAGCATTGCTTAACTGCCTTCTTTGTACTGTAGTAAAAAACATCAAAGTCCTTTAAATACAGATCAATATAATGGACAAAATTACCATTTGAAAATTGTAGGCTACTATAGTAATTTAAAGAAAACATCCTTAATCTTGCTAATCCCTATTCAAATAAATCCAACAACTACTGTAAGAGACATATAATGATCTAACACACTCAGCCAGCTCTGTGTCTCCTTGAATAACTCAAGGGGACAAAACAAAACAAAATTCCAGCCAATAGCCAGATGGGGATATGGCACAACTTAGTAAATTAAAGTAAGATGGGAGACAGATGGAGGCCTTTTCAGAAGTCAGATTTTGGTAGTTGGAAAGGACAGTGATAAAATCCCAGCAGATTGGACTTAAAAAAGCTGTGGGTAATGTGTGGTCACAGCCTGACATTGAAAGTCTGTAAACTGTTTGCTTAACTCCACAGATCTCCTGTGCCTCAGATGTGAATTATTTCTTAGGAGCATTACTGGGGTATTTGGGCATGAGCAGTGCCGGAACACTCGGGATGCCATGAGGAGCAGCATCAGGAGAGATCTCACAGCCCTGATCTGAGCCCCTCAGTCAGCTGCCTCGAGGTGAGGAGCCTCCACCTGACTGCCTTTGAGGGCAGACACAGAGGTCCTGCTCACTGCCCACCCCGGAACTTCCAGGCTATTTTCTCTCCAATGTCAGTGAGCAGAGTCACTGCAAAGTGCTTTCCCACACTCCCCCTTCCACTCCTTCCTTCTCAGCATCGTGGGAAATACTGTGCCCACACTTTTCATGAATATTCTCTAAATGACTGAATGTTCGTGTGGGGGGATGAGTTACACCATCCTGTACTTTGAGGGTTTGTTGCTGTTACAGTATTTCCTCTTTGGCTGCATTTTTTCCCCTGCTCTCCCCTTTTTTTGCTGGAGATACAGCACATTAAGCCTTATCATGTTCACATGGGAGCCTTCTGCTTTCTCCAAATCATTTGTATCTCATCAAGCTGAACACGCTGACAATTACCAGGTGGAATGCTGGCTGCTGTTTGAATTGACAAAATCTTTCATCCAGACTTCCAAATGGCTAACACAGGCACACACGGTCACCTGCCAAGGTGCTACTCCCAGCCTTTTCCTTTTCTGTAATGTAATGGTTTAGGTGCAATTTCTATTAGGATGCCACAGAGTGCAGGGATGGCCATCAAGAGAATGTACAGTGACCTACATGGCCTGGAACATGTGTCCAAACTGGTTCCCATCCTTGTCGTGCCTCCTGTGAAGCCCACTACAGCCTACAGCGACTCGAGCCTGTATTTCTGGGGTGACACACCACCTCTCCTCTCTTTAGTTCTCCCTGCGGACATCTTGTTCTTTTTCCATTTTATCAGATTAAGAGCTTTCCAAAGGCAGAGACACTTGATCGTCCTCTCAGCTTCACCAAGCATGTTAAGTCTGTGCCACACATCAACAGATGTCACACTGTTTGATGGATTGTAGTTTAAGAGTGAAAAGATGGCCATCCTAATGAAATAGATACTTGTGAAGGTGGGAACTATGGACCATGGAACATTTTGTAGTCATTGACTCAGCTTGGCAAAGTCCTATTATTTATTTACAGCTGCATTTTGCCCTGTAGCATGAGCCTGATTGTAGTGGTAGGAGGGTGAAGAAGGAGGAATACTGATGATGCTTGTAAATGCTTCAGGTCCTTGCTCTCTCAGAATCACACAATGGGTAAGGTTGGAAGGCACCATGCCCACTGCTCTAGCTGTGACAGTTACTCTGTATCTGAGCAATGCACTTTCTTTAGCACGTGGTTTGAGTTGCATGGCTGGGTGTGAGCACACTGACCTACTTCAGCCTCCTTTGCAATTTCTAATTTTCCCTGTTTACCCCTTTCATTGTCAGCTTGTTCACTGTTGCTTATAATCAGCAGGCTTTACTGCCTTTGTGGTTCGTTTCTCCAGACATAATTAAGTTGTCTGCGACTGACGTCTGGCTCTGCTGAGGTTTCGGTTGCATCTTCTTGGCTGCCTCAATGTCCTTCTTGATTTGGGATTCTGATCACTGCCTGCCCGGGCACGGCACATCGTCAATGGGCGCTTTCATTCCTGAAGACTCCCTTGCGCCTACAATAACGCAGTGAAGTGTTTCTGGCTCTCGGAGCACTCCGGAAGGTTATTTCAAGGCAGCCTCAGCTGTTGTGCCTCTTGTGCATGCTGGAGCCTCCAGCAGGACTACATCAAGCTATAGGAATTTCTAAGGGACCCTGTTCCTTTGCAGCAGGGCCATGAGCTCTCCAGGGCGGGTATCTTCACCTTCATAACCAGCCAGAGATCTCGTTGGGGATGTCCCTTGATCCTTCAGTGGCTGGTGAAATCCTGATAAAAAAATTGATTCATGGAAGAATTGTGTTTCTTCCTGCTGTTCATGATCTTGCCTAAGGGTCAAAGCGAGACCTAGTACCTCTCCTGTGGCCCCTTCTCTCCTCTGCTGTTTCTTATGGCTTAACCCAAACTGACAACTGAGCCCCAGGCAGCCGCTCCCACCAGTGGGATGGGGGAGAGAAGCAGAAGAGTAAAAGCTAGAAAACTCAGGGATAGAGACACAGACAGTTTAATAGCAAAAGCCTTGTGTGCCAGCAAAGCAAACCAAGGAATTCATGCACTGCTTCCCATGGCTGGGCAGGTGCTCAGCCACCCCCAGGGGAGCAGCGCTCTATCATGTGTGATGGTGACTTGGGGAGACAAACACCATCACTCCAAACATTCCCCCTTCCTTCTTTCCCCAGCTCTATGTGCTGTTCATGATTCCATGTGGTATAGGATATCCCTCTGGTCACTTGAGGTCAGCTGTCCTTGCTGTGTCTCCTCCCAGTGTCACATGCACCCGCAGCCCCCTCGCTGGCGTGTCAGTATGAGAAGCAGAAAAGGCTTTGATGCTGTGCAAGTGCTGCTCAGCAAAGACAAAAACACCTCTATATTATCAACATTTTCTTCAGCAAATCCAAAACACAGCCCCGTACCAGCCACTGTGAAGAAATTTAACCCTACCCCAGCCCAAACCAGCAGACTGTTATAGAGCTTTCTCTTATTTTGTATGTTACAAGCTGTGCTGTCTACACTCTTCGTCTGCAATGCTTCTTTTAATCCCTTAATTTCAGGTTTGTGAAACACTGCAGGTGGTGACAAGCACAGGACTCATCTTTTCCATGACATACCTTTGTGTCTCTGGTGAACAGCCCTGTGCCTTTCCTGTGGATACAGTTGGCCCTTTGCTTCTGGGAAGAATTTTTGCTTTCTATTGTCAAAGTTTTTGGTGATGTGCACCCTCTTGGTCTTGGGCCTAACAGCTCAGGTACATGCCATCTCATGGCCTACAGCTTGTCTTTGTCAAGTTCATTGACTTTAGTGGATTAAATGACAGGTATCCAATCTAGAGATGTCCCTCATTGGAAAGTTTGGCATGGCAAGTTTTAATCTTCATACTAAATTTCCTGAATTTTGTGGTCCTATGCTTGCTTGCCTGGCCATGGTTAGCTACGACTGTCGCTAGGTGTTTTCACAAGTGAGAGCCTCAAAAGTTGAGAGGTTGTCTTCTCACCGCTCTTGAAGTTGCTCCTATCTTTCCTGTAGAGACCCTTCACATTTCACCTTCACCTCCCAGTTTTACCCACTCTGAACTTCCTGTGATTCTTTCTGGTTGGAAGCTCTTCAGAGTATTCATCCAATCTGTCTTGTTATCACTCCCTGTGGGAAAGGATTCCCCCTTTCTCTTGGATTTTGTATGTCCTTTTCTTCTGTCTGCTTTACTCAGGCGTTTCCAGCCAGATGCTTTCTGATCTTCCTAGACATCACATTACAGATGTGTTTGTTCATTTCTGCTTTGCCCAGTGTGATCTCTGCACCCATGCAGAGCCTGCCATGTATCTTTATTTTCTATAGCCCAACAGGAGACATTCTGCATGCCCGTAGGATGCTAAATGAAGATGTGTCAAGAGCTGATCAGTTTGAAGTTATGGGGTTTCTTTAATATGCCAGACTAACAAGGCTAATTATTTCTTTTAAGTCTGTTTTAAATATGTAGGATTTTTTCTAATCTGTGGCTTCTTATGCAGAACATTGATCTTTGGTAGATCATTTATGTAAAATGTATAATTTCTGAAGTAATGTTCTTCCATTCTTACCCTTACTCTCAGCTCTCAACTCCTACCACTAAAACCAACAAAAAATGACACTGACACTGACTTTCCCATTTTCTTACCAAGAGGCCGGCCTTTATCTGATTTATTTTCTATGGCATGCTTCCATATTCACTATATTTAATCTTTTAAGCTTGGTGGCTGATCTGTAGTAAGATTTCTAAAGTAAACAAAGTAAACTCATACAGCACACAGCCCTTCAACACCACTGTGCTCTAGTCTGGGTGTATTTTGGAGCTGCTTTGTGTTCAAAGCACTGCCAAAGTCAGCTGGAAACTTGGTGCCACACAGTGACCCACCAGGAAATACACTGGCTCAGAATTGCTGCTGGGTTTAACACTTCCCTGGAGATAACCTGGGGATCTTCTGCTCTGGGCAGAGACTGAGCCTTGCCCTACAGGGGTTCTTCCAATTTGCACTAAATGAGATGTTCTCTATCTGTGCCAAGGTGGGGAATTGTATTATTAATATTAAGTTTTAATATCATTTGCTCTGATCCCATGCATGAGGGCAATCTATTAATTGCACCCTTCCTTGATTAGACAGTGTTCTCCCAGGCACCTGAGCTGCCTGAAAGTTCAGCCCCTGCCACAAGAGCCCTGAACAAGTCCTGCCTACATGGTGTGAGGGGCAGAGCTCTGCCTGGGAGAGGCTGGAGCTCCTTCTGGGCTTCAGGCACTGGTGAACAAACTTGTTTAACAGAAGAATATTTAAATCCTCAGCTTTGTACCCATGATCCTAACTATATAATGAGAAATCTTCTTTTTTAACCTTGTGGTTTTGGTGGAGAAATCTTCGTATCGAGTTCCCCTGACGATCAGCGTGTCTAATTGTGCATTTCAGCAGCACCTCATTTGCACCTGGACTCATTAGTAAGAGCTGATTTACAGGAATAGCCACTGCTGGAGAGACAGGGGTCCTCTCTTCCTTCATTTATCTTCCTGGACCCTGACAAAAAGCACTCCCGAGATGAAGGGAGTGGACCCACAAATAATTGATATCCAGCATAACTTGTTTTCCCCCGGTGGAGCTGCCAGATCAATCAGCAGGAACCAAATTGGGACCAGTTTCAGGCGAGTGCCCTTTGTTTCCCATCGATTTCCGAGCTGCCTCCATGCAAGGCTAATGAGGGCTGCCGGGTCCCAGGTGCTGCCGGGGATGCCACCGCTCATCCTTCCCCGGGATTGAGCTGCCACCGTCTCACGGAGCGGCGAGAACAACTTTGATTCACGCGGAAGGTGAAATGGCAAGCACAACCGTGAAGCTTGAAAGGGAAGTGCCACAAAGCAGAATACAAGCTCCTGCTTGTCATTTAGCAGAGACGAACACGGGTGCCACCAAAACAACAGCATTATCCGATTAGCAAGCACCTGCAACCCGACAGGAGTGGAGCTGCAAAGGCAGGGAATCTGTCAGCTGTCGTTGCAACACCACTGCGGGTGCCACAATACACTAAGTGGGAATGAAGAGAGGTGGTGTAACAGGTGTCACTGCAATAGTGCTGAGAGGGACACTGTCACAGCTTGCAGACCTGAAATTTGACCTCTCCATCTCCCACGTGGGTGTGCGGGAGCTGCAATGTTATATTGCACTGAGGGCTCTGCCTTGTGGCTCCACGGTGACATCCGAGGATGCAACAGCCCTGAGGTCAGGCACAGAGCTTGTGAAACCCAGCATTGACCTTGTTTATGGTGCAGAATAACCAGAGGACTGTTTTGACTGGGAGTACCTCAAACAAAGTGTCTGGTACGGCCATGCTTGGGACCACTGTGGTAACCAACCAAATCTCTGCTGCCCTAGAAAGCTGTGTCTCAGAGATCAGCTTTAAAAGCACCCAGACACTTTTAACTTGTCCTTTCCTTGCCACATTCTCTTCCTTCCCATGAGGCAAAAAATGTATTCCATTTCAATCAGAGTGTAAGTTATACAGGTATATTATACAATGATGATGATGATGATAATGATGATGATAAATGGTATAATAGCTGTCTTTTGCACACATACACAGATGTGAGTGCCACCACATGCTTACATTATAGAAAATCGTGTATGAAGTATCACCTAAGCATGGTTTATCTGATCATATTTTTACTCTGAAGGGTAATTAGGAAAAATAATGAACATTGATAAACTGGAAAGTGTTTGTAGGGTTTTCCATGGGATCTTCTGCTCAATAACCTGCATAAAACAAAGAAGATATGGTTCACATGAAAGGCTGGTGAATCATGCCCATGTTCCACTTTCAAGAAGGTACAGGCCAGTTCATTAGGCTGCCACTAATGCATTGAGTTTATTATTTAAATCAATTAGCCATGGGTGGTTGAGCTGTCTCAGGATGTGCCTTAGATGCAGAGATGTGCACCCTTGCTAGTATCTTCCTCAGGTGGCACAGACACACACCTTTCTCAAGGAATCCAAATGTTGAGAATGTTCATTGGTGGAGAAATTACAAAAAGCTTGGTCTTGGAATGCGGTCTTGAAAATTGCACTGTCAGTAGCAATGTGGGACTGGAAGGGACTTCTAGAAGTGGGACCCTGGCAGCTGGGCCTCTGGGTTGTGTTCTCCACAGCATGACCCAGGTTTAGTCAGATCGATTGGACTGACTGCAACACAGCAGAAAAGCCAGGCCAGTCTCTGTTTGCACCCATGACATTTTGGTGGACTTGCCACAGAAGGGATGAATTTTCAATGTCTTTTGTGTGCTGGGACCCCATAACACCACCAGGTGAAACTGTGCTCTCCACCAGCCAAGGAAGGGATCAAAACTCCTGTGAGAGGGGGGATATGAGCCCTCCCTGGCCATTTATCAGCTGCACGCCAGGGTGAGCATCACAGGCTGGAGTGAAGTGTGGGTGTTGCACCTGCACCTGCACAGCTGCCCTTTGGAGGGATGCAACCCCACCAGAAGGTAAATGAGGCTCTAGGGATAGAAAGGCCTCCTGTTTCACCTCCTAAATATACCCTCCTTTGGTCAGCAGCAATCATGGAGTTACAGAATCACAGAATCACAGAATGGTTGGGTTGGAAGGGACCATAAAGATTATCCAGTTCAACTCCCCTGGAATGAGCAGAGACATCTCCAACTAGATGTGATTGCTAAGAGCCCCACTCCATGTAGTACCTGGTTGCAATCCATGTCTTAAAAGCAGCTTATTTTTTTCCCAGAGAGATGACAGAGTTTGCTGTGAGTTTTTGGGCACCTGTGCACACAGCATGGCTCGTTTGACCACAAGCATAGGACTAGCAAGGCCTTGGAAATTGTATCCTACTTATTAAAAAAGGGCGCCCAATTATTCTCAAATACAAGACACTGGTTGGCAAGAGAGAATTAGGGAGGCTGAGGAACAGTCACAGCCATAGATTTTCCAGTTTGGAAATAAGTCAATGATGAACACAACAGCTCATTTGTCCCCCAGGTAAAATTTGCCTCCCAACTGTTGTAACTGTGCAGGGTGTCCAGCATTTGAAACCCTCCTGGGATAGTGTAATGGTTTTACCCAGCTGGCAATTAAGTACCAAACAACCACTCACTCACTCCCCACACACCCCAGGGGGATGGAGAGGAGAATCAGGGGAAAGAAAAGTAAAACTTAACTGTGGGTCAAGATGGATTAATAATCAAAACAAAGTAAAATATTACAACAACAACAAAAATGATACTACTAATAATAATAATTGTAATTAAAAGGGAAGTCAGAGAGAGAGAAAACCCAAGAAAAACAAGAGATGCACAATACAAAGTCCTTGACTTAGTGCAAGCACTACTTAGTAAAAACTGAAAACACCAGTTTGTTATCCATATTATTCTCATCCTAAATCCAGAACACCAGACTTGTGCCAGCTACTGTTAAGAAAATTAACTCTATTTCAGCTGAAGCCAGGACAGACAGGCAGCTATGTTCAACCTTCAATGCAGGATAAAATGCAAATAAAAGAGCAAGTCTGTCCCTGTCCTTCTTCTGTCAGCCTTTGCTCTTGGCTCGCTGCTGTGCACAGCTGTCTTTCCAAAGCCCAGCAAAGCCATCCAGACAGGGAACAGGGGGAAGAGGAGGTGCTGGCTGTGTGACCCCAGGATCATGGCAGCATCCTGGGCAGGACAGTGATTCCCCTGCAGGCTGCCAGGGCTGAGAGCTCTGGGGCTGGTGCAGTGCAGCCTGCAGGTAACCTCCATCCAGGCTTTACATCTGCTGTGGGATAGGCTCCTTAAGTGCCGTATTAATGGGAGTTTTGTGGGGCAGGTAGTTCATAGGGAGGGTTGAGGGGTATCTCCCACTTCAGCAAGTGCGCCTGTGTACCGGGTCACAGCTCCCACTGACACAAAACACACCCACCCTGTGACTCCCACTGGTTTTGAGCTTGTGGCTGCCTTTGTCTTCGAGTCTGACCTGTCCTGGCTGCAGATACAAGCAGTTGTTATTTCTTGGCACCATGGCTGTGATATTAAAGGATAATTCCCATTCCTAGCGTCAACTATTCCTGAAAAAATTTCCTTTCCTGGAAAATCAGTGATGGAAAATACAGACTCCAGTGCTATGTTAATTCATAGGAGACCTAGCTCTGGTCTTCCTCTGTAAGACCACACCAAGCCTTCATCTATTTTGTTTGTTGAAAAAGCAAAAATAAACCAAAAAAGGCAAAATAAACCCCAAAAAAGGACAACTCTCTAAAAAGTGAAAACTGCAAATACAAATGCATTTATTTTCAAAATATCATTATAATACCAAAAAATGTAATCCCTGACCCCACATACTTTGAATGTAGCAGTTAAGTGACTCCTAGTTCATGTTTCAAAGCTAATTACAGCTTGTTGAAGTGCTGGAAACTTCTGCACTGGAAAAAATTAGTTTTTCCCCCTTGTAAAACATTCCCTAGAGGTCTGCCAACCCTTCCAGCAAAAACAGAGACTAAAACTCTAGTGAATAGTAAATGGAGGGACGTTTTTTTTCCCCCTTTATACTAAAATCATGACAGCATGGAAATGAGCCTCCCCAGGGAGCCCCATGCTCTGTGGGAGCATTCCCTTAATCCCCACGACTCCGCAGCCCAGGCAGCTTTTCCTTTGGGCCAGGAGCTGAACAGTCCCACTTCCCCATCCCATAAAGGGCTGGTGGGACAGGCACTGAAGGGCTGATGTAGGGATTGCAGCCCTGCTAAGGGTACCTCAGAGGATGGTTATGGTTCCACATGAAAAAAACATTTTCCCGCATGTACTTTATTTTTGAAGTGAAGTAATTACATCAGAACAAATGTGTGCTCAAAGAAGCTTACAGCTGTGAAATTAGGCACCCATAATCTATGAAATGCCAAAATCAAGATTGCCTAAAGCAAGTCTAATGCAGCTCTGTGCTCATTGCTCTGATCCCAACAGCCTCCATACTGCCTAATAATCTTCTCTTTTTTTTTTTTTTTTATGGAATATTCTGAGCTGAAAGGGACCCACAAGGATCATCAAGTCCTCTGCCCTTGTTTGTTCCCATCCTTACACCTACAGCCTTCGCTTCTCGGCATGACTGAACTCCCTTGACATCTCCAGGGAACCGGTGCTCTGATCCCGCCCCACGGCCTGCAGGCAGCTCCTCGCTGCAAGCTGAGCAATCATCACAATTCCTGCTCATCAGGGGGGTTCCTCTCTCAGCACACAGCGTGGAGCAGCTCAGAGGTGTTTGGCAAAGCTGCCTATTAAAGCTTGGGTTGGCTCCAGAGCCGGCTAACACCCCTGACTCCACTGTCACTCGTTGTCCCAGGGGCTGTGGCACCATCTCCCATCCCCACCGTGGGGTGGACTGTCCCCACTTCCCAGGAGAGCACAGAAATGGCTGGAAAGGAGGAGAGGCTGGAGGCATCTTTTTGCCCTGGAGTGAGCCTGGGCTCCCCAGAAAACAAGTGTGAAATTGCAGGGGGAGGAGTGGGCAAGGAAGATCTTTGCTGCAGCATGCAAATGTGCTGTTGGTCTCCTTAATTAGACCTCCCATTACCGACTGTCTTTCCACAGGGAAAAGCCCTGGGGGCCAAGCTCCCCAGCGTCATCCTGGACCACTTCTTCCTAATTTGACAGCCCGGCTTGGAGGGGAGGTTGCAGCTCTTCACTTGAGTCCTCAGGTTTGTAAATGTAAAGGGGGTGCTTTTATAGCCTGGCTGCAGAAAGCTGTGCCAGCAGCCCCCGGTCAGCAGTGGCAGCTGGGGTTCCCACCACACCCGGGCTGAGCAAGGGGTCAGAGGGGAGCAGCATGCATGTTCCTAGGGCAGGTGAAGGGAAATTGTTCATCTATGTATTCTGTGAGGGCTTTCCTCTGGCAGAGAGCCCTGCCCGTGCTGTGCTCACCATCCTGAGCAGAACCGGGTGGCCGTGATGGGCTGTCAGAGCAGGAGAGCCACTGAATTGAGGAGTCGATGTGATTTTTGCATCTGCACCAACACACACCTCACTGGGAAATGCCAACAATCAAACAGGAGCGTGGGGGAAGGGGTGCTGTCACCAGATGCTCATTCCCTGCAGTGCCAAAGGGTTAAACAGTGGAGACTGCAGGGACACACAGTCCTCTGCCATTTGGCTGCCAGACACCTCCCAGACCATAAAATTGCCACATCCAGACAACCACACAAGAGACGAGTCTGTTTCACCCTGCCAGGCTCTACAGGCACCATCAATATAAGGTTGTGGCCAGCACTGCTGCATCTCCAGTGGCTTTCTCAGCTTTGCACCCAGGGAAATGAGACCCTGTTTTTTGTATGTCTTGCTTCATCTCCTTTATGAGTAAGAAGACAGGTCTATAGCACCAATCCAAGCAAATTATTAATGGTCTTTCATTTTTAAGCAACCAGCTCCAGTGCTCACCAGAGCAGGCTTGCCTCCTGTTTGTGGCTGTCCTGCTGCCCCTGTTGTCAAACAACGTTGTTTTATAACAACATTCATGTTGAAGTGGATTATTATCGGGTTGACTACCCCTTGGGGTGTAATGAAAAGCATTCGTTAATGCTCAGGGCAGGAGGGCTAATTACTTCTTTATAAAAAAATCCGTGCTAATTGCCAATAACTATTTTATTGAATGGGTCTCATAGAGATAATTTTGATTGGGTTTTGATTTCCCTCTCATATTGTAACACTTAAAATGCATAGCCCAAAGAAGCTGGGAACAGCTAGGTTATCCAGACAAGCATGGAGAGGAAACCCCACCATTACAAAGACCAGTGGACCATGCCAGTCTATGCTCAGTTCAGTGCTTGAGCCTGCTGTGGTTCTGGCCAGGATTTTCTGGGCCTCATACCTTCCTGCTGCCTCATGCTTCCACCAAGCAGGTGGAGACCTGTTTTCTGAACTCCCTCAAGGCACGGCATTGATTCTGGCAGGCCTCGGAGCTGGCAGAGCAGAGGGAATGCACAAGGCTCAGGCAGGCTCCCTACAGAGCTGAATTCCACCTGGCCTGCAGGAACAAGGCAATCCCCGGCCCTGCAGGTACCAGGACTGCAGGAAGGCAAAAGGAACAGCACACTGCAATAACCCATGGGGTCAGTGTACCAGTTCCTGTACTTGGGAGGAAGACTCATTCACCTGATCCTTGGGTCTTGCTGCACTCCATGATGAAGAAAATTCCAGACAATCATTTGTTTGCTTTTATTTACAAATAGCTACAGGGCTGAAGATACCAAAAAGTCAACATAAGCACTGACTAAGTCCTTTTAGTTCTTTTGAGCCAGCAATAACTTACAACACTTCATTAAAAGCAAATCCCACAGAAGTACAGTGAGCCTGTGGGAGGCAGAGTAGGAAACTTCCAGGGTCCAAAAGCTCCTGCAAAGCTTCAGGTGGTGCCATGGGCTGATGCTGGCCAGGAATTTCACTGGATGTGCACTGCAGCAGTTTCTAGCAGTCTGACACCTACAGACTCTCAGAAAAGGTTATGGGACAGAGGATGTACACCCAGAGGATGTCAGACAATGTAAGAGGTGTCCTGGCAGGCCACAGTCCCCTCCAGACCAGACCTCAGACCCTGTGGCTGCAGACCTGAGCTGCTGAGCCTACTTACCTTGGAGCTGCTGCCAGACACACCATCAGATGGAACTACTTCCCATTTCCACCCCTCTGGCTGGAGAAAAATGTTTTTGGTTTTTTTCTTTTTTCTTCTCCTATCCCACCCCAGCACTTCCACAGGGAATCAGTCTTCTCTCACATCATGTTTTCTGATTCTCTGCTCAAGAAGAGAAAGCACACCAACCATGCCCTCTATGCAAGCCAGAAAGCTGTCTTGCCCCCTGGAAATCACAGTTTTAAAAATATTAATGTTTTTTAACTTGGTTGAATGATTTCCATGTTAAGAACAGGTAGGGCTTTCAGAAATGACTCTTCTAAATGCCCTGAGAGGTTTTGAGAGGGCCAGATTAACAAAAAGTTGGTCGTTTGGCACATTCTGAAAGCATTTTGGAAATACCTCCGAGGGTTGCCTAGAATCTACTGCTTCTGCAAGTCTTGGCTAAGACACTAGTGTGGTGAATAAAAAATAGCATTCAGGTGATTAATCTTTGCTTTGGGAATGTTTGGAGTTGCACTGTTGCATAGTGCACCAGGGACAGAATCACAGAATTACAGAATGGTTTGGGTTGGAATGGACCTTAAAGATCTTCTTGTTCCAAATGCCCCTGCCATGGGTAGGGACACTTCCCCTTGGATGAGGCTGCACAGTGCCCCATCCAGCCTGGCCTGGATGTTTTGTGTCTGTAATGTACACTCCCCAGTTATTGATCACACGGGAGGACCACAATCTAAAGTAAGTCCTCGGTGTCACCTACAGACAGCCCCAGCCACCAAAAATAACCACACTGCAGCTACCAGGGAGCAGAACAGACTCCAGAGCTTGAGGACTTGCTGCCTTAGCACAGCTTGCTTTTAATGAGCTTGCACACACCAAATATCTCCAGTCATGCTGGACAAAACTGAAATGACTTTTGAATAAAATGTTTCCTGGTTGCAACAGGAACAGGTGCAATGACAAGAAAAAGGCAAAAGCAACAGCTTTTTTCTTCAAAATCTGGCCAAGCTGGTAGAAACAGCTTGCAAGAAGCTGACCATACTGTACATGTTTGGAGGGCAAAACACTTTTACTTACAAAAAGGAGAAGTGTCATTTCTATGTCAAATCATGAGGATTTTTATTTTTACGATACAGGATCCTACTGAAGCAGCCTTCACTCAGCCCTGGTAGAAGTCTGACACCCCAATCAATCCTTCCCCTCCAGTGGGATGCCAGGTATTTTATGCAAGGGGCTTGGCTGGCAGCAAATTAATTTCCTAGCCTTAAAATTATCTTCAACAGTAATGAGCCATCGAAGTCAAGGGAAGAGTCACAGAGGACAAAATCATCTTAGGGGCTGCACTGGAGCCCGACTCCTCTGCTGCTCATTCAGTTCATACCAGAGGAGCAGAGGGACCTCAGGCCCTGAGGCAAAGACCTCTGGTACCTGTGGCAGCTTCGCCTCTGGAAGGAAAATCCTGCACATCTCTGCCGGGCTGACGCTGACCCGCTCTCGGCAGCTCCGGCTTTGTTTCCTGCATCAACTACGCCACTTCTCCCTCCAGGAGGAAGGAACGGAAGGGAGATGCTCCACCCAGGGCAGGGGATGCGGCGGTGCCAGCCAGCGCAGCCTGTGTGGTCCCAGCCCGAGCCAGGGGGATTTCGCCAGGGAAGCCCCTGGCAGTTCCTTCACCAGCCGGATCCTCTTCAGGGAAGCTGCCAAGAGCCCAATTAACACACCTACTCCATAAAAGCAGGAGTGGCGCTGCGCTGAGGGAAACAATCGAGCACGCACTGAAGGGCTTTGCTGAATGCACTTAATTCAGCGCTTACGCCTCAAAGCTGAGCACATGCTTTCCTGAATGGGGACAGGCACGTTTGGGGGCCTGCTGACCTGTCACCCAACATCAGCATCTTCAAAAGGAACAGCTCTTGGCACAAACAGCTCTTTCTTTCAGGAAAAAGAAAAGGGGGAAAAAAAAAAAAAAAAAGAAAGCGAGGAGAGGCTGGTGCTTTTCCACTCCGGAAGGTCACTGGTGGCTCCTGAAGGAGGAGGCGGCAGCCTCACCCAGCTCCCTCCTCTCCGTGGGGCAAGGAGAGACCTGCCCGGGAGTGAATAGGGGAGGGAAACTGGGGCAGCTGGTGGGCCAGTTCTTTCTGGTATGGAAAAACATCACTCTGTGAACATCCTGTGCCTACAGGAGAAGGGCATCGCTCCAGCATCGCGTAGCCCCAGCAACCGAGCGAGCGGCTGCGACTGTTTTTAAGCCCTCAGCAGAGACTGCAAATGTGAGTGCTGTGACCTGCCGAGTGGCTCTGTCCCCAGCACAGTCCTGCTTGGCTGCCCAGCACAGATGCAGGACCCGCATTGGCATCTCCACCCTTAAAGATGTCTCGCTCCCTCACAGCAGATGTTTTAGTGAGGGCAGATTTAAATCCGGGGACCAGATTCCTCTTCTATTTGCAAAGCTCTTTTTCCTGCTCTGGAAGTGCTCTCTGAATAAAGCCAAAGAGGATGTTCCTGGGATTTTTAAGACATGCTGGCACATTTCTGCCTGTGTGGCTGTGAACCCTTTTAGGGCTGTGGCTGGGAGTGCACCGACCACAACAGCACCACTCAAAGGTTCACAAGGATCAAAGAGGCACCAGATGGGGCAGCTCCCCTGGGCAGGGGGTTGCAGTGGCACTGATGGGTGGACAAACAGACAGGAAGGACTGGGACTCCAGCAGCTGCACTGCTCCTGCACAGCCAGAAGGCTCCAGGACTTCTCAAAGTCTCCCTCTCTGTCCACACTGCCAAGCTAAGGGCTTTGGCCCAAAATTCCCAGGTTTAAACTTTCATGGGTTTTCTGTCAGATCTGCAACATTGCACTTGTTCCAATGAGAAAGAGATAACTGCCTGCTTTTCCACAAGCCACCCCCTCAACCCCAAAGCTCTCTTCTCCCTTTTCTCACCAAAATCGAGAAATGCTTAATGCCAAAATCATTTGCGGCACTAAAGATGGGATAATTAAACACTGCAGATTTTTAACAGTCACAAGAAGAAAAATTGCAAAGCAGAGGGTATGTATTTGTCACGTGGTGAAACCAGCTGTGGAAGGTTTTTCTAGGAGTGTTGAAACAATTCCAGCTCTTTCTCTTTCTTTTTTTTTTTTTTTTTTAATTTTTTCTTTTTCTGGGATAGTAACATTTTTCTGTCACAAGCAAATTAGTTGTTAAAAAATGCATAAAAACATGTCACGCCAAGCTGTGCCCAGGTGCTTCACATCCACTTTTCCCCCTCCCAAAAAAAGTGTTTTCTTACAACTAAAGAATGAAAAGGAAGCAGCTAGAAATCTGTAATGGTTCCATTTATTAATACATATATCACAAATACTCACAATATCAATGCATTCTCGTTGGCATGCTAGACAGAGGCATTATTAAAAAAGTCCTATTTTTTTTAAAAAGGTTTTAAACTTTTGCTTTCCCCCAAAAATATTTCATATGCCTGTGGTTTTTTTTGTGATTTTTTTTTTTTTTTTTTTTGTGTGTCTGTGTGTGTGTTTTTATTTCGGTTTGATTCAACAATGTATTTGGTGGCTGCAACCTCAATGCAAAAAGAAAGAAAAAAAAGAAAGAACAGGAAAAAGGTATGAAGGCCGCAGTACAGCACAGTTCAATTAGTTCATAGCTACGTAATAAAAATAAAGGGAGCAAAAATTTCTGCCTTCACAGTAAGCAACAACACAGCTTAATAACAGTATTACACAGGATCAGGTTCCGAGGCAAAATGCACTAGACAAAGCCTACCGGGATACGCACTAGGCATACAACACTGAGTAAGAATCAAAGATGTAGAAGAACATCAGGAATAACAGTTCCCTTCAAGCACAACATTTTAACATCATTTTCAAGTATCTTTATGTTATGTTACTGATTCCTTTGTTTTTGGGGAAAGGGGGACAGGCGCAAGGAAGGGGGAAAGGATGGAAACCCTTAGTAAAGCAATAAACAAAACAAGAAATTAAGATAAAACCAAAAGAATATATATTTCATATACCGGTTTATATGAATGTGTGCAACACTTATTAACCATGGTGAAAGGCTAATTATGCCCTCCAGTCACTACATGCACAGCCCGATCAATGCTGTTAATGAGTTACCTTTGTTAACTTACGATGCAACTACTGTGTGACCAAGAACATACAGACGGTGCCGTCCTACGCCGAGCCGCGGGGGTGGGGTCTGGCTCTGGAGGCCGAGGGGACCCGGCCGCTCTCGGTGGCACCGTGGAACTTCACAGAATGGGACACTACGCATGGGACAGTTCGGGAGTGGGGTGCGAGTGTGCGCGCGCACGGGCTTGCTCGTGGGGGTGTGCGTGCGTGCGTGCGAGAGACAGTGTGTGCTATAACATTCATGTCAGTCTTTCTCCAATTCTGCAGCTCCTGGTCTTCACACAGGCTCTGGACCTCACACTTCTGGAAAGACTGGAGAGCGGGAAGGTTTTGAAAAAAAAAAGAAAAAAGTCAACAAGTGGGTTGCTTTGGTTGCTGACAGTATTCACTGCAGGTGTTTTGCTCTCTGTTTTCAAGAAAACTGAAATGATGAAATTCAACACTGCATTTCCCCCTACTTTTTCTTTTTTCCCCACCAGACACAATATTGGGATGAAAATCCTGAAGTAAATAACCCTGTGGGAAGGCTCAATTCTCAAAGAACACGCTCAGAATGTAAAACTTGCTCAACATACCAAGGCTTTTATAGCTTTACCACCTGGACAATGGGAAAAGCTCACCTTGTTACACCATCTCATACTGGTTAGCAGTAATAAACCGGGACAGACAGCATGCCAGCAGCATCCCAATCAACTGTTCCAGACAAGACAGAGACAGAATAGAATTTAAGTTAAATTACATCACTGCAAAGCACGGGTAAACAAGTATTTCATGTTCTGGAGTTATTATGCACAATGTATTTATGCCCTATTTTAAGGACCTCTCTAATCAAAAAAACAGCATTAAAAACTTGTCATCTTTCTTTGTCAGATCTTCCTCTTGATTTTTATCATTTATTTGACAGGCAGCACGCCTTTTTGGTGTTTTTCAATCCTGTTGTCAATGCCTGGCCAAGCCAGATGTGGATGAATAAACTGCTGGGGGTATCAGCATGTTACAGGCTGTGTTTCCCTTGAAAGCCCCACCCTCACCATCGCCCATCAGCCCTGAGAGCTGGCGATCCCTTTAACTTCTTTATCACTGTGCCAGGGAAAAGCTTCCTGATGTCCCAGAGTGGTTATGCTTTCTTTACAAGTGATGCAGCACTGTAGAAATGAACGCTATAAATCTGGAAATAAATTTTTAAGAAGCCATTCACTGTTCCCTTGGCTGTCACTCAGATTATTGGAAACAGATCCCAGGCTTCCACTCGTCAATAAGCACTCGGTCTTTTCAATGTTTTGTCTACTGCAGTTTCTTAGTGCTTCCTGCATGTGCCAACAGTGTTAATACGCTGTAAATAATTCAACCTCGCTTTTCTCATTGGGGTTGGTCAATTAATTAACTCCTGAGCATATCCAGACTGGTACAGCTCATCCCTGGCTAAGGAGGTGAGGCCGTAAGGTTGTGTCTGGTGATGGACAAGGTTTCCCTGGACCTGGCTCCAAGCAAGGGCTGTCGCAGTGGCTCCAGCTGTGCCCACACACATCTCTGCCTGTCTCCTGCTGCTGTGTGCAGAGCACATGGCAAGGGGGATCACAACCTTTTGGCAGCAGCAGAGCTCCCCCAGAGCCTGCAGAGCATGCCTGGGTATGACTGGCTGGCTGCCCATCCAAAGTGGCTCCCTCTGTTTCACTCCTCGGGACTGTGTGTCCCTTCCCCTAGACCAGGCAGTGCTCTCTGTTAGCGCAAGCATCATCCAAACACACATCTTCTGTACCAGGCAATTGCTTGATTTGGGCTGGCATCAGCCCAGGGCAAGGCCAAGCCAGGGTAACTCAAATCTGGATAAACTGTTTCCTGCCTCTAAGATGTCACAGTCCTTGTCAGGCCACGCTTTTTTTGCCAGAAATTTGCTCCATTTCCTGTTTCAGTGTCCACCAGAACTGTTCTGGGAACCTCTAAAGGGCACAGAGGCACATTTGAAAGCAGGTTGAACCCTCCTGTTCCCCACATGCACACCTGATTTTGGCATCAGGGATGACTCTGCTGTGGTATAGCTAGATGTGGGGCACAGGTATCCCCCTCCTGAGCAACCTCCAATAAAACCAAAGCTACCAGGGTCCAGGGGCTGTGTTTTCAGCTGCCAAAAGAGATGTGGGTGGTGAAAACACACCCCAGCTGTGCAAATCTCACTTGATACCAAGAAGACATTTAGTCATCATGTTGCCTTTTCTACTCAAGCTCTCTAGGTGCGTGTTAAGGCAGGAAATGGACCAGCAGCAATGAGGATGCCAGCCTTGTCTGCCTGGGCTTTGGATTCCTGGCTTAAATACTCCTGTCACTGGCAGGATGATTTAATCAATTGCTGGAGGTGTTGCTGAAAACCAGCCACATTCTACAGGTTACATGACACTCCTGCAGCTGACTCAAGCACTGTTTCTTTAGCTCAGTCCAGTTTTGGGGAATGAGATTTCTGTTTTGGACAGCGGTATGTATTTCTCCGTGTTCTGACAGGCCAAACAGAGTGAGTGCCTCTGGGTGGCCCTGCCTCACCTCCTTCACTGTTGCTTTTCTGTGTTTGTGGTGACTTCCAGTCTTTCCTCATCTTCCCTGGCTGGGCTCAGAAGTTACTTCTCTGCCTTACTGCATTTTTCAGTAAGATGAACTTCACAGTGTATTTCATCCAAATTATTTTATCTGAGCAAATTCCAGCCCAGACCCAAATCAATTCCTTTCTCATCCTACAATGGCCAAGAATATAAGTACATGGAAGTTGTTCATTTTTCCCCATCACAAGCACCCAGATTATGGCTGCTGCTGTTCTCAACCACGATCTGCTGCTTGTATCAGGTTTACAAGGGGGAAGGTGCTGTAGCCTCTACAAATAGGAAGCCAGAGGCTTTTCTTTCCCCCTTCAGCTGGAGCAGACCTCCCTTGCTACATTTAATTCAGGGTTCTTCTGTCCTGGGCAGCCTGCAACTCTAATAATCAGTGTGTCTAAATTTTGTAGCATCTGCAGGTATGTAATGGTGTTTTGTTTTACTCAACTCACTCCTAAGACAAATGACAGGTTACTCATGAATGTATCTTTATGATCTTTGGCCCACTTATTGATGCTTGGCTCTGACCTTAGCCTGCTTTAGGCATTTAAGTAGTTATACTGACATAATATTTAACTCTGTATTTCAAACTAAATGGCATGCACATCAAGCCATTGCATACACATTTTGCTCAGCATTTCTAAGTATTACCAGGACATGGCAGAGCTCTAATAAATATTTCAGAAGTACTTTGAACACATATACAACCACGTGCTTTCCAAGGTGTGTAGACTTCCACATTTAACCACAAGAGCACTGTCCCTCCTGTAGCCAAGAAGAGGCAATATGATACCGAGCTGCTGAATTTTCTTCTTGGTGCTCTTTCATTACAGGCATAACTACAGTCCTCTGCATTTAAGTCAGGCTGGAGGCTCCCAGACTGTGCAGCACAAATGAGCACTCTCCACCCTGCCTTGCTCTCTGCATTTGTTCCATCACTTGCCTCCTCTGCTCTGCAGGCAGGAGGAAGCCCCTTATCCTATTGTGCACCAGGTCCCTGCAGCTCCTTTGAAAAAACAGAAGAATTGGCATTAAAGGATTCCCACAAAGAAACTGCTGCTGGGAGCTGCATTCATTTCCCTGCACTCCCATTGCCTCTCAAATGCCCCATCTCAACTTTTATCCACTTATTCATTTATTTTATTTTACTGTCTTGATTTCTGAGTTCTAAGATGCCAGACTTGGTTCTGCATTTTTGTTCTCTCTCACTTTTTTCCTTTCTTCCCCCTAAGATTATCTTGGTCTTCTGAGCTATTATATAGAAAATGGAGAGTTTTCCATACTCTGGTCTTGCCACAGGAAATGTGAAAATGCTGACAAACCCTTTCGTTCAGACAACTGGGAAACTCACACCCCTCAGGTGTGTCTCCTGTACTACCATCCTGTTGGTCACAGGTCATTCCAGCAAGCAGAATACAATGAATTTCTCATGGTTTCTAGGAGTAATCTCAGGCACATGGTAGTTCTGACCACTGAAAACCATCCACAGCGTATTTCCCAGCAGTCTTATCCCTGCTGTACACATAATAACTGGCTTTTTAATACACTTATTCTGTAGGAGTTACCACTAAGTGGAAGCTGTTCTGCATGACATGTTTATTACACCTTATTATACTGAAGAGAAAGAAACTGAACTGCAATTTTAATTTCCATTTTATTTTAGGTCTTGGTATCGTCACCATTTTTCATTCTTTGGGGGAATGTCTATAAATAGAAAAGTGTTGAACTGACTTGGAATTCATCAGCACATCAGGTGAGCTAAAACTGGGGGTGTTTTAATCCATCAGGAATAATTGTTTAGCTCAATACCTTGCTATATTATCGAAATGCAAATCTCCAAGGGTGCAGGTTCTCTGGCTCTATTTTAGAACACAGAAAATTTTGTGTGTCACATATCATTTATTTGAGTCAGCCTCCTGTGCTCTGGTGTGCCTTTGGCACAGGCCCAACCTCCACACTGAATCCACAGTGATTAGTCTTTAGAAACAACCCAGTTTCAGATCAGATTTCAAGTCACATACTGGATCCTGATGTGGATCCCACTCCCTAAGCCCTGAGCAAGCGCCAGCCTCCCTGTGCTCAGGGGGGAGTTGTAGCAGACAAGGAGGATGATGTCTGCACCAGAACCGCGTCCATGTTCAGGCACAGCTACTCACATGAATGCTGACAGTAAAGAGGGCAGGTGGATGTTGCACTCTACAGAGGGTCCATGGCTGCATGGGAATGTATCTTAGAATGATGGGAGCTGCATATGCCCAACAACTGCTTTGGAGCATGTGGAGAGCACCTGATTTCCAGTCCTTCAGCACAAAGGGAATATAATGTGGCCTGAACACTGCACTGAGTCTTCCCTCCTCACAGTCTATAAACCCTTCCAGTCAGTGTCTCTTGCATTCCTTAAGCCAATGCCTGCACTGTAGTTTTATCTAGGCACAATTCTCCATCATCTATGCAGTTTGCATAATTTTATTCTCTGTTGGGCACAACACAGCAATCATTTTTCTGCTCTGAAGAGCACCTGCTAAACTGAAATTATTCCAGCTGGAAGTCAGCATTGGCATCCAAGTCCAAAAACAATCAAATTTTATTTTATTGATATTATTTCAAACCCGAGGAGCAGAGCAGACAAGGTCAGCAACACAGTGTTTTTTTATAAAACTCTTGACTCTGAGGGGGAGGTCTGTGCCAGGCCTGTGAGATTTGCAATGCCATTACATCAACCTTCCCTATTTTTGGGCATCAGCACATTCCCCATGCTAGTCAACACCTAACAAATCACGTGAAGGGAAGGCCCTTGAGCATGCTTTACTGTAGAAGAGCAACATGATTTAATTTGTCTTTTATTTAGATTAAGCCTATCCTCAATAGGAACAGCAAAACCTCGCCTACAGCTGGAGCCCTGCCTGGCTTTACTGCCAGCCAAGTTAACCTGAAATCAGTTTGTAAACACTGTCCCTAATTGGGCCCAGCAAAACAGATTAGGCAGTAAATTACAACTGGCCACCTTCTATTCTTCACAGCCCAGGAGAGCTGCATTCTTCTCCTCTGCAGCTCCTCTCTTCTCCTTCTTACACATTTGCTAACACCCCAAGCAGCTGGGTCTGTCCTTGCAGTGCCAGAGCCCAGTGCCTGGGCTGGGGAGTGACATCCCCACCTGGCAGAAGGGCTCGTGGTGCCACCAGCAGTGTGAAATGCCAACACCACACCAAAACACCCCTCGTTTTCCCCCAGTCACAGGGACAAAGTGCCTTGCAGCCCATGCTGCCTGCAGCCTGCCATGAAACACCCGCTAAAGGCTTTCAGGAATTATTGGTCCTGACTCAGACATTTGCCCCAGCAGCATATTTTACAGTTCCACTCATCTCATTTTTCTTTTAGATAGCTTTAAATGAGGCATTTAAAAAGATGCTTTACAGCCTTGTGGCTATCTAGAACCCAAACTGAAACTTGAGCTTGGAGTCCTATAGCAGTAACTAAGCCATAAATCAACATTGGAGAAGAGTATCAATGCTGTAATCATTCAACAAGAACTAGAACAGCCTATTAAAAAAACCCAAACCTGACCTCCTCTTGCCCATGCACAAACAGCTCCAGACTGTTCACTTTTTCTGGATCCCAAAAACCCTACATGCAGGCACATGCTGTGGGCTGCTGGTGTTGTGATAAACCAACATTTCCACCCACACAAAACTGGCTGGCAGGCCAACCCACGGGCTCCTCACATCCCACACCCTGCCTACATGGCATCAGGCTTCCAGATGTGCCCAAGGCAGGGCAGTCAGCCAGTCTGAGCCCAGACAATTTTAGGGTTCCCTCAGGTTGTGCATATGTTGGTGTATGTGGTGGCCATTTTCCACATGGCTTGGGGACAGTTTTGAATTGTCCATATTTCCCTGTCTCTCGTTTTTGCATGTTTCCAGTAGAGTCCTTGCCACCACACGTGAAGTGACTGGTATAAAGGAGCATCTTGTTGAAAGATGCAGGTGTTTTCCTGCCCCTCCTTGATCAGAACAATGTGATCAGGCCTATACTTTCCCCAGCTCCTGTCTACATCGAGGCAGTTTGAATATCATGGAGCAGAAAATCCCTTCTTAGCTCTCCTCTTGTTGCTCTTGTGCCTCACTCCTTTTGGTGCAGACAAGGAGTTGGTTTAATGAGCTGATTTTTGTAGACTTAGCCTTTCTCAGTGTTCAGTGTTAAAGGGAAAATAAATGAAATATGTCATGAAGTGTCCCCTCCAGGCTCCAGGGCCAGGATGGGGAGGCCTGAAGGCGCACTCATTGAATTCTTGAGTCCTTCAAGAACAAATAAGAGTACTTAGAAGATAGAGGCCTACCCAAACAATGGATAAGCTATTTGTCTTCTCAGCTGTTTATGCTCCATTTAAGCCAATGTTTTATTGGGTTAACCTCTCTTTGACCCAGTGGAGGGACAAGCTGTTTTCCTTGAGCTAGTCATTAGCTCAACCGTAACTGATATTCCCAAGGAGAAACTTCATTTAAGTTGAAAAAAAGAAAATCAATGAACAGATGACCTCAGGACTAATGAGCATGCTGAGTTCAGTCCCTTTCCATAATCCTTCCTTCCTTGAAGTCCAGGTAAAGAAAAAGAGGGGAAAAGAAAAGGGGGGCAAGGGGAGTGTTTATGCACTTACCTGTGAGAATGCAATCCCAAAAGCCACTCCAGCTATGATTCCCATATTTGTCTCCATAAAACTGGTCACCAAGTCATAACAGCCCTGGAAAACAAACATCATCATTCCTTGTACTGCCCTTCCCTGCCATGAATGCATACATACAAATTTCTCTTTTAAAATGAACTCTGGCTAGACAATATTTCTGCTGCAATATCCAACGATATCACCTTTTTAAAAACAGCAATTCTGAGTGAATGATGTGGAGTGGTGGCAAAACCAGCTCCTTTTAGAAACAAATGCATTTCCATACTTTTAAAAGCTAACTGTGATGTTGCACTCATTTTTATGGGTCTTTTTAAAGGAAGTCAGTTAAAAAACAATATAGCTTTGACCTGAACCCAAACCAGTAACAATACACCAATGTTATAATACAGTACAGATGTCAAAAATGAATAAATGATGCTGATTTCCTAACACTCTAGATATTTAATAAAGTGTCCCTTGAGGCATTCTGCTTGCCTTTACCCATCAAAGGACACCAGGCAAGGCACTGAACAGCATGTAACTTTAAACCATGTAACACAGTTATCAAGGGTTTTGTATGAATTTTCTTGGTTCATTTGGCCTTGGACATAAAATTCCCTGTCCTGCTCCCCAAACCAAATTTTCTCTCTGCTGACTTGTTTCCTCAGGCCTCAATTCACAGCCCAGACTGGGGCCAGAGGATTCATCCACAATATCTGCCCTTTTCTTGGATAGACTTTTTTGAGATGTTCCCCCTCAGTACAATAATGCTTGCCAAGTTTCTTCCCTCACCTATCTGACCCCTCAAAAAAGTATTTGAAATTATCTTTACTAGTTTGTGATGCCTAAATTAATCTAAACAAGTGACTTGATACATGAAGAAAAGAAAGAAAGATGACATCTACTTTTTCTTTCATTATTAACCCATCTGCCCCCACAATCCAAAGTCACTGTTCAGCCCTTTTTGCCACCTTCCTCAAATAACCAACACCACTCTGGCTGAAGACCAATCTTGAGGAATTTTACACATTATAACTTTATCCACTTTATTAGAAGTTGGAACTCAGAAATAACAGTGAGTTCCCTTTCCCAGTTTGGACTCCTGTCTCATAAGAGAGAAGTATCTCCACATTTCACCCACATCCACACACCACTTATTCTGCAAGCACAAGCAGGAACTCTTTATGACCTCAGAGCATGAGGTGCTTGTAAAAAAATAACAGCGAGATGGACAAACAGTGTCCTTTACTAGAGACAGGCCATTCATGAAATAAATGGTACCATTTCTTTAACTTCTTTTATAACATCAGAAGACATTTAATCCTGAGGGTAATGAAGTGCTGAACCTAATAGTAACTGAGGACCAGCACAGCTGTGATTAATTTCTGAAATGTTTAAGTGTACATATGAACCTTAACTATGTTTTACCACAGTGTACAGTAAGTCTGATTCAAGCTTGCATATTTAACCTATCAAGCAACTATAACTTGTGTGTCTTGCATGTTATGCAATGAGATTAGATTTCTCAAGCAGTATTTTCATTGTGTCTGACATGGCTTAATGCTCTCCCAGCTCTTCTGAAATCTGTTCTGTTGAAGAGCCTTCAAGAGATGCAACATCGAAGCACAGTGGTAATTTGAGGGAGACAGAACATCTTGTTAACAAAACGTGCAATGGAAGAGTTTTGATCACTCTCCTCACTTGAAGACTCTATTCTCCCAAGCCACAATAACCTGTTTACTGAAGTACAAAGCTTAGATATGTCTGAGCTGCCCAGTCCTTACTGTGCATGGACTGAGAGTGCAAGCAGTACCCACGAGCAGCATTACAGGACAGAAGTGTGTGAAGCGCTGTGTGAGCACCTCTGGGTGCTGATCCTGAGATCCAGAGCACAGAAGGGACAGTTTAGCAAGGATCTGATCTTTCCTGACTCTATGCACCTGTTCCTTTCTTAAGATTTTAGAGAGAAATAGTTCTTGAGGTTTGTTGGTAAAGAACTGTGATTAAAAGCACGAGGTGAGCATTAATTAGCTAATCCTAATGACAGCTCTTAAAGTTAGGTATTAGTGCTGTCTGAGATGAAGAAACTGAGAGCCTAAATAATTAACCCAAGGTCACTAAGCAAGTTAGGGTCAGAATTGGCAAAGAAAATCCAGGAATGCTGTCTTTTAGTCCTGTAATTATATAATTAGTTTAATCCTCTTTGGTTAATTCATTATTAGTCCTCAGAAACTGCTAGTAATTCGATTAGCTCACAGAGAACTCGTCTTACTGATAGTTTTGCCAAGATCCACCAAAAGATGTAATCCAAACATACTTGTCCACAGGCATGGTGAGAAGGGTCTTCCACAACACAGGCAATATATATTTTCCTTTTTCTCCAACACACAGAGAGCAAAAGGCCTGTTTCCAAGATGAGCAAGGGGCTTGGGTCAGAGGCAATGATGTTTGCTACCTATCTGAAGTGAAAAGGATAGGGCCAAACAACATTTCCTCCTGCTTGCTTTTTATTCCCATGTGCCTTTCAGAAGCATCCCACTTTGCTCAAATGTCTGGGACAACTCCAAGATCTCACAATTGCTGAACAGGAACCTGCAACTTTTGATTACAAATGGCTGTGTCAGAAAATGAGACAAAACCAAATGAACTTCCAAACATCCAAATTTCCCCTAGGTAATTAAATCAAATAATTACTTCAACTGCTTCCTGAGGAATCAGCAGTCCTTTTCTGTCAGGTGACTTGTGCATTTGACAGGAGAGCAGGGAGTAAGAATGGCTGGTAGTGTGTTACTAGCCCTGGACTAGCACACACTCATCCCTCAGTTGCTTCCTACAATTCAGCAGGCATCACAAGGAACTCAAAAGTGGACAGGGATTTCCCTGTGCATGCAGAGCGAGCCTGGCACTTTGGGGAAACACCAGATCAGTGCTGGGAATGAAAATGGTACCTAAATGGTTACGCAACCAGGAAAGGTTCAGAGTGCATGGCTGTCCCGAACTGCAAAGCTGGGACCTGCTGGTGGAACAGCAGCCACAGCAGAAAGCTTTCCTGCTGGGAAGAGGAGCAGGGGCTCAGGGTGGGCTGCCCAGCAGGCACCATGCCTGCAGTGGGTGCTGGCTGTACTGCACATGCCCTCGATCCACCCTGCCCTGCCTCTCACCTTCCTTCCACTTCTACAAAAACATCAGGTTGGCACAAAATCACAACAAGCGACTGAACAGAGTGGCTCACCTTTGATACTCATGCAAGATTACACTGCTGGTGGTGACTGTGAGTTACTCAACCAATGGACACCACCAACATTCCACATATGTCTGCAACAAATGGCTCTCATTAAACCATTGCAAAAAAAAGAGAAAGGCTTAGTGGAAAATAATCCTCTAGTATCCCTTTTACAATACATGCCAGAAAATGTTGTCTACTTGACTGGTTTTCAAAGATGTTTCAGGCTGTGCTCAGCCAGCAGTTCCAACCTTCTGAGTCACAGGTGACTGAGGTGAAAAAGACAGAAACAGAAGAGGCATTTCCATATTTCCCTGTTGTCTACTCAGGACTTCTATTTATTTTTTAAATACAACTCCGAAAATAAAACCAGAAAAGAAAATAATCCTTAAGTCTGACTAAGCTATGCTGCAACTTAGGATCGTGATTTGGCCACAACATCATTCCTCTTACCAACAAACTGCTGCCTCTTGCAAATCTCAAGTGAGAAAGAAAGAATTGATGACTCACTAGCACTTGAAGCAATAACTTGAGTTGCACTTCTTCAGCACAGTGTCTAATGCTGAGATACTGTATTACTTTCTCTTTATTCCTCCCTTTCTTATTATTTTCTGTATTTTTATTCTCCAATTAATACTTTTCTTCCTGTTCTCCCAACTTGTCTTCTCAACCCTATTTCTGTCTTCCCAATCCGCTCCTTCAGGTGACCCCAGGGAAAGGGTCACCTTGGCTGTGCTGTTCAAAGCCCCACATGTTCAAAGATGTTAACCACAGTAGATGTACCCACCAACCACAATATTTACTGTCAATCACCTGTGTTTTCTCAGAAGTGCTGCACCTGAGACTGGATTTGAGAAAGGCCAGCTTAAAGAATATGAAGCAAATGCAGGACTAAGCCCATCCTTACCATCACTCCAGCCTCATTTGCACATTGTCAACCAACCCTTTGAAATGAAATGCAAGTGCAAGCAGCCACTGGGGTGCTGGATGGTGTCACAACTGCCTCTGGCACAACGTTACTGGTACCTTCTGGTTTACTTTAGTGGCAGCCACGGTCATGTTGCGCAGATCCTGAGTGTTACAGTCACTGGAGTTCATGCAACAGCTTGTAGGGATGCCGTGCTTGAAGAAGTAAGGGCTGGTGCTCCAGTTGGTGTAGCTCTGAATGCCACAGCAGCTCAGCTAGGAGGGATAAGAGGCAGGTTTAAAACACAGAAACAAACAAAACAGAATTAAAACTAGTGAGGAGTTGTCACGACCCACTTCGTAAGCTCATCATCAAAACAAAGACAGGGCGTCTCAAGTTTTGAAAAGCAGATACCACTCCTGTCCCATTAATTGTGAAAGTATCAGGGATGTAATTTACTGAGTATGGGAGCAGATGACCTACTAAAAAGAAGGTATTTTATGAGCAGAACTATTATTTGTAACATTTGACAAAGGTCCAGCCATAAACCCATCTTTTTTAGTTGAGAGTCTGTTGGGTTTTTTGTTTGTTTGTTTCCTTTACTTATTTATTTGATTAAAGATGACCCTGTAAATTCAAGACCTCAAAGCACTACATAGAACTACATGTAACACATACAGGTTCAAACTAGTACAAATCAATAAGGTGAAGCCTCTCTAACTCACCAAAATAATTTCTAGGACAAGTCACTGAGCTGTGAATAGAAAGAGACCATATGTTCACAGGGCGTATCTAGGAAGTCAGCTAAAAAACCCTAAATTGGGAAGGATGTTCTGATTTAGATCCTAAGTTAGAAGACAGAGACTCAAAAATATGGAGTATGTGCTGAATTTTCTGCATGGAAAGGGCTTATAAATGCAGTTCTTGTAAAAACAGAACTATGAATGAAATGAACATTTTGCTACAACAGAAGCACTGAAGAACTACTCAGAACTATTTAGTTTGGTCAACTCCAAGGCATCAGAAATTTAAAATACAGGTTAACATTATGCAAACAGACAATTTGACAGTAGAATACACTCAGTTTAGAGCACTGCAGACCAGGAGAAACCAGGTTAAACTGCAGTTTCAACCGTGCTGAAGGGTCCAACACAGCTGTAATTTCTAAAGGTCTAGAAGTCATCAGTACAATTACACTGACATTTCAGCCATTCATCAAGTTACAATCATATGGAAAGCAAATTGGCTCATAGAATGTATTGCAAGCAGAAGGAATAGCTCCTTGCTATGGTACAGCTTCCAGTGGGAATTTAAATGTGGATTTTATCACTCTGTGTCGTAGTTGGTGGATTTGGTCTCTTGTGGGTGGCATCCCCAACTGGTTTGGCCATGCTGTGGCATTTGCTCCTGCTCTGTGCCCGGCTGGAAGGCAAGACAATTCCCCACTGTCCTGGTACCACCCTCTGAGGGTCAGAAAGGCTCTTCCACCAAGGTTCTACTCCATCCCTCAGAACAGCTTTCACTGCCAACCTCAGCAGTTTTCCACTCCATTTTCCTCTGGGGAAAATACACCCAGTTTTTTTCCTTAACTCACTAGGTCTCCCTTGCCAGCCTCTCAGTGTACTTGTGAAGAGAACTGCCGCCGTTTTTATCTGTGATACGGGATACAAGATGATAAAATACTGTCTCATCCAGCTCAAATTTAAAACATTTCATAATCTTACTGGCAAATTCCCTTAGGAACAAGGTGTGTTCTTTATGGATAGAACTGCTCCCTAAAAAGATCTGGGACCAACAACAAGCCAGTGGTACAGGCCCTGCCTTTATCAGACAGCGTTTTCACTAAAACTTAGGCATCTTGGGTAAGCATTTCAGCTGAAATACTTTTCCTTTAGATCAGTTTTGCCAGCCTCTAATTTCACTTGCAAAATACAGCCTGCAGATTGAGCCATCAAAACTTCACGTTCTGGGATCAAATCTGAATGGGTGCTTTGTCTCCTGACTAATTTTTGGTACCCAGTTTTAGACTTACACTTTCCTGTACGTTATCCACTGCATGGCTCCGCTCATCGTTCTTGTTGTAATTCTGGATTGCTTCAGTGTATGTCCTAAGGAAAGTATCCTTGATCTGTGAGGGTGAGGAGAAAAAAAAGTCCACGTGACCAACAGGAAGCACAACATTTGAAGCAGTTTTTGCAGACAGCAAATGCATTTCCACACCTAACAAGACACCCAAACCAACCCTTCCCAGTTGTTTTTATGTGTGTTTTTAGAGCTGGCAGAGCTCCCTCTTAACTGTCAGGAGTCATTCATGCCATTTTTGCAGTGGGGTCTATCAGACACAGAAACAAAACTACCCTAGCAAACTGATATGTGTAAAAAAACATACCGTAAAGTGACTTAACCTATCAAAAGGATATTGTTTTATGCTTTTTCCCCCAGACACTCTGTTCCAGCACGAAGTCTGAAGGAGACTGTGTGCTTCTCCCTGCTCATGGATGCCAGGTGGGAGCCAAAGCTTGTGCAAATACCTTAGGGACAGAAGCCAGTGGCACCAAAGGAAGACATGAATGCCCTGACTGGGCAACCCCAGCAGCAAAGGCATTTGAGTAAGGAACAAGAGGTCCCTCAGCTGGAGAAGGCCAGGCACATCACTGGGAATGGCACTTGGACTCGGTGGGAAAGGGGCTGGGAAGCAGGTATTTGTGGGCAACCCACGTGGTTGTGGCTTTCACAGGAGACTGCCTCTCCCAACAGGGAGCAGTCTGACACTGGGGCTGCTGCAGGTTAGGTGGGATGAAAAGGGCACCCTCAGCAGGTGGACGGGCACCTCAGGACCACGTTAAAAACAATCCCCCACTTGCAAGAGTGAACACCAGAAAACTCTGTAGCAATGGAAATGTCATGTCGAAAGAGGAGATTCGAAAACCAGTTAATACAAAGAGAAGAGCCAAGGAGGGTCTCTGGGGTTGCTCTGGTTCAGCACCAGTGGCATGTAGGTCCATGGACTTAGAGCCAGAGATAGCCCTGATTACAGTGGATAAAGCAGAAGTGCTACTACAAATCTAGACCATCATGCTTTTTTAAAGCTTCTTCCTGTCCCAGTTTCCTACCTCACTCTACTTCTAATCTCTCCTTATTCTCAAGATAGAAATGAAATCCCATCCCACTCCCTCCCCAACCCCTTTTTTTCCTCCCCCCCAGAAAAAAAAGAAAAATATTTACAAAACAGCAAGTCTGGTCTGATGCAGAAGTTGTCTCTGCCTTATATAACCCAGCACTTGCCTGGCTGAAAAAAGCTGTTTAAGAAAAGCATTTAATCTATTTTGCAGCCCTCAGCATATGTAAAAGAGTAAAGATCTTACATGGTGGACACACAAAACCTGATAGCTCCAGAGTAAATCATCGGGCAGCTGAGGGCAAGAGCTTTGGCTAAATCCCTTCATCTGGAATCGCATCAGTTTTTAAGAGCTGTACAATTATTGTTGCTCATCAGCCACATCCCTGGAGATGTGCTGGAGCCGCCGAGCTCAGCGCCCCACACATTCTCCATGCTCCAGGGAACTCCTCAGCAGCTCCTGCCCAGGGAGGCACTGCCAGATGCAAACTCAGCACGTTTCCACCTACCTCGTGGCGAAAGACAAACCCTGAAATGCCAGCCACTAGCTCAGCCAGGAACACCAGGGACAAGAACATGGCATACTGAAAAGGCAGGAGGCAAGAGAAGTCAGAGCATGACAGGCTTTTGTCTCAGCACAGATATTATCACAGAAAATGTAACTTTCCCCTCTAGGCACCCTTCAAAGATGTTAAGAAACCCAAGGTCTTTAGGAGAAGATACGCAGGTTATGACCTGAATGTAATACATGTGTTTATACAACTCACAATTGATACACATTGCTTAATTACTGGCTTTTCTGACATTTCTGTTCCCACGTTTCTCAGCATTCTTATATAAATTAAAACACACTCACATGCCAGAGATGAATCCAAGCCACTCAGGTTTTGATCTTGCAATAAGGAATACAAACAGACCCTTCCTGTTTGCATGGTGCTCTGCTAAGGTAAATAGGCTTCCCCAGGTGGTTTGGTTTGTATTTGTCTTATCTCACTGCCAGACTGGGATTTGCTGCCTGATTCCTGAAGTTTCTCCAATGAATGAACTGAAACACTGCCTTCACTGCAAATATTCTCAGAGTGACACTAGACATATGCTCCAAACACTTTGCTGAGCCAAGGTCCATGTTTGGCTTTAGGTGCAGCATTTGGATCAGGAGCTAAATAAACCTTGAAAACAGTGCTCTCAGTGTAGGCACTCACCAACTCTTAAAAATATATTTAAGCAGAAATAACGAAGGTAAAGAAAAAATGCAAAGTGGGACAGTAAAATTTGAAGTTGGGGCTTAAACTTCTGGAGGGAAAATTACCTTCTTACTCCACCTGCTAAGTAACACTTAATTAAATAAAGAAACATTTTAAATTAACATCAGTCCTAGCAGGATGGAAAGTGGGAAATTTAGCTTTAATGAAAGGTTATTGGGGAAAGGAGGGCAACGGTGAAGGCAGAACTAGGAAAAAAATGTGTCCAATTAATGCAGCTGTCAAATCACTGTCTGTTCAGGAGAGAAAAGAAGTTTAGAAATATTTCTACATGTACAATGAAAATAAACCCACGTGCTTGGAACAGCACATGCTACTGTTAGTGACATAGCTTTAGGAAAGTTACATGACTTAAGGAGCAACCAGCAGAGTCTGATTTCCTATGGATTTATATCATCATTCACCTTTATCCCTTTCCCATCTGGACCGTGGTGACTCCAGCAAGGCTCTGCACGTGCCCTGAGAGCACAGCTCCAGCAAGAGACAGCAGTGAGGTACTTGCCAGCTGGCCACCAGCTGATGGAACTGCAGCTGCTACCTTTCCCCTTCTCTTCCCTGCCATGATTTGAGGAAATTAACTCTCTTTAAGATGTTCTTTCTTTTTTAAAATGAGGTTTAAACTGGAGAAAAATCATCCCATCTCCTTAGAAAATCAGTCCCAAAATACTGTAGCAGGAGATGCATTGTACTCCCAAGTCCTTTCTCACTTCTTCAGTGCTATTTCCACCCTTCAAATTACTGCACATGTAGGATTTTGCTTCTGAATATTCCTAGAAACACAGTTTATCATGTAAATTTGTTTAAACTGTAGTTATTTTGAATTTTAAGGTAGACTGAGAAACTCAGAACAGAGAAACTCATAGAGAGAGAGGTTGAAGTGGACTGGGGGACAACAACTTTACCTCTGCTTAGTGCACCTTGAGCCCCTGCTGCTTTTCAGAAGGGGCCAAACATACTATACTGTGCTCTGCTTTATGGGGTTGAATTGTTCTATCCTAGTGAATGTTAGGAGAAAAAGAAAGGCTGGTGTGCTTTTATGAGGTACCAGCTATTCTTTTCATAATTTCACATCAGGGTATTGAACTGATCCCTTAAAATACAGTTCAAAAGAATTTCACATTTATGATACTTTGGGCATCTTTAAGATTGCAAATAAGCTTATGATCTGGCTCACAGAAAACCAGAATGATTGTAGAACAACTCGCAGAGACACTTGGGCCTATGTGCCATCTGGTAGCGAAATTCAGTCATACTCAATGAAAATCTGGTTTTGGCAAAGGGGTTTTTTTCCCCCCTTCATCCAAAAGGCCCACATGTTGAACATAAAGATTAATAAAACCTAGGTTATGGGCCTAAAAAGCTACATCAATATCTGTCACGGGTTGAGGGGAATCCCAATTGACTGACAAACCCTCCTCCCCTCCTCAGGCACTTGGGTTTGCTCACCAGCTTCAGCATCCATGGGCTGCCACGGCAAGTGGCAAAGCAGCCGAAGAGCCCGAAGACGATGATGGTGGTGCCCGTCCCGATGAGCACGTAGGGGGCATTGGTGGAGTTCTCAGCGATGAGGGAGATGTAGGTGCCGAGGGTGAGCTTGCCCCAGACGCCGACGGCGAGCAGGATAACGCCGGTGATCTGCAGAGCAGGGCAGAAACACGTCAGGAGCCAGCGGGGACGGCAGCCAAAGGCAGCACACAGCGAGCCCGAAGGGACTCGTTGGTGCCCTGCTGTTGGCAGAAGGAAGCCTCAAGACTTCTACTGACTCCAGAGGGTTGGACAGACCAAATTACACTCCAGCGTCTGGAAATGTTACGTTAAGGCTGCCACTGGAGGACAAACACCTAAGATTAATCACTGCCAAGGGAGGATGTAGTGTAGCACCTGCAGGAACAGCTCTCTGCTCCTGCAGCCCACTGAGAGAAGTGGCCAACTCCATCACTTACCAAAAGGCAACAATAACTGCTGCCACCCCACACCTCCTGAGTTTTGCCACAAAAACTGCCTGAACCACATAAAACCTGCTGCCTGATGTTCTGTCCTTCTTAATGCCAAAGTTTCAGGAACATGAACATCCCCTGCAGTGCATTTCTCTGGCAAGTGAGCCTTTACCAGGCTACACAGCAAGTGACACCCTGGCTGTGGAGAAGCTGTGTCCCCTGACAGGGTGGGAGAACACCAGTGGGCCCTGCAAACACCCACCCCCTCGCCTGGGACACACCATCAGAGGCTGCTGTGCCACAGAGCAGTCACAGGGTCCGAGCACCTGCAGGGACACGGGGGCAGCCCGTGGTGTGCCCCACACAGACACAGAGCAGTGGCCACAACAGGGATGCTGCTGCTCCATCTGTTGATTAGAACCAGTTTTGCAAATTCTTCCTGAATTCCTTTTACTGACTCCTCCAGGCCACTGCCGAGGGCCAGGAGCCGAAGAAACGTTGTGATATGATTCTTTTGCCCACTTTCCAAATTTTCTCTTCTGAACATCTTTATACTGCTGTGAGCTCTTGAAATTCAACACTATTACACCAGGGCTGCCCTGCAGTTCTTCATGGAAGAGACCCTTGTTCACAGTTATATTGCACCTAAGAACTCCCAGCTGAGCTATGTTAATAGATGCTTCGGCTACTTTTCATACAGGTTGATGTGAATTAATTCTGGGAAATACTTCTTGAAAGAAAAAGAGAAAGCAGCTTTTTTAGCTGTCTCAAAAGGATTATGCAGGGTGCACTCCTGTCACTGCCTTTCTATTTGCCTTTCCACCATCCTGCTGCTCAGCACTGGCAGGCAAAAGAGCCCATCCTCTGCTTGACCTGTGTCTGCAGCAGTGGCAGGAGATGCTGCTCTGGTGCAGCACTTCTGCCTCTCTGGAGAGGAAACTGCGGTCAGCGAAGCAGCTGAACTATCAGAGCTGCCTAAGGAAAATACCAGGAGGAGGGATGGTACAAAATAGGTGCTCTGAAGAAAGATACAGGGGGAGGGATGCAGGGAAAAAAAGAAATCGAAAGAAGAGGGGATAAAGAGAGAAGCAGAAGGAGAGAAGACCAGGCAGACAAATGCAGTTTAACTTGTCCTCGGAAGAGACCCTTTCTATGTCAGAGAAAACATAATCTCACTTGGCAATTTTGGCAGTTCCCAGCTGATCCAATTCCTTCCCCCATGCCTCCCACAGTTGTAGGGAAGACATGCCCCCACCTGGCTCCCACTCAGAGCGCACTGGAGTGCAGGACTACCACAGAAACCTATCACATCACGTCCCTCTGTCTGAGTGGCCCCTGCTCCCCTTGATCGGCCTCGGCAGGCATTGGCATTTCTGCCGCCACTTTGGGACAGGATTAGCAGAGACTTCTGTTCTCCTGCTCATGGTGATAATAAGAATAAATCCAGTTCTTGTCCATCTTTCAGTGCAACTGTGTGAAAAGTCCAGATTCCTTGCTGCTGCACCCAACAGCCGAATATCAGAAAAAATCACTGAGGATCCTACCAACCCAAAGACATCAAATGCCCTCGCCAAGTGTGGTCCCATCCCTGCACAGCACTGTCTTCACCTCTCCTTCCCCCGAAACAAAAGTGGATTAATCAGCAAAGTCTGAAAGCAAGCTGCAGGGGACTGGGGAATCTGCAGAACAACTTTTGGTTTCTTGCCTCCAGTTCCACAAAGGGCTGGTTTCTGTGCCTGAGCTGCTGAAAGTTTTACCACTGTCCCCAGGGAGGCATAAAAGCAGCCTTCACTGCCAAAATGAACAAGCAGCTTCACATATGAAAGAGAGCTCAAGCCTTGTAATAAGAAGCATTTTTAGTTGGCTGTTTGGAACAATTACTAACCCTTTACTATGCATTTTAAGAGTTTGGTTTCCCCATGTCTCAGGGGGGGCCTATTCAATTTATGGCACACACAGCTTTTGGAAAAAAGGAGGAAAGCCTCTCGGTGGTTTATTCCCCTTCTGCTTCTTAATAGAGCTCTGATTTACAGGGATTTAAGGAAATCCCTCAGTTTGTTGGGAGGTCTGAGCCCCTACCAAGCTTGGCACTGTGCAGAGGGGATGGGATGTTTCCACAGAGACACGCTGGAGATGCACCTCAGGTAGCAGCAGTGCTGGCTGGGATTTTGCTTGTGAAAAGAAAAAACCATAAGACTTCCCTACAAACCTTTTGATGACCTTTATTTAGCAGAGATGATCAGTGGTATGACTAATGCCTACCTCCACCCCAAGGCAAGCCTCATTTCCTTATTTCCAAGACACTTTTTCTCACTATCTCTCTGTGCCATCCCACAGTCAAGGAACAATGAATGTACTGGTCTCTGCTTTGGTTTTTAGATTTTTCTTTAAAAGCAGGAGGAACATGGGCAGACAGAAGACCAGGATAATGCTGGCCTGAGAACAAGGCAGCAGGAATAGACATTGCTCCTGACACTCACCATCAGTACACACATTTTCTCTTTACCTCTACCTCTACCTCCTTCCTTTGACCTGAAATCTCCCCACCAGCCTAATACTGGAACCTGTGGGTCAGGCAAAAGCAAAGGCATGTGGGTCCACTTACACCTGAAAGGTCTAAAAGGAAACTCAGAGCACCTCCTCCAATGCACAATCTCACCCCAGTCCTTCCTCTTCCCTTCCCACTGCAAAGTTTCAATTCAGACAGTGATCATACAGGAGATGTACAAAGTATTTCAGATATCCTGGCAGTCAGAGGAGAGTGACTACCAGCCCTTTGACTTTTAGAGCCCCTCTGAGCATTCAGCATCCAGAGCAATTTTATTTACAAACACCTGCAAGAGTCAGCACACATGGAGCAAGAGAGCAGCAGTCACATTCCACCAGTGGATTTCTACAGCAAAACCTGGTCTTCATATGGCCCCTGCAAGAATTAAGATTTGTCCTGGAAATGCTATGGCAGCTACAGCCTGTGAGGACAGTGTCACAACCCCACTCCAGATCCTCAGCAGAAAGAGAAGAAATTAACTGGCAGCTGCAGAGCCCATGATGCCCCAAATGAGACATCTGGAGTGGTACAGAAAAACAAGCATTTGTAAAGGGAAAAAAAAAAGGACGAGGTTTGCTTCTAAAAAGCAACTGCCAGAGACATCCTACCTAATTGTAAAGAGATGTAGGATCCTGTGCTTTGGTGTTTTTAGGGGAAAGCAAAAGAGAAAAACTACCCAAAATACCAGGGTTCAAGGCCCGTCACAAACGTACACGATGCTTTGATTCAGACAAAAACTCGGGACTTTTCCTTGGACTTTATGCAAGCCTTGGTTTAAGCAGTAATAGCCCACCCTGGACGAAACAGACAAAGCACACATCCACCCCCAAACAGACAACATCACTAGAGAGATATTCTGCCAGCAGCCAGGGCTGGCTGGATTCATCCATGCTTAGGACCAGTTCCTATGATCATAACAAGCCCCAGAAACTCAAGACAGGTTTTGTGCCCACAAACTTGTGCTTGCAAGTGGTTTGTGCTGGTTTTGGTCAGATCTTTTTCATGCTTGCAAACTGTCCCATGCCCCACACTGTTTTGATGGACTTTTCCTGCACCTTCTGTTTCTTTTCTGTGCTCTTTCTCTAGTCTGCAACATTATTAGAAAGCTATTTCATGCTGGATTTCATCAAAGGTAGATGATATCCTCCTTACAAAAGTTCACTGCAGTGGAAGCCCCTGGACTCATGTTTCCTCAGCCAAGAAACCTGAGATGAAGCATTCCATAAAACATTATTAGTGCTGCCCTTCATTTAGGTCAAAATTTTAAAGGTTAAAAGAAAAAAGCCAACATAGGAGATATCCAAGTAGGGCATGGATTGTAAAGACTATGGAAGTAGAAATCACATTGTTTAGCACTAGCAGGTCTCACATTTCAGTGCCTCTGAGCTCAGGCTCAGCAAACACACCCCAGAAGCCCTTGACTGATGAGATGGCAGGAAATGAAGCAGGTGGGCCACCTGGACATTTTCTAAGAAAAACTCCACTGAAACCAAGATGTTCCCACGGAGTGTTTTAATTTAGA
The DNA here is from genome assembly GCA_013397795.1 of Orthonyx spaldingii. Classification (NCBI taxonomy): domain Eukaryota; kingdom Metazoa; phylum Chordata; class Aves; order Passeriformes; family Orthonychidae; genus Orthonyx; species Orthonyx spaldingii. Next base: position 54,291 of record VZTJ01005050.1, read on the forward strand.
TGAATTGGATTGTTCTGGCTTAACAATAAAAAAAAAAAATCTGTGGAACCCCCCCTCCCCCAACTCTACCTCTTGCCTCTCCTCAAGCATCGTATCACAGGCACATCCCACCAATCCCTGATTTCAGGCAAAGGCAGGCTTTCCAGCCCTTTTACCTTCCTTCAGCATTAATGCAGACGTTTCCAATGTTACCAGCAGTATTGCCCCCAGTTCTGGAGCTCACTGGATGTGGTGAAAAAGTTAACATGCAACAGGCAGGCAGAAATACAACAGAACTGAATGTCAGCTCTAACTTCACTTGTCGAATAAACCAACTGCTTTTTAGAGACACACAAAGACATGGCCAACAGCACTGACACAAAGGATGTGCCTCAGCTTTACAGGACACAGGGAGAGTGATGTCCTGATAACGCTGGGCAGTGCTGAAATCAGAACTAATAATAAACACATGCAGTTTCTCAATAAAAGGCAACAGAAAAATGTCTGAGAATTAGAGCCGGAACAAAGGTTAAACTATCAACCCCCTTCTTCTAGGTAACAGCAGCATCGTGTGCAGAGAGGAGTATTCAGAAAATAACTTCTTAAAGTGCACCGTCTTTAATTCTGTCAGAATTAGGCAGGAAAACACTCTGTACTCCTTTCAACTGAATGTACACTGCTCCTAAAAGTCTGTTGCCTTCATACCCCAAAACCCACAGAGCACTGGTGGCATGATATAAAGGTTGCTGCTGCTGGTACAGGAGGTATGAAAGGTTCTACACCTCGCATCCATACAGATTCAAGACCCTAATTCAAACCCTTATTTATACTCAGGACTGCCATATGGAACATTTAAAGTTTGTCAATTACAGAGTGAAGATAAATGTGCAGTAGGAATTGCTAGTTTATTTGTCCACATAATTCATGTCCTCCTGTTCATTACTAATGTCAGCTATTTTGATTCCTAAGCTCTGTCAAAATAAAACTTGGAAGCCAATCCTGGTTGCTACAGAGCACACAGCAATCCCTACTACTCCCAAAAGCAGCAGGAGGAGATCAGCATTTCTCTGGAGCAGTTCTTTATCTACAGAACTGAGATGCAGGAGGGCAACTTCATTAATGAGGATCTCACTGTAGGTATAATTCTTCTATTTCATTTCATTTCATATTTTCAGCCTTGCTAAATGGATGTCAAATGTGGTCAACTTAAAAAGAAATTCAAAGCATCAGCTAAGAGTCAGATACAAGGAAAATAACCATGTTGTTGGTATTTTCAGCTTCTCAGTTCCAAATAGTTCCTTTTCCAAACACCACCCTCCCTGCATTTTGGTAGAGGCATGCTGTCCCTGATGAGCTCTCCTGCAACCTTCTCCTCAAACAGGCTAGAGAGAGGCTGTGCATAAAATGGATGAAACCAGGGGAAGGCAGACAAGAACTATCTCAACTCATCTTGGCTGAGGCTGAAAAGTCTAGCAATAGGTTTAGCAGGCTGTGAGGAAATGAGAGAGGACCAAGGCACACAGCTAATTAGCTCTTCCAGACATTTCCCCAAAGGAGGGAAACTTTTTCACAAAGAAAACGTCTGACCTTGACAACATCCAGAAAAAATCCTGCATTAAAAGCGTGTCCAGAGAGACTTAAAAATAACTGGCCTACCTCTAAAAATTTTATAACTTTCCCAAAATAGGTAATGGATCACATTCAAAATGTTCTTGCTTTACAGCTTGTCAAGCACTGGGAGTGGCTGGCTTTGAGTCTTCTCCTGCCTCAGCCCCTGGGCTCTCATCAGGCAGGCAGGCAGGCGACTAAAACCAATATAAATCTTCCTTTGAGCTTCATTGTCAGCTCTTCACAGGCAGGGGCAAAGCATTAAGCAAAGATAGAGCAGAACATGGAAATGCATGTAAGCCAGCAACACACCTGAATTCTCTGTCCTCACATCTGGTGATCCTGACTGCACCTGCAAACCCAGCTCGGGACACCTTTGCACAGGACTGATCTCTGCTGGCGTCAACAGGAAATGAAGATGCCACCAACTGTACCTTTGGAAGAAGGCAACAAGTTGCAAACCAATTAATAACCACTTCTGGCCCCTATGGAAACTGAGAGACAGCCTGTAAAGGTCACTGTGTTAGGAGAAACACCTGCAGTGGCCATTCTTGTATGTAACTGTTCTAGTGTCTTCTAATTCCTGACTTCACCTGTTCTTATACATTTCCCCAGTACCTAACATAATTATTTTGTCCCTCTGCTCTTGTAACTCAGGCCCATCCCTCTTCTTCTTCATTTCTTACAGTTTTCCATTTAAATAATTCCTTCCCAAAAAGATACAGCCAAAAGGATTCCAAGAAAAAATGCTGTAAGATGAATTCACATCCCTCTCTGTGATCCCTTGCCTGTCTCACCTCGGCAGGCTGCCACGCTTTGGGCTCAGGGTTTTCTCCTCCTGTTGCATGTGTGGGATGTCCAGCACTACGGAGCTTGCTTCATCCCTTCACCTCAGGAATCTGAGTTATGATCCCTGCTGTTCAGCATCCATGCATAACTAACTGCTGTCACAAAATTGATTATCCACCACAGCCCTTGCTGCTTCTGTCCAAAATTGAGATTCCTCTGTACTAAAACTATTGGTCCACATCCTCCCTGTGGAAACCATCACCAGGGATAGCAGCACATGCAAACTACAGCAGTGGGGATGCTGCCTCTGCTCTCGTGTCACCACCAAGTCAGAGCTGAGCATCCAGTGCACACGAGCCAGGGGACAACCACTAGATCTGCCCTGAAATACAGCGGAGGAGATTTTGATTAGACACTCTGATATCAAGCTTAGCAACTTGTTCTTGCACAGCTCCTTTCTATAAGTGGACTACTCTCCTATTTCCTTTTCAAAAACATTTTTAAGGTTCAGTGTTTGTCCTAGCTGGGACACTATTACAAATATATGAATAGCTGTCCCAAGTGAAATTAAGGTCCTCAGAGGTGAAATTGCAGAGCTGGTAAAAAAAAGAAAAAAAAAAATTAAAAGAAATTAAAATATTGACTCACACACAGATGACAAACTGAATACCAAATTATGGAGCTGATCTGGCTGCTCACCACCAACTCTGCAGACTGAACAGAGTGTGTACTAATCCCTAACTTTAATAGTGCCTCTATCAACTACAGAGTTAAATGACTTCTGAAAGGAAGTGAACATTTAATAAACAACCCAGGTCTTTCCCAGCACCCCCATCCATCCATACACCAACCACACACCAAGGTCTAAATAGTGCTTTCCTTGCAGGCTGGGGCAGAAATGACAACCAGGACTGTATCACTTACTCTGTATGGAAAACAGATTAAAAATCACATAGAGGTGAGTGCAACCTTCTCCTTGCAACCAGAAGAGGCCAGTGATCATTTAATGAACAGCAGGGAAGAAAACATCACAGTAATTTTGTTTGCTGCAGGATAAAAAATTGGACATGGCCCAAGAAGTCCTAAGAGCACTAACAAGGACTGCAGTGGGGAGACAAGAGCTTGAAAACAACCTTGCAGCATTGCTCAAAACTAAAAATTTCTTGCTAATACAGTGCAAATACCTATTCTTAGAGAATTTTTCTATAAGGAAACAATTGATTACGTGCCACTTGTAGAAAGAGTCAGAAGAATAAGGACATTTGGGACTCAATCTCTATACTAATATCATGCCCATGATGAATAGTTATAATAAACAGCCATATTCTTATGCTGAAGATTCAGCTTTATTACACCTTGCACTTTCAGAAAAAAAAAGTTGGAAATCTCAGTAAAATTAAGTTATTTATCATGAGAATTATACTTATTTTTATGTAAGACCCTTCATTAGATGAGAGAAGATATTCTGCTTTACAGTTTAGTCACCAGTGGCTCTATTAATTGATGTATCTTTTAAACCAGTTTGCAGACAAAAATGTGGTCATCTCTGGATAAAAATAAAATGCAAAAATACATTTCTGCTGGGAATTTTCAGACCTAATTTCTTGAAATGTAGCTTTAAATATACATGACTGAACATCTCAGGGAAAAGAACTTAGAGAGTGGAGACTTCAAAATCGGCATCCCACTCTGCAAGGCTAAGGCACACTCCTGGCTAGAGGAATTGTGGTTGTTTTGGAGGTCTAGTAGTACATAGAATAGAATATAAGGAACTAACTGATCATCAGCAAAATGATACAGCCAGAGAATATTTACCTGTGGGGCCTGAAAGTTTTTGAAAGCTTAAATGCAGCAGCTGTGCCTCATACTCACAATTTCAAACCCCTTCAGTAGCAATCCACAGAGGTGACAGAAATGTTGTTTACACAGCATGACATAGTTTGACCTCAAACTTTAAAACAGTTTACCAGTTTTACTGAGGTACAAAGTTTCAAATGATAAAAAATGCAAGGCAATAAAATACTTTGGAACAGGAATATCCCCTATTTAAATACTTTATTGTTTCTTAAATGCTCCTGTTGTTTGCTTGCCTCCTAATTAATCATGGCAAAATCTAAACTTCTATAATCCCTATGTGAAAAAAGTAAGGGAACAAATTTAAACACCCTGAGGATAGCCTCCAGTGCTATCTATGTCCATGAGACTAGCATTGTGTTCAAAGCACTTGCTGGCACAAGAATGAGTTAGACTTCAGTGGAAAGACTCTCTTGTACCTCAGGACTTGACAGAGCAGAGAAGACTTTGAGAGAGACCCCAGTGAAAGAGTTTTGGTAATTTCAATGGATTAGTCAGCACACAAATTCCTCCCTGCATGTATAACAGCCTTACAAAGTTTGAATTTAGCAGAAAGAAAACTTGAAAATAATTAAAAAGAGATGTACAAGCTTATTAGTCACTGCACACAACAGCAGTGGCATGAAATTCTTCCAGAACCATTTTTTATTTGAGCAACTACAGTCCTAATAACCTTCAGAAAAAGCAGAATATGGCACTGAAGTGTGAGATGATAAACACACAATGAAATTCAGTAGTACCAAATGCAAGCTCATGGTGCTGGGACCAATCCCAGCAGTTTCAAGCTCCTAAAATTGCAAATAATAGTGGAGGAAAAGGATTTCTGACCAGCTGACCACGGTGTTTATGAGGAACCACTCATGGCGCACACATACAGAAAAAGGCACGTGCAACCCAGAGGTGCATTTCCAAAGGCAAGGAATTTCCAGAGGAGGCTGTTTCAGGAAAGCTGAGGCGATGCTGCAGCAGGTCCATGGAAGGACTACGGGGATGATGAGGCACTGGAGAGTCTCTCGAGCAGGAGTTGAGACGTGTGGCTTCCAAAACCTGGCATGAGGCGGGATAAGGAGGGGTGAGGGGATATCAACCTGCCTGCAAGGGGATTACACTCCAAGGACAAGAGAGAGCTGGTTAAGCCACAGGACAGCCCAGCTGGGAACAAAGCAGAGGCAGGCTGGCCATGAATGCACTGAGGGTGGAAATGAGGGCAATGAGGGTGGGAGCGGCCTCCTCCTCTGGAAGAGGGAAGGAGGTGAAGGAAGCAACACAACCACAGCCTGCAAAGGGTGACAGCTGGGCAGCTTTCATCCCTTCTCCGTGGGATGGGGGCTGCACAAGTGGAGAGCTTGGGGGTCCCACTAGATGCCTAAAAGGCTGGAGCCTGTGAAGAGGAAGGGGGGACAGCGGACTCTCAGCCTCCATTCCTGCAGTGCCAGGCTGTCTCTGGCAAGAAGGTCGTCAGCTGCAGCATTAATTTCAGTCCAGTCCATCCAAAAATCAGCTTGGGGGCACATGTAATGGTAAGGGTTTTATTTAAAGTTTAAAAAGGATTTTATTACTGCAACCAAACCCCTAATGTCCTGATCCCATTTTACAGAAAATCACTGGTTATCTACATGCTCCTAATCATACTCAGAATGAGCTGAGAACTGCCATTCCTACTGTGGGACTGCTTTTTTTTGTTTTTCAGAAAGGACATAGTTCTTTCATCATTAAGGCTTCTGGTTCTTTCCCTTTCTCCTTTCACATGAGCCATGTTTTCCTCTTCAGTTCTTCAGGCACCACGCTCCAGTGTTTTCTGGTGGTCTGTTTTTGGAAGCAGTGCACATAGGGTGGATCCCCACTACGCTGCTGTAGAGCTCGCATGAGAAATTAAATGTTCTCATTTCAGTGTACCCAAGTCAGTCCTTCAAAACCAGCCATGTTCTCCATAACCATCTGCATTTGCTCTCACCCACACCTTGGCTACTGCCCCTCCTCCCAAACACAAGCAGTGACACAGTCAAGGAAGTGAAAAAGATAATTAAACAAGGCTAAGGATGGCAAAAGGAAGGTTTGTTCTACTCTCAAATAATCCAATTTTGCCCAGACAAGGTCTAGCACTCTGGCTCTGCATCTACACAACAGTTTTTCATATTGCTCTGCTCATTCCTGTACAGCTCTGGTTTTCATGTGTCGCCCCTGCTACAGGAACCAAAGTTAAAGCCAGAAGTTGCTGTTAACAGTTCAATGTTTTTTTAGAGAGAGGAAGGAAACACCTGCCCCAAATCCCAACAGGAAGGCAATCCCCTGGATCCTGGTGTGCAGATGCTCTGTGTACTCTCCTGCACTGATGGGAGATGGATATAATAACCAAGGTTGTTCTCTCAAGTCTTATCTTCCTGGCAGTTAAAAGTGGAAGAAAGAAAGTGGATGAAATTCAAATGTGTCAATTCCTTCAGAGCCCACACAGTAGACAGACACCATGTGCTGTCAGTTACTAATTTCTAGAAGTTTTCTTTTTTTTTTTGTAATGTGTAAGTGTGCATTTTTAGAACTCGCAATCCTTAAAATCAGCACCTGCCTACAGATAAATCAGACACACACAAAGCTGAAACAACTATGGGGGCATTGGGGCCTTCTGTGCGAGACCAGCTGCCAGCCGGTGTGACCATCAACTCCCTTCTTTGCAGGTTTAGCAAGGATACAGAGTCTTTAGCAGCAAACAAGTCAGATATTCAAGGAGGGGATGCTTGGATGCGTGTGTGAAGCTATGAGGTCAGAATATCCTTATCCTCAGTGGCAAACAGACGTCTGCTCCACAAGGTAGGAAGGGGCAAGTGACAACATGGCAGCTGCAAAGGACTGCAGGAGAGAAGATACAGTTCACTAATGTGCTCCTATCTTTTAGTACAAGGTTGCAGTCAACAGGCCTTGTAGTATTTAATATCTTATTAAAATACAAATATTGCCAAGAATCAAAATTCAAAGCAATCATCCCCCACACTGTAGCTTATAAATATTATTTCAAAATAGTTTATGATCTGTAACCATTCACCAAAACTCTCTGGATGAAATTAAAAGAAACAACTGAATTGTGTTTATATTCCTATATGTACACATATATTGGGGCTTAAATGGTTGAGATATCAGAGTTCCTGTTTGTGAGTATTCATTTGAGTATGTGTCTGAAAATAAAGGCGTATTCCTCATATATAAGTTGGGTTTTGCTACGTCAGAGTTGCTAAATTAAAATACTGACACCTTTGAGTGTCTATGACTATGTGTTTGCATGGGGAAAAAAAAAAAGGTTTTTATGTAGCCTGCACTCAAACTGCTAAATTCCAGCTGAAACAAAACCAAAAAATGTCATGCAGAGAAGGAACAAAACTTAAAAAAAAATTTCAACCCAGATGTTTGGTTATTAAAAAAACCCAAAACAACAACACAAGAAAAAAAACCCCTCAAAACCCAAGCAAAAGAAAACTCAACTAAAAAAACCCAAACCAAAGCAACACAAAAGAACCCCAACAACAAACACAACAACAACAAACCTCCAAAACCCACCACCACAACAGCAAAACCAGTAAGAAATACCAGATACCCACAATACCAAGGTATTACCATATAACCAAGGGTTACCATATTGCTGGTAACACACATGTAACTATACTGCTGGTACTTTAATGCCCTCTTGAGACACAAGTAACCTACAACTCTATTCCCCATCAGGATGGTAATGCCACCAGAAAAGCCTTTTAACCATAGGTCTCTCACTACTTAAACTCATTCTTTGGTGTGGGTCCAGAAGCTGTGGGATTCCATCATGCAGGATTCCCTCACCTCACCCTGGGGCTTTGCCACAGCTCCTGTGGGGGAGCACAGGGACAAAGTCCCTGTGATTTGTGGCTGAGCTGCTGTGAGTCCCTTCCACATGTAGTTCTTGGGGCTCACTTGCTGCCTCCTCCTTCAAGTTTTTCTTTTCTTGAAACAGCTACAGTGGTGTCCTAAATGACAGATGGACCAAACTGTATGTATTTTGCATATATTATTGCTATGAAAGATGACTCATTTTTAAATACTTTCAGACTTCTTTATTCCTGTTCATCTCATCAGCTTTAATCAGTTAACATACTTGCTAACCAAACCTGCAATCAATGCAAATAAATTAAGTGGGTTGTTTAGAGGAAAGGAAGAGGAGGACTTTGTCTGATCCTTGGCTCTGGTGCACACGGTTCCAGAGTGCAACTTGCAAAGCCTTTCTGAGCCTCTCGGAGCAGGCACTGGAAAGGCAGAGGTGAGCAGCCATCCCACGGGATTTTGGTGCTGTTCTTCAGTCCCCCAGGCATGAGATAAATTCCACAGAGTGAGAGAAGGAGATGAGGTTTGTTCTGTCTGGCAGCTCTTTTGAGTTTCCTTTAAACTGCCTGTAACTACGACAACTGGCGAAAGCCTCTCTGTGTGCTCAGCGCTAGCGCACTTCCATCTTCCCTGGAAATTGGGCTAATAAACCCCCCTATGTTTACATAAAGCAGAGAAGAAATATGTTGAGGAAGCAATTTCATTTTCAAGCTTGAATGGAAGTACTGCAATTAACGGAAAGAAAAAAGACAAATATAAAAAGTAGGCATTAAAAAACCTGTTATGTGTTTCAGAACAGCAATTAAAGGAAATGATTCACTGTAGAGCCCCTGTTGAAAAGATTAAAGAAAACCACTGCATCTTTCTCAAGAAGAATTACAGTTTGAAGGGGGGTTTCGTGCTGGTATAATGCTAGTTTATTTACAGATATTCAATATTTATCTTACTAGCATTCATACTAGCAGTAAGGCAAGCTAATGTTCCCATCATTATACACATCATTCTGTTTTATTTCATTTGACTGGTTATTGTAAAATTCATGTTTGCACTGTTACCGGTTGATCTTATTCAAGCCTCATCTATGCTCTTTATAGGTTCCAATTTGGGAAACCACCTACTAACGACAGAAAATAGAAAACTTTAAAAGGCTGAGCATGAGCCATAAAAATTCCTAGTTGATTACTCTCCTGCATGCATTTACCAAGCTCTCCTCTCTTACTTCCCCGGCTCTTACTACACACTGCCAGCAGCTGTCACTAGGACTGCACTGTGAGTGGCTCTAGGCAGGGATGTAGCTCCCAAATTTGCCATCCTAGCTGGCTGTAGCTGATGCACACTGTCAATCCAGGATACACACCAGCACCATGGTGGTTCACCAAACGGGCTTCTCTAAGCTTAGGATGTCAGAGCCTGGGAGGAACGAAAGAGCAGCAGTATTAGCAAGGAAGGCAACAAAAACTAAGTTGCTACACTCATCCATATATAGAATAACAATAATTAAAGAAAAAATTCAAGACCTTGGCACCAAACAGTATGGGAAGAGGCCAAACACCTTTTCCATCTCATGTCACCAAGCACACTGTTAGCACACAGTACAGTGCTCACTTCCAAACTCCAGACATATACAAAAGGACCACATCCTCCTACTTAATTAACATATAAAATTATAAAGACCTGCATTTTAATATGGATTATATTAACAGGGAGTCCTCATGGCTTCCAAGCATGTCAGGCTGTTGGGGAGCTCTCCTGCCTGAATGTTGGTGAGGTTAAGGCTTGGGAATCGTGTACTTTCCTAGGATTCACAGGGAGAAAACAAAGGCTGCTTCCAGCTGTGACAGACCTGTCAAACAGTCCCAGTAAGTTCTGCTTCTTCAAAAACAAACCATGCTATTCCCATCTAAGTGTTACCGACAGGGAATGCTCAAAAATCAACCTCTGGAGAAGATGACACAATCCAACAAGTAACAGGAACTTCTCTGAGAGAGTCTAATATCATTCTTTCTTTTCTTGCCTTTTAGTTCCTTGATTGAACTTCATACAAAGGATCCTCTACACCAAAACATGCTGCTCCTTTAACTCTTGTTCTGCAGTTTCTTATGGCAGTTTCCCACATGAGCTTTTCCATTCACACTTCACTTACATTGACCTTGGCACTTCAGTTGCAAGTTTCTATGCTGCCAAGTCTTGATGCATTTTGCAGTGCATTTTGCTGCACTGCAGCTGTAGAAATCCAGAATCAAGATCAGTAGAAAGCATCCCAAAAAATGCCACACCAAGAAATGTGAATATCTAAAACTAGCAAAAATTAATCTTCTTTTGTTTGTGCCAATAGGGACAGATTTTCAAAAAGATATTCCAGATACACTGTGAACTAAGCACAGAAGGGCTGAAATTCACTGACCTGTAAGCTACCCAAACACCGTGGGTAACGTGAATGAAACACCAGATGAATGCCTTGTCAGTTACAGAAAAAGTAGCACTCTGTAATATAGCAAGAAAGACAAACAATCTGACTTGCACAGTTCTTTGCAAAACGCACGTTGCTTAAAACTAATCCCTTCTACCATTACACCATTTCAACAAATCAGACAAGAAGCTTTGTCTCTCAGGCCACCAGGTTCCTATAATCCAAATTCCAGGTTCCCACTTTGTATCTTTCTAGGGAAATTATAGGAGAACCAACCAACCAACCAACCAACCACATCCATGCCCTAGACACTGAAAAGGGACTTGATGCACCTCTTCCAAGAGCAGCATGGCATTGTCAGCCACAGGAGAGGAGGGATGATTGGGATGGTCTCTCTGGCTCAGGGAGTGGGGCACATTTTGGTTAGCAGAGCAACCTGGACCTCCTTAAACATTTCAATGTGTTTAATTCATAGAGGCAAAAAACTATGGCTGGATGCTAAGGCACAAATGGATAAATGGGTGTCCAGATAAAAACACATCCCAGAAATACTTCACATGGGATAAACGATGCCACTGTGAGATGCAGCTGCCTTACAAAACAAAGCTTAGGCAAGTGCACCCCAAGAGAAGCCTCAAAGCAAAGCAATGCTTAAACTATAATGAAAAAATATTCTTTTTACATACTTTGCCCTCTTCTCCAACAGAATTGCTCAAACTTAGCCAAATGCTTTGTGCCAATATGACGAAGCAAGCTGGATTTACTTTATCAAATTTGCTGATCAATACAGAAATGTAAGGGCTTCTAAAACACATTTACACTTCTGTTGAGGAAAATATTTTCTCATTCAAATGAATGTCTTAATGTCAGCACAAGTAAATACACCCCTGATGCATCATTACAGCAACTGCACTGTTTAAGAATGCAAATATAAGATGAAAGTAAAAAAAATTAGAAATATTAGAGAAAAAAGGTAAGAAAATGTAGATATAATTTTCACTGTAAAAGCTGAGAAGGTGTCAACATTAGGGGAAACCAGGGCCCACCTACTGAAAATAAAACAATATTCTTGCAACATCCACAATCAGGCATGGTCATACCTGGTATGAGCCATTGCCTCCACCTTTTGGAATGGTTGGCACCTGCAAGCAAGCCATAGGAAAGTATTATCTTTACTCCTATTTCTTAAACTCTCCATGTCCCACCACAATGCAACAATATTATGAAAATGTTCCTTTCAAAACTTAAAACCTGCATAATTTTCAAATCCAGGTCATCAGTGTACATCTTTAGCAACATTGCCTGCATTACTGCAGCTAAATAAAGCAAAAAATATGTTTTATTAATTTAAACAGATGTCCTTTTTTGACCACAAAAAAAATAATATAAGAATATATTATCCTAGCTTGTCTTACTTGCTTTATTAAATGAAGGCACAGAGGTAAGTAGGAAGTGGAATAAAACCAAGCAGAAAGCAAGGCTCGCTGAAGCTTGGTTATTGCAAATTAACCCAAATAACTCTTTCTGAAAAGCTGACTCACTTTTTATGCAACAGAAATACTGCTGGAACCATCTGAGTTCCCTTCAGGAAACCTGCTGACAGAGCACCACATGGAAAACATGAAAAAGCTGTACTGAAACAGCCTGATGACAAAGGAGCTGGCAACACAGGGGAAGCTGCAATCACCTTTGCCAGTAGGGAGTTATCAGAGAAATTCTGCAAGCATTGGAGCTGACTGGCTTTTACAAGTGTCACAAAAAATGAGGGACATCCTAAGGAAAGTTTATAGAGGATGAAAATGGCCAGCACTGTCACACAGAGGACACTGGAGGAAATGGAGGTGTGTCACACCAAAACAGAAGGAACTTGATTAACTGTGTAATGTCCTGAGCATAAGTATACAGATCTCTGGCATACCCTGGTCTCAGCCATCAGGAATTAGAGATGAAAGACCTGCACCAGCTGCTCAGATGAACGTTAGCTACCAGTGCCAAGCAGGCATGAAAAATGCTTGTACAAACTGTGTGCTTCCCATAGCACATGGAAATATGGGTACAGAACAAAGCCCTGATGAAACCTCCTCTGGAGCAGAGTATGATTCAAGCTGTCCACGTTCAGATGATTACACAATGAGCATGGAAGACACCATGACTGCTGCAGAAACCACAGTTTTCCAGGCTACCCAGTGGGTTCCCTGCCTTCCTTCAGCAGCAGCACCAGCCACGCTCACAACAGTGCAAGTGCAAGGGGTAAGGTGTAAGTTTTATTGGCAGTTTTCAGTCATGCTCCTAACTCATTTCTTTTTGCAAGCACGCATGGCCTTCACGACTCTGTGGATGTAAAATTGGTTAGAGAGCCAGTTTAAATTAGAGCTGGCTGGGAAAAAAAGAATAAAGGTAGATCTCAGTCTCGTTTATAGCTTTTACATTCCAACTTGACAATTCCTGCTACACTGGACAATTTTTGCTACACTTTCAACCTCCGTCTCTGAAGCATCAAGGCTCTCTCGAAACCCACCCAGCATTACCTGAACAGAGAACAGGAATCAGTTTTACTTTTTAACACCTGAGAGTGTTTAGCTCCCCCAAGGACAAAGAGCACCCACACCCACAAAATAATGTCTGACTGCAGAAATACTGAAATAAAGGCTTAGAAGTCTCCATTCACATAGACACTTTGTAGACTACAGGTCACTTATTTTAACAGATTTTAGGTATCTAAACCCTAAACCAGATTTGTGAGCTCCCATGTCCCCTACTTCCTTCTTCCACCTCTTGTCCAAAAACCCAGTGTTGACTTTGGCTGTCAACACTACTCAAGCATGAAGACTGCACCCAAGAATGGGCATCGCAGGGCAGAGGGTAAAATACAGAGGCAGCAGCTTCCATACCTGCTATAAACCAGAGATGTCAAAAACCCAGCAAAAAATGTAAATATGGAACTTTCAAAGCACCAAGATACTCGGAAGAGATAATGCAGTAGAAAACAGACACCCAGTTTCCAAAGGCTGTCTTTCATTGCACAGAGGCCCAGCAGCCTGACCACCTGAAAACTCCAGGACCTATCTGCACTTTTAGGTACCTAACTGGAAAAATGACTCTACATAAATGTCCTGTTTTCTGACCACTCTCATGCCAGCATTAATCTGTCCCTTCTCTTACATCCCTTGACTTGTGCTCATTTTTTTCCATTTAAACCCTCTTAGAACAGCAAATCAAAGTATTCAGTATTTTAGCTCCCTATCCTTAGCCTGTTAAAGACACAATGTATTTACAGTGGATTTCTAATATAGACGTGTAACTAGAACACCAGTGGAGATGATTGCTGTATGGAAAAGATCACATTAAATATACTCTGCAAAGAACATAAAATCAGTGACATTTTGACCATCAGGCCTTGGGGAATGATCTGTACTCCCCACTCACAGCGTGCAGACTGGTGCTGGGCTGATGCTGAGCAGATGGCTGCAGAGCAGCTTTTGCTGGCTCTGAGCCATCATATTGCTTTTTCCTTGCTCGTGAAGGTTGGGTTATTTATTTATTACGGGGCCTTACACAGTTGTGATTGGGGCATGATGGAAATGCAAATGCACGAACAATAAGATGCTGTTTGCAGTTGTGAGGGGCTGTTCATGACCAAACTTTGATTTTCGGCTGCCAATTTTCCATTTACCACCTCTGTCCTGATAAAGCCTTCCCTCCAGCTTATTGTCTCTCCAGCTTACAACTGCTAATGAAATGCTCGAGTGTTTCCATGGGGGCTGATATTGATGTGTTTTTCCTGGAGTTTTCTTTCTTTACAAACAGCACTGAGGATGTCGGCAGAGCTCCTGCAACCATTTTTGTTAAGCACAAAGGTTAGGATCTCAAACTAATTGGCATAAAGATGGAAGAGTCTTTAATTAAAGATCTGTAGCAGTGAAAGGGATTAAATACAGATGCAGGATTATTAGATGCTAGCTTTCATACAGTTGTTCAGAAGATACACTTTTAGTAACTAATAAGATGCCTGTTTTTCCTTTATAAATCGGTTCCTCTAAAAATGGTAACTTTTATTTTAAACTCTTCCCCTATCACTAAGCTTCTCACAGATGCTCGTTTTACTTTGCATTTGAGAAAAAAGCTAAACAAGAACCAAGTATGTGTGAACTAAAGTAGAAATAAACTCCATTTGACTCCAAACTAAGATCCACACAAATTATGCTGCACAGAATCAATAACCATTCTTCCTTTTGCATGCATATTTAAACAGGCCTAATCCCACACATAAAGGCAGAAGGTTTAACAATTCTAAGACAATCATCAGATAGACTTTAGATCAGCCAGATGTCCAGAAATATATTGTTAATCTCAACTGTAGTTTTACCTCCAAAATTACTCTGTATCCTATCTTCTGCCCCCCATGCCTCATTTTTAAATCCTTCCATTATTCACTCCATAGGTTTTTATTATCCTCCCCTTAACTCGGTGTGATCAGTTAAGTTCCAGCAGATGAACACATTCTCCATATGAATCAAAAATCCAACATAGCCACAGTGCTGCCTGGTATTTACATGTAAAGTGGTAAATCTTATAAGAAGAAAATTAAAATGACATCAATTTATACTTTGCATTAAGTGGATCAGACATCTCCTCTCTCCCTTCCCCCATTCCCTCCCACCCCCCAAAGCTTAAATGACGACAGCAGTACTTAATCTTTTTTTGCTGAAGGATGTTAACAGCACTGGGCTATGTGTTCTGCTCCTCTAAGTTTGTTGGTTATTAAATACTTTTTCTGCTTGGCTGCTTTCAGGCTTAGAGTCAAGTTAAAAATAAATGAATACAACGCAATTATTAATACTCAGTTCTGAACCAACTTTAAGCATTTAAGAGGTAGTGAGAGAGCACAGTAAATGCACTCTAATAAAATTTATTTCTTTTATTTAAATTTAGGGTGAAAGACAAAAAAATGGAACACTTCTAATGACTGACATAGCAGGGAAATGAAAGCATAGGAATACTCTGTGTAATTGACCTGCTTCTAAAAATATTTTGATCAAA
The DNA here is from genome assembly GCA_013397795.1 of Orthonyx spaldingii. Classification (NCBI taxonomy): domain Eukaryota; kingdom Metazoa; phylum Chordata; class Aves; order Passeriformes; family Orthonychidae; genus Orthonyx; species Orthonyx spaldingii. Next base: position 69,811 of record VZTJ01005050.1, read on the forward strand.
ACTAAACACAAAGCCACTCCCTTCACCACATACAACAAACTCACAAGTAAACCTGGTGCACTTTGCTCAAATGGCTTTCACCTACGAAACCCCAGATCAGTATATTCAAGGCTTAAAGTCCTGCCTTGGCTCTGCACCCCTGTCTGAAAACCAAGAGGGTATTTCCCATTTCACAGCACAGCAGCAGAGACCCAGGTGAGGGCCAGAACAAGCAGGAGCACCAAGCCAGACCCTGCAGAGCTGCAGTTTGGGCTGGAAGGAGTTGCCTTCTTCAGGTCATGCATGGTCCCTGGGCCAAACAGGCCTGACCAAGGCCTCTCATCCTGGAAAGGGGAGACTAAAATCAGGCTTTGGTGGGTCGAGAGAGCACATGACAGACCTGGCAGCTAAGGAGCTGCACTAGGGGACAGAAGGTAAGAAAGTGATGGTGCAGCCTTGCTTGAGTCCCAGCTGGAACTGCAGAACATGGCAAGGCTTCAGTGACACCTCCACTTGGCCAGGCAGTGCTCACAGCTCCCACAGCACCAGCTGCACAGGCAGGTGAGGCTGAGAAAGCCAAAGAAAAGCATCATGTCAAAGAGTAAAGCAGAGGAAGGGTGACCCAGGGGCCACAGGGATTACTCCCCCCAACCTCCTCCCTTCCAGCCAAACCAAACCACACCAAACAAATCCAAACCAAACAAATCCAAACCAAACTCAGGGCAGTGAGAGCTGAGCCAGCAGCCAAAGCTGTGTGGGAGTGCCTGGGCATTTCTGCTGAAAGCCAAGATGAAAACTTTGCCTCCCCACCCCAGGGGCCCCAGCTACACAGGAATACTGGTTTCCCTCAGACGGAGGTGGAAGAACACAAATGCAGGCTCAGCCTCTCTCCACCCAGAGCACAAGGGCCCTGCATGGTGAGGACGTGGTTGCCAGCCCAGGTAGGAGTGATGGAAAGGAGCCCAGGTGCCCTGCTGGGCTGAGCAGGAAAGGCAGCAGAAAGGCCCTCACATGAGGTTTTAACAGCAAGGACACAATGCATAGGAAGAGAAGTGTTAAGACTGTTCTTCCATTGGCCAGGAAATAAAAGACAACGGCCTCTATCCTTTCACTTTTGGGGGAAAGAAGGAGACAGAAGCAAGCAATGAATGATGCATGTGTGTGGTGAGGACCACAGTCACATATCCAATACCAAGCAATTCCCACCTAACAACAATCACTGGTGCCTGCTGGCTCCCTGGAAGAGAACGCAATATGATTTGCACTCTGCTGAATAAATTCCTCATTTCCTTTTCCAGCTATCTCAAGCAACATTCCTCTCATCGTAGCAATGTGCATTAGTAGAATGAATATTACCCAAGGCAACTGGGTTAATTTTTTTTTGGAGGAGGAGTTCACATCAGAGCAGCTAGCATGAGGGACACTGGCAAGAAGGTAAAAACAGCTCCAGGGATGGCCAACAGGAAACTGATGACTACAAGAGTGCCCTCGAGAAGGCTTTGGGTTATTCTGTGGAATGTAGTCCATAGCAGGAAGAAATCAGAGGGAACAGGGCTTTAAATGAAGAAGGCAGGTCAGTATATGTTGCAGTGACACACACATGGACAGTCAGCTGTGCTGATAAACAATCATCCCTCTTATAGGTGCTGCTTTATATCAAGCACCATCTTTAAGTCCTTTTAATTGTGGCAAAGCACACGGAAAAAAAATGGAAATGACAGCAATCCACACCTCACACCACACTGGTATCAGTCCAAAGTGAGGTATGGGCTGAGCTTTTCAGCTTCAAGCTCTGATTTCCCAGCAAGTATCTGGGTCTCAAACCACAGTTCCCATAGCTGTGAGTCACCACTAAAACTTCCAGTTCGCAGGAATGCTTAATGTAGCATAACTTGACAAAATAAAGGTGGATGAAATCCAGTTGTTGCTGGATGAAAACACATCTTTTCAGACAATGCAGTAAGCATGTTCATGGCCAGAACGGCGTTTGCATTTTGTCACAGAAACATGGTAACACAATGTGGTTTTCCTGGATGGATTTTTGTAGCTATGATCAAGTTTTGTTTCTCTTCTTCAGTCGAGTGGAGCAATTCAAGCTTTCTCCACAAGCTCCTCTTTCATGCCTGAACTGAATTTTCTGAAAGCTACACCTAGGCAGCAGCTTTTCTGCTTAGGAAACCTAAGAAAGGTGTCCTTTTCATATTGCTCTTCCTTGCAAAGAAAAGCCCACACCACTTTCCAGCAGGTCACCACGGGCTGGCCACAGACAACACTGTCCATGCAGCACTGTCATCCCAGTTGTGTTTACTAGCACATCATTTGTAACTCAGATGTTTTTCTGGAGGCCTTTCCCTCTCTGTTTTCTTTTATTCTCAGTTTCCTCCCACTGGCATCCAAGTGTCCTGAATACATCACTGGAAAAGGATCCACCGTCATGATGACAGCAAAGTAAATTCTGGGTTCCCATCCCTTGTGCATTTGTGGACTGCATTTTCTGCAGCTCTCAAACAGCCAGCCTGGCTGGGCTGGTGAGGGCACTACTGCATGAGCATCACCATGTGATGTGAACCATCCCCTTCCACTCGAAATAACTCTGCCAGCAAGGAGCAAAGTAAATAGAGACTGACAAGACAGAAAAAAAAAAAGAAAAAAAAAAAGAAGAGTGATGGAGTAAGACAGCAAATGAAAAGATGGAAGGAAGTGACACAGCAAACACAGCTACAATGTTCCTATTGTTCTTTTACAGCCCATCTGTGAAGCCCTACATGCTTTACTAGTGCATCTCTTGTGTAGAAGGAGATGCTAGGAAAAGCAATCTCTGTATGCAAATGCTTCCTGCTGTAACTACAACTGGGTAATATCCTTGCTACACCTTTAACCTGCCCCTGTTTTACTGTGAACCAGTAAAACAAAGAAAATTCAAGGAAGCAAGATCACAAATGTATCAATCAGCCCTCTGCCAAAAAAATACACATGGCCCTCTTAAAACAGTGATCTGGTTTATGGCCTTAAATGCCTGGTAGAATACAAATACAATTGATAATGTACATTTACGATGGCTAAGTGATCATTTTGTCCTCACGCTTGCACATGATGCTTACACTGTCATCCTATGGTGGTTTGACTTCTAAGCAGAGATCAAATCCCCTCATGGGTTCCAAACACCAACAGATAACTTAATATAGCCACTTGGCTCTTAAATTTATGTCCAAATTTCTAGCAGTCAGTGCTAGATGCACAGCAACCTGTAACCTGCAAGCCAGTCTTGCTGAAGAAGGACTTTTCCACGGCAGCCTCCTCACCAGCTGGTCCAGCCATGAGGCACAGAAAACAGTCCAGGAATCTGCACAAGCCCTGCTAAGCCTGTGCCCAAGCCAGAGGTCTGTCACACCTGGTGTCCCCTCCATCTGGGCTGGCTGGGAGGTGGCAGGCAGAGCTCAGAAAGCAGCACGTGGGGTGGGTGGCCCAGGGGCCTCGCTCTGCCCATCCATTCGTCCCTCAGCCTCTGCTGTCACAGGAGGCTGCACAGAGCCACGAGGCAATTAAAATAACAGCGTTTCGTTTGGGCATGTTCAAAGCACTGTGCAAATAGAGGGATTAATTAATCCCCACAACAGCAGTGCAAGGTAAGCACCACTCTCCAGATGGAGAAAAAAATGACAGAGGCAGTGCGGAAAAGCCAAGAATAAAATGCAGGTCTGTGCGCCTTGTCAGACTTGATTTCAGTCCCTCGGGCCACAAAGCAAAACATTTGCCTTTAAAAGGGAGTGATTTATGATGATCTGGATCTCAACCTTGACCTACTTTAACAATTATAACCAGACAGGAAAAAAAATCTCTCTCAAATGTTAAATGAAGGTTTTAAATCAAAACCATCTATTCCAATGGAGAGGCATTTTCCGTACAGAAGGAAGCAGCAAACCCCTCCTGGCTTGGTGGTGGCGAATCCCTGAGCTCGTTTACCCCAGAGCGATGCTAAAAGGCAGCAGTGCTGGGATGTTTTCACAAACAAACCGAGCTACTGGCTCCCAAGTCCTACCTCGTGTGTGACAGCAAGCACAGAGCTGTCCTGCTGCGGTTTAGACCCAATTGCTAAATTGCAGCAAATGCAACTAAAATACACAAAATTAGTACTTTCATGCAGAAGTGCCTGGTGTAACTACTCTGGGAGTGCTACACAATACTGAAGTGCCATGAAACAACCCCTCTGCTGAGGTGTGGGTTGCACTGCAGGATTTGGAGCCATTGCACTGCATGAAACCGTCAGCACACCGAATTTATTTCACTTTCACACAAAAGCCAGCTGTCAGGAAGGAGAGGACAAACTACTCTTTGCCACACAGAGGAGAAGTAGTTGATATGAAGGGGACACCATTCTCCAAGGCGGGAGGTAGAGTCCCCTGGGTTCACTGCAAACCCAAGATCTTTGCACTCGCTCCTTCCCCACAGAAGGACTGAGCAGGCTTTCATGTGATCACTCATTCACTGGTGAGCAGGAAATTATTGCTATGTAGGTTAAGATTCAGTCATCTTGAACACAAAAGATTGCAGAGTGCGGTTTTATTGCTTGGGAGATGCTGTGGCAGTTCACAGGCTCATATTGTCCCTTAATGCTGCCTCTGCCACCAACTTTGATTCCTCACTCAAAGCATCTGAGCATTTAAGCATCTAATCAAGTCTAACTGCCATTCCCAGTGGGAAAACACATATGGTAAATATTTTACCTGATAAGTTATAGTGGACCTGGGTATAATTCAGACTACAAACATCCTTGTAAAATACAGATTTTAATTTTTAGGGGCTTTGTTTTCTACAACATGGGATGGCACACTGACACCATGAACAAGGGTGAAATGACTCTGTAACAGTCTACCTAGAAAAAAGTTCTGATATTATCACTAAAATCCCTGTGGAAAATAATTTCAAAACAATTGACTAAACTCATGGTGTTACCAATGACAGGACAAAGGGGAAGGAAGCACTGATTTGGGCATGATTTCTGTTAAAACTTTACAAAGCAAAGAACGGGGATAACAAGCTCAAGGTATTCTGATGTTGCTCTCTTTTCTTGCCCTGACATCTTTCTCTGGAGCTCTCACTCCTTTTGGTCACAGCCTGGCTCCATTAGCCAGAGCTCTGCAAGGGCTGCCCTTCAAGATAAGAGGCTTGGCTCAGAGGCACCGTATCTCCTACTCTGCTGGAGCACTTCTGCTCTCTCTAAAATATTCTCTGTGATGTTGGGAAGCTGGGACTTCATGGGTATTTCAGTGGCACATGCACACACACCAGGTCTCTGGTGAAATTCAGGCTGCCACAGAACTGCCCCATCTGCTGAACAAAGCCAGTGTTTTCTGAAGCCTCCTCTGTGCAGAATTCAGCCAGTGGGCATAAACCTTGGTACTTGCCTCAGGTTTTCTTTGGGGGCAGCCAGCAGGGCTGTTGGACAAGGCAGCCCTGTTCCTGCTTTGCCCTCCCTTCAAACACTGAGGACTGGGATGTGTGGACATCTACTCATGAAGTCACAGAGATAAGCAAATGGCAACTGTGCCTGAGAGGTAAAGCTGGGAAAACTCTTAGACAAAATCCAGGTTGAAGGGGCTTTGAAATAAGCAAAGAAAAAACTCAAAATACCAAGGAAGGGAATAAAAAGAAGATACTTGTAGCTGTTACCGCATTAAATTGCCAGAGAAAGATGGGACAAACTGCTGATAATTCCATGCCATCCATATAAAAAAACTGCCAAAATGGCACAGAATGCAAAACCAGGAGAGATGGTGGAAAAACCCCTTCTGGGATACAGCACTGCTCACTGCACAGGTGAGAAGCTGTGGGGATTGCACTTCCCAGTATTAGCTGGCTGGTTTCTTACCCTGGGACTGGAGATTGGAGAGGAAAAGAAACACGGATTTTCAGGCACTCTGCCTAAAATTGGAAAATTGGAACAGGAGTCCAATGTAAATAAAGTGTGCTGCACAAAATTAATCACAATCACTTCACATTCCCACCAAGGTCTCACTGCTCCTACCCCGAGAGGAGGCAAAACCAGCTATTTCAAGGGGAACTTGTGAACAGAAAACAAACCATTACAGAGCAAGCCACCCTTCCTATTAGCAACTCTTTATTCATCCATTCCTGCTACTGGTCTTCAGAGAGAAACCTTGTTATTTCTAAGTGACACAGAACCTGAGTATCAGGCGGAGGTTCACTGACATCTTCTCAGCAGCCACACACAAACCCCAAGCCCCTAAGCTGGAATTGGAGTGAGCTCATATATTGAAATCACAGAAATCACAGAACATTCTGAGTTGGAAGGGACCCAGAAGGATCATTGAGTCTTACTCTTAAATTTTGTTGCACCTGCCACACACACGTGTGCATTTACTGCCCATTCTGCTTGTTTTATCCTAATTTTTGTCTCTACTCAGCACTTAAGAAGGGGAGGAAAGGGAAAGAATAGAAAATATGCAGTTATTTCTAGTAAAAGTATGTTTCTTTCTAGCTCAGAACACAGCATAATTTTGTTTCCCGACTTGGCCATTTTCTCAGAGCTAACTAGCAAACTCTAACTCATTTGGGGAATTAAGTGTTAGAGCAAGAAAATATCAGAGTCAGCCAACAGCACTCAGCTCTTCTGCATCAACCTCTTCCTCTCCAAGCATCAAAGCAGTTCTTAGCAAAATTTCACTGGCAACGTTTTAAAACAGAATGCACCATGTTAATTTATGCAAGTTTTTAATTTAATTTCTAACATTACAAATATATATATATATATAAACACCTACAATTTATTGCAAGGTCTGGTCTGTTCAAAATCCTTCCTTAGAGAAGTGTTCTTCCCCAGGGGGTAAAACTACTCCAAAATACAATACCGACAGCTAAGTTAGTTTCTTTTCCAGCAAAGCTACTGAAGCTTCAAAATCTAATGTCGGAGCTACTCGCTTGGCAAAATTTTAGGCAATTAACTGCACTACCTGGTGCTGCCAGGAGATGTCAGGGAGCAATAGAGAAAAATTAGTTGTAGCTGCCCTAAATCACAGAGCTGGCGTTGTAAAGGGGAGGTGACAGTCACCCGGCTATGGCAGCTCTGACAGGGATGTCCACATGATTGGACCCCTATTTACTGCCACGTCTTATCACACTGTAATATCTTACATGCAGGGAGTCTTCTTTCAAATAAACACCCCCAGGTTTTGAGAGCGTCGTCAGGGGATGGAAGGGAAAAAAGAAAATCAAGCTTGGTTTTCTGAAGCTGGAAATTCAAAAGAAAAACCCTCAGGTAATGTAACAGCATTATGTAGGTCTTAAAGGCACACAGCTCAGAAATACCCAGATTCCAACACTAAGATCAGCCCTGCTTTGTGCACATGTAACAATATTATTACATGTACTGCTAACTTCTCCCTTTTAATTATCATGCTGTTGGCAGCACATTTTACACACTTTATTCATAATCCCCACCCTCTCCAAATCCTGTGATGAATAAAATACAGAAGGATGCATTAGAAGCTCTATAGGAGCCACACTTCCTGCCAAAAGAGCCCCTTCAAGTCGCTCTGTAGCAGAGTCTGAGAGCAGGATCTGGAATACGTGATGGGGAAGAAGGGCACACAAGGTGACTGCAGCAGGAGTTTGAAACCGCGGATTGTTCACAGGTGGTAAAGCCACAATTGGGCTTGGATGGGAAGATAGAAACGTTAAAAAAGAGCTACCCTGTATCATCCATATGTCACCTTTCTGGAAACACATCAGACAGCTTTTCAAATCCTACCACAGCTATTTTTTTTTGTATCCCTTCAATATGATGGATACAAGGCTTGGAGCATGCTGGAGTCTGTTAGATGATGTAGAACACTTACACTTTCCTGTGAAGAGAGTAAGAATGTTAAAAATTAGTATCTTGGGTCCTTTCCAAAATAAGATGGAAGTGCTACAAGTCCCAAAGGAAGGGAAAAATTCCTACTTCTCTTGTTGAGGAGCGGTCCAAGAACATGATCAAAGCTATGGCTGCTTAAATTGCACCTTCAACTCGCTTCAGGGAGAGAAACTTGGAGGTCCAGAGGAGAAAAACATTTCTGTGGCAGATTGAGTGACTGAAAAACATGTCTTAAGGCTTTAAGACACTCAAGGGCTGAAACAGGGTGAGGAGAGGGAAGCCTGGCAAAGCAGCCAATAGCATATGGCAAATTAATTATTTTTTGTAGGAGTTTTGCATGTATGATTTTATTCATTCATTTTATTCATTGCATTCAATGAATATACATACACACCGACATCCAAGTACAAAAAATTTGTGTTTTGAAGGGGTAATCTCCCAGCCCTTAGAGATTGGATTAGTGGGCAACTCCTCAGGAAGCTTGTCCCAGGACCTGAGTGATAGGTGAAGAGGACCAGCAGCTGGGAACACAGCTGATGCCCTGGAAACTTGCGAGCAGATGGGAACGGGAACGATGGATGTCAGCAGGGGAGCGGCGTGGGGAGCACTTTGTTCCGGATGCTTCGTGCTGAATGCAGGAGATTAGCGGTTATGTGAGCAGCAGATACACGGCAGCAGCTCCAGCTACAGCAGAGGCTCTGCTTCCCGTCATAATCCCTCTCCCAGGTGATGAGAGCAGCAGACCCAACGCTTTCCCTTCCCCTCTGGAACACAGCACAGTGTGGAGTACAAGGTAAACAGAGCGTCGGCAAATCGGTTTGTGCCAGCCTCGGCATAAAACACCCGGTACACACAGCACATGACACAGCCCAGTGAAAATCGCTGCGGAGGGCTCGAGCTCCAAATGTCTCAGTAAGGAGATGTCCCCATCCTTCTGTTAAGCCACAACACTGAGGAAATCCCACGGCACTGAAGAGCAGTTCTGCTTGTTGCGGTGGATCTGGCTATAAGCATAGCCACTAAGGCCGTGTATTAGTCCCACAGTACGTCAGGCAGCAGACACTTCTAGTATCACTCACTGCAAGCAGTGCTGCCTCCTAAAAATCCCTGCAGGTTATGGCAGCTTGGGTGTGAAGCAGGTCCTTAGGATTACAGTCTTGTTATGTGATGCCAAATGCTTTTTAGAGCTATTTTTGTACCAAACAAGTTTATTCTATAATAATTTGAGAAATCTCCCAAAATGTACTTGCATCCTTATTTATTTATAAAGCAGCAAGTAATTCATGAAAGAGGGCAGACAAAGGGGAGAGATGGGTACAAACAAGGTGCCCAGGATTATAACATATATACAGATTTCAAGAAAAAAACTTTTGACTTTGAAAGATAAGACTGCACAGTTATCTTAAGGTCTTATGATGTCATTTCACTCTTCCAAATGCACATCAGCAACCACAGGAGAGATTAGTGGTTCAGAGCCTCACCACAGAGATCCAGGTACAGAGCTGCTGAGTTTGCTGTGGGCTTTTGCACATAAATGGCTTTACCCTTGCCTAGGAGAGCAGAAGGCTGCATGAAGGCATTAGATGGGACTCCATGCAAACCAGTAACTTGAATTAAAGGCAAAGCCTGGAGAGCTGTGCTCCAAGGGCTGATCACAGCTGCAAAGGAGGGCTGTCAGGGAACAACCCAAATCCGTCAATATGCAAATGTGAACTTATTTGATAGATTGAGGAAAAAAACACTCTTAAAAAAAAAAGGCCTTTTTTTTTTCTTGTTTGCTAGTGCCCAGTTTACTTCCAGACACTGTTTGTCCAGCTCTCTAGCCAAATGCAGGGCAGGCTGATCGCACCCTGCAACTGCAGACACCAAAAGGAGTTCATGTTTCCAGCTCTTACTGTCAGCGTTTGAGTTTGATAGAATCAGGTCAAAATCAGTCTTGCTCAGTCTGACGTAATGCAGACTTCTGGATCCTACCCTGCTCACCAAGATGTAAGACCTCATTCTCCCTTCCCACAGTCAAGCTCTTAAAAACTGCCAGAGAAGTGCTTGTGCTGTACAATGACATTACCAGCAAAAACCCCCAAACCTTAGGTGCAGAGATCATTTTCAGAGAGGGGAAGCACATTTCCTATCACCACAGAACAAAATAATGGAAATGGATAATGTGCCAGATCAGGCAGGTACCTTAACTTAGAACCATTTAACTGCACCCCCCAAATCTATTAAAAGCCAGTACAAATCTCGATGTACTGGCTTATCATGTTGTAAATAAAAATAGAGTGAACAGAATGTGGTATCCTCCTTTCCTAGATTTGGCTTCTACAGAAGCATTTGGTGGTGTGCACTGTCACAATCTCTTCTCTATCCTCCTTCTCAGGTAGATTATTCAAGTCAGAAGGTCACATACTTTTGCCAATCCATCAGTGCTGACAGGTATCTTAGCTAAAAAAGACCCAGGATCTTCTGACATAAAGAAATGCCTTCAGAAAATAGAATTTCAAACCCCATAAAGGTTCCTGTATTCCCAAGTGGTTCAAGCGGAGTGGGCTAACATGGTAAGGACATGGGTTAAAGGAATGCACTGAGGCCATCTCCAGATATGGATCTGCACATATTCCAATCAGTGGGGTCTTTTAATTGACCAAAGCTTGCTGTAAATTGAAGGGGCTGGACAGAAATGTCAATAAGGCCTATTAATGCTTCTGCATATCTCCTAGCATTTACTCGGGGAAAGCAAAGACCAATCCACTCCTGAATTACAAAAATAAAGCCGCAAATCAGTCTGAAATCCAGGTTGCAAAAGTCAGCCGGCTTTGGCACCGGGAAAATACAGTCATTAAAGCCCAAGCGCCGTAGCTCTGCGCATTTGCCGCTCCAGTCAGTCTGAATCCCTGTGACAGCAGCAAGCGGCTGCTGATTGCCACCAGCTAATTATAGCGCTGGGCTCCCGGCAGGGCGGCCGCTGCTGGCTGCTGGGGCGGTGTGAAGGCAGCAGCTCCGTGACACATTCACCAGCAGCTCTCCAAAAATGACCCGCTCCCGCCCGCCTCCGCTCCACAGCCACCGTTTCATCGCCGGCCGCCTGCGAGCGGCACAGGAGCCACCGCCAGCTCGGGAGTGTTGGCCCCTGGCACCTCCTCCAGCCGCACCTCCTGGCAGCTGCCCTGCGCTGGCAGGGGGCACCTGGCCCTTCCTGATGTAGGGAAGCTCAGGGCAAGACCTCATGGCATGGGGAAAGGGATATCTATTCCAGCTCACTCCAGATCTGGGGAATGTTTTGGAGGAAGTGGAGCCGGAGCTGTCGGTGCTGGCAGGGCACCTGCTCTGCAGCAGTTTCCACAGCAAGGCAGGTGGACCGGAGAGCAGCACAGCTACCAGGCTGCACCCACGTCCCTGGGGCACTGGCCACAAAATAACTGCTGCACGTTTATTCTCCAACCCCCACTGTTTCACAAGAATGAGAAGCAAAATAAAACGGGGAGGTTATTCCTCAAATGTTTTCCTTGACCTGGAGAAAGCAACAGCTTGCTACAGACTTCCTGCTGGCCTGCCCTCGGTCAAAGCAACTGAAAGGGCTGCTGCACGTATTTCCATCTCAGAGTTGTTTACAGAGTTTCGTCCTTCCCTCAGGCACTTTCCTTCCCAGTATAAGCAGTGATGTGTGAAGATACTTTGGTATCAGTACCCTTTTCCTGGAAGTGTTCCAGGCCACCAGCCCCAATGCCTGATCTGAAGGGCAGCATTAACCCCAGCCTCTGCATTTGTCATCCTGTTCAAGTCTCCCAGGCTCCTTCCAATACAGAGCCAGGCAACAAGGCAAACACGGATTAGCAGTTTGACTCTGCCAGAGTATCCCTGTAAGACTCATACTTAACAGGAAGACTGTTTTCCCTATACTTGTGATAACCAGGCAACCAAAACGATGCCACACAACCTTACACATTAAAGACTGCAGAACAAGACAATTCTAAAGAGATACTTAACATAAAATCAGTGCTAAGTAGATGGGGAAATAGGGATGAGGAAGGAATGAAAAATAATGCCAGCAAGACAGCACATCTTAGTTACTTTTCAATCCACGCAAGCTGCCTCTCTTGGAATCAATTCTAGTTGCACCTAAACTAAATCTGATGGAAGTTGCTGTAATAATTTGTATACTTAAAGTATCAACTCATCAGTAAGAATGCAACACAGTCAGCTCATCAAATGCTTCTCATTATTACAGTCTTTCACAGCAGGAGCCTGCATCTCCCATCCCTGCAGACATCTGCTGTGATCATCAGAAACCCAAAGAGAAAGCGGCACGAAGACTGACTCTCTCTCCTCAGGATTATTTCAGTTCGAGCACTTGTCGGTGCCACACACCCCATCTCCATTCTCCCCAGCTGTCGCACATGGAGAAGTGCAAAATGAAAAGAACCTACTGCAAAACCCACACACTGGCAAGGGATTTGGGGACCTACATAGCACTTGAACCTACGTTTGCCTTCAGTGTGTGAAATAATTTAGCTTTCAAGTCTACGAGGCCTTTTAACATGGGAGTTTTTAATGCCAATCTTCCTGAATGCCAGCACCTAGCTGCATGTTTTTGAACATTTAAAGCCAGGAGTGTGGCCATTCCAATGCCTGCTACTTCCCAGCTTCCAAAATCCTTATGTTTATGACTGATTTACACTTCTCTGAATGATTTTTATCTCATATGAAGATTTTCATATGAGGAACCTGCACTTACACCCTCACTGTTTTGGACAATCACTCGCTGTTGCAACTTGACTACAATCAAACTGAAGAGCAAGATAGTATATTAGGAGCCCATGAGTTTTCACTTCTGCAGGAAAGCTCCAGATACCTCTGTACAAAAATATTTTTACAATTTTTACTTCATGTATAGCCACACTTCTTTGGATGCTACATTCACAGATGTTCCCATAAGCAACCAAGGAAGCACAGTCTTGATGAAACCAGCAACAAATGGAGGATCCACATGGGTGTCATTAATGGGACACCGCACAAGCAAAAAGAGATGTCAAGTAGGTGTCCCCCTTTTTCTTCTTGCTCTTGGTTCTATTCCCCACTAACATTAGTGAAGGAGAGGAGGAAGAAGTAGAGGACATGCTTATTAAAATTTGCAGCACACAAGCCTGGAGGGAACGCAATTACACCAGAGGACAAGATTATGTGAGATTATTTCATCGTTTGAAGACATGCTTTGAAATTCAACACGGCCAGAAGTGTAGTTACTACAGGCACACAGGAGCAACTAACTGTACAGAGACAGGTTGGAGAAGACTGCTCAGGCTGCTCAGCAACAGCTCATCAGAGGAAGATTTGGGGTGCAGCAGACTGTAAGGGGAACATGTCTTGGTGAAGTCATACTGTTAGGAAAGCTGAACAAGCTGGGATTAATAAAGGAGCCCACATCACCTACTATGTAAGTCGTTATTCTGCTCTGCTCAGCTTTGTAAGTCCTCAGATGAAGTATTATCTCCCACACTGAGTACTTTAAGTAAATAAAAGGGGACCAAAGGAAGAGAGTTCAAAAAACAGGAAAGACATCTAGAAAATAGGACTTGTCACGAGGCATTACAGAAAATTGCATTGTTTTTATCTAGTGAGGCAAATGCTACGAGCAGGGTGATAATGGACTGCTATGTACATAGAAGCATGCTACAAAAGTCAATAGAACGATCTGTTCTCCATAACCACAGCAGATAACGAGTAATGGGCTGAAATTGGAGCAAGAATGACTCAGATCAAACATTATAAAAACTACATATAATGAGAGCAAAGCACAGGAATAGATTTTGTTCAGAGTTCTTCAAACACAGGGTAAATTAACAGCAGTGATGCATCACTGAAGCATTGCTGACCATACCCAGGAGCAGGGAAAAGACCTTGGTAACTTCATGGCATTCTCTCTCCAACCCATTTTTTCTTAGTTTTCCATGATCTCAGCTTTACAACTGTAAGCACTAAGAGCTACAACAATATTATAACCATAAGAGCTACTGCAAACCTCAGTGAAGTTTACATGCACTGAGTACCTCATTAATACCAACAATTAAGTCACAAATGGTTTGTGCTGCCTGGTCCATGTGATGGCAGGGAAGTGCCTTCTGCTAAGGACATGATGCAGCTGACACAGGATTAGCAGAAGAGAAATTTCAGCCACATATCACTCTCAGCCCCCAGCAGAGTCAACAGAGAGAAATGCTCATGGTCAACACTTGCTTTGGGATAAAGGTTGTGTCAGGGGTGTGCTCTGTGCTGGCTGGGCAGGCACCCTCAGGGCTAGCTCAGGGCTTGGATGGAATTTTGAGAGTTCTTGTACAGGTAATACAGCAAGATTTGGATGTGTGCACTGTAACAGCCACCTGCATACCCAGCCCCTCACTCAGAAACCTGTGCTGACACTTCCAGAGACTTCCTGAGCAGTGCAGCCAGAGAAGATGCTGCACAGCACCAGCACATGAGGTCTCAGATGGATTTTACACTTCTCAAAAGATTTTGGCTGTAACCTTTACTACACAAGGGAGCAGAGCATCCCAACATGCTTCAGGGTTCTCACTGATGTTATTCCATAGGGGACGTCAGCATATTTTTAGAGAAACACTTCTTTCAAAGATGTACCATTAGCCCTGGATCCAGAGCCTTTTTTTTTTTTTTTTTAAAGACACAGGTTGGGAAGCTACCAGACAGGAACAGTTCATGTTATATCCTCATTGGAACATCAGCCTTAGCTTCTTGCAAGTAAGAAATGCAGGACCCTTCAGATGACATTTCAGGTTTGGGGTCTGCCCATTTGCACTGGGCTTTCTCCTGGTGGGGCATGGCCTCTCTGGAAAACATTACAAAGCCAGGGCAGTGCTGTCCCACAGCTCATGGGCCTTTTGCATGGTACAGAAGTTGCTTTCTTAACACCCCAGCATTCATTCCAGCCCCCTGGGGGCCAGGAGGGCGAGGAAGGCATACACAATTCCCCTACTGTGGAGCACAGAGAGAATTTCTTCTAATTAGAGAACTCTAAATATTTGCAAGTCAGCATCCATTATTATTCTGGAAACTTCACACGGCAATAGAGGATGGGTTGATTCTGGCAAAATTTCTTCATAGCAAAAGAGCATTATCAGGCAAGAACAGGGACATTTTTCTGTTTTTCAGTGCAGTAATGCCAATAGAGACATTACAGCCAGTCAGATAACTCAGCTATCTCTAAGGGGGAAGAAGGGCAAACTTTTAAATGTGAAAATCCCAAATGAATTGCATTCAGATATCCCCCCTCCTCTCATAGATGAGCCTGTGAAAAAGATTTCTGATAAAAATGGCACGGAACATAAACTGAAAAATAACCACGAATTCATATTTAGCTGTGTCTTTCAGATATCAATACAACTTATGTGACTTCTCTTCCCTGAAATGGCTTTGGGAGAAAGGAACAGAGAAAGGAGAAAAAAGAGAAAAGAGAAAAAAAATTGTCCTGGAATTGACTTTGGGAACAAATGCTATGTCAGCTGGAAGAAAGCCAAACTTGAGTTGAAATAGCACTTTGCTATATTCAACTCTACAGATTTTTCTGACTGGAGATGGCTCCACTCAAGGACATTGCCATGATAATTGGGAGCATGCTGACATCTGCATCAGAGGCTCAGTCTAGTCAGAAGCTGAAGTATGAGAAAGAGGCAGTGAGACCACCCTTAAGGATCTAGAAAGCTTGCAATCATTTTGGGGAAGGTTGCCTGTTTAATTCCAAAATGTCTTCCTAAGCTTGCTGAAAATATTGGGAAACAGAAAGCTGATCCTTTACTCAAACACTTGTCTCAGAGCAAACCCCAAGCTACCCACTTCACTTGATTAAAATGTAATTAATTCACAGGCTTTGCTCAGGCAGTACCACAGACTATATTTGTCGGCCTGTTGCTGGGACAGGATTATTCCTTCACCTGTTTATCAATTTTGCACAGGTCTAGTTTATGGCTGAAAGATTAACTTTCAAATAGCAAAATTGCTATATGAGAGAAAACCAGAAGACCTAACAAATAATAATTTGAGTCATGCTCTCGTCTTGCCATCAATTTGCACAGTGTTGGGAGAAGCAGAAAGGGAAGATGCAAAACAGAGATGATGCACAGATTTGTGAGAAATTACTCATCAATCCAAACCCCAATATGCAGCAGGGCCAGGAGGAATTTAATTTCAAATGAAAAATGTCCAGTCACCAGCACATAAAATTGCTTCACAAGAAGTGACATTTCCAGTTGCAGACTGTGTTCTGCTTAGACACATAAAACCCATTGTATTCCTCTTCCCCTTGGTATGCAGTGCACACATGAATGGGAATCGCTGCTGCAGAAGCTCATTTGCTCTCAGGGTTGAAGGTGATCACATTTCTCCTAATTATGTAAGAAAATTCCACTGACGTGGTGATTGTTGCGACAAGAACAAATGTGTATTGCATGGGAACAACAGTGCTTTGGGACTTCAGCAGATCACTCTACTCTGTTCAAAGGATGCTGGGACCTCTCTTCCTGATACTCAGTTTCAAATGCATCAGGCACCAAACAGGCCCAGCTGCTATTTCTGCCTTGCCTCACTTGCTGTGATGTGGCTTCCTTGCAGTTTGCTTCCCTGCATCCATCACTGATGAAGGAAAAGAGGTAACAGGATTTACTGCATGGTTGTTCTAGCTCTGCGTACAGGATCCACATTCCCACTGGAATACAATAAATAACTGGTTTTCTGTTATTTTTCTCTTTGTTTTGAAATTAGGAGGCACTTTTATTCATTCATGGCCCAGGAAGATAAAGGCTTGCTCTGCCATCATGTGTGTTGGTTTAGCGTGGCTTCAGGACACAGTATTTGCTGAATTTGTTTGAACTTTTTTTTGGTTACCAGGCCTTCATCCAAAATGTTCTTCAAGTAGAAGAATTTCCTCTTTTCCTAATACTGGCAGGAACATAGGCAGTATCCTGCAGTGCCCACCATACCAAAAGCTGGTGAAACTCAAGAAGAAAGCAGGACTTTGCTTCCAGCACATACCAAAAGAACCAGGGAATTGGGATGGAGGAAACATCTTTTCTTTAGGAATATACCCAAGAGTTTGCAACTGACCCCGACTCTGCCTGTGACTGTCTAAATATAGAATTAGATCTTTGTCTTCCAAGACAAGCAGGCAGACAATGGGAGGCTCAGAGGAAAATAATAGTACAGTACAAGAAATGGGCATCTTCATTCATGTCATGGTGCTCCCTGGGATACCAAGGTAGGAACTGCTTTGTCCTGTTCCTGACTTGGCTCACACGAATGGTCAGGCACTCACCTTGGCCAGTGTCCAGCAACCTCCTCCTGATCTTCATTTTCCTTACTTGAAAGAGTTTGGCACCACATGAGTGTAAGTGCAGAGAGGGTTTGTAGGCAGCCATGCAGATGACCCTGAAGCAATCAAAACCAGACACAAACCTTTCCTCAGCAAACCACATTTGCTCTTGCAATGTTACATTTTCTTTGCTGTCTCCATCAGGGGCTGATTCGACCTGACACATGACCTGCAATCCTCACCAAAATTGCCTTTTCTCTGTTCTGCGTTTTCCTTTCAGGGTGACTGTTTGATCTCACCTTTACACAGGAGTCTCCAAGGGCAGAGGGCAAAAGGGAACTGCAGGAAGGATGGAGGAGAGAAAAGTCACACCAGCATGTGGAGAGCAGCACAGACTGCAGCTGACAGCAGAACAGTCAGACCTTTCTCTCGCTGGTGGGGACACCACACATGGCAGAAGGTGAAAGTTGGTGCTGTTGAACTTTCCATTAATCAGTGTCTGCCAGGAGAGGAGCTGGAGTAGCCTGGCCCTGTCCGTGTGGAGCACAAGGAATTGCTCAAGGGCGCTGGTCTCTCCTGCCACGGGGATGGGCTGCATCAGTGCTCCCGAAAATGGGACCACGGCACAACAGACTTGGAAACTGCTGCAGTTAAAGCAAGGACGGATGACAGGATGTAAAACCAGCACCCTTCACTTCTCAGAAAACCACGGAGCAAACCCAGATGATCTTGAACAGGAACGCACTCAAGAATTCAGTAACAAAATTACTTTGTGTTGTTAAAATGTCTTTCCTTCTCCCCTAAGGCTGCGCTGTCTCACCAGCAGAGCAGGCGAGGACACTGCACTCGTCTGTACATCATCTCAGCACTGAGGATGCATCACTGCCTCATTTTAGGAGAAACACACTGCATTAGCATGTCAGGTGTCAAACAAGGAGCCTTTTAGATTTTAGAGCAAACCCAGCCTTTTTCGTTTTAAAACAGCAGCACTTTGGGAGCTTCTCATTCACGGGTTTCCAAGAGCATGTGCCATTCCCTAAAAAGCTGAGCTGGCCATTGCTTCAGAGGCAGCTCTGCACAGGCCAGACTCCCACAATGTACTTCACATTTCTCTGCCCACACGAAACCCCCCTCTCAGCCTGGAAGAGGGCAGGCACCAGATGCTCTCAATGCAGCTCTCTGTTTCCTAATGCAACATTTCACAGCCAAAAACAAACCAGCCCCAAACAACTCACTGGTTTATAGGTACTGCACATCCTATCTGTTTCACCATCTAAAGCCAAGCTCTGTGCTGCAGAAATAGCTGCACCTTGGAAAAGAAAGTTCACTGGGGTAAAGAAGTGCAAAGGAAAATTAAAGAGGGCAGGGGCTCTCGTAAGGAAAGCACTCCGGCACGTCTCCTCCTCGGTGGCTTGGCCCCCTGAGCAGAATACGAATGAAGAGCATCACTGACAGCCCAGTCTAACATCTCAGCCCCCTTTACAAGCCATCCATTTGGCTCAGGGCACAGAGACAGTGCAGGCATTGTCACAAATACACTGGGCACAAACAGACTGAGAGGGAGGCCCACAGACAAACATCACCCTATTGAGACTGAACACAGCCTTAAAAATATACTAACAGATACGGCTATTAACATGCCTGCACACAACGGAATACGGGCAGAGCTCTCAAAGTGCTTGTTCATTCCTCATCCTCCATTTCAGGCTATAACGTCACCCTGTAATTAGCTGAAATAACCTCTATTCTGTTCAATTTCCCCACTGATGAGAAGCTCACAAGAAGCATGAATCGTCAGGAAAGGTTTAAAAATACATCCAAATTTAACAGCGACAACAAAAGACATAAAGCACTTGCTTTTTCTTAGTGTTTTTTTTTTGGTTTTTTGTTTTGGTTTTTTTTTTAATCTTGCAAGTGCTGATTAGCAAGGATGTCACCAGTTTGGTTTTGCAAGCTAGTTCACAAGAACTAAGTGGAAATAGTCTCTTCCTAAGTGGGAAGAGACTTTTCCAAAGCTTCAGTTCTAAGACAAAAGGACCATGCCTTTGCTAGGACATATATAGGCATTACATTCTTAAACAAAAGTACTTTGTAGAATCCAGAAATGCTTAGCTTTAAAATAGATTAAGGACAAAGGTTCTATCATCAAGGCAAAAGAATTAGCATAGCAGAATTTCCATAAGAAATACAAAGTTGAGGATGTCATATATTTTTACTGACTAATCATCCTTGCAAAAAACCATGGATGGGAACAACCTGTGGGCAAATAAGGGAGCCTACATTTCAAATAGCAGATTATTCACGAAGTTTTTTCCCCACCCCTATTACTCTGTGAACATCTGATTCACTGGGTCTTTTGTGATTTGTCTTTAATTAAACATTTCAAGCCATTCACCACGTCTGACTAATGAACCCTGCATATTTCATTCTTGTTTTGTGTGCAGATGGGTTGTACACACAACTGTGAGCACTGTGGCTTATGATGCATGAAAAACAAATGTGGATTCAAAAAGTCAGAAAAAAAATCAAATCTAATGAAGTTTCAGAAGCTTGTGAGAACAATACAGTCTGAGTGCTAGGGAAGTTCAGGCTGTCAGAATGCCAGGAAAACCTCCAAGAGTCGTGTATGAAGATGCAAAAGATAAATATACTGGGATAACAAAATCATTATAGGCAGGAATTGTTCTTATGAAGAAAATGATGGGCTGCACAGGAACAGCAAACTGTTCTCAAGCCCAGTTCATGTTCTCTAGGTGCCACATTTACACAGACTGTAATGAGAAATGCACGCTTAATTAAGCTTTTTATTTAAAGAAAGAGCTGATAAAACATGAAAAAGAGAACCCCACATCTCTGGTATGCATTCCTCCTTCTCTTAGCTTTGCTTGCTTAAAAATCAAACACAGAGAAGATTAATTTATTGGTTGGAACATAAAACCAATTAAATAAATAAACAGCTTGTCACTCTGGCTTCAGAGTGAATCTAGTGGAAAATTTTTTCCCAGGAAACCTATTTTAGGAAAGCAATAAACCACAGGGAAGGGCAAAGGCTAGAGAAAAGGCTAGAGGCATTTAAAAACCCCACCTGGAGACACTGTGCTATTTCTGATGTTATTGAGGACTCTTTTTGGGAAGGAGCCTACAGGAGCTATACCCTCCAGCCCTCCTACAAGAGCAGCCCACAGTCCTCAGGTGCCTGGGCATCTCACTGCTCCTCCAGACAAGGAACAACACTGCTGTTCCCATCCAGATATCCATGGTCTGTGCTGTTTTTCTTCAAGTAGAACTTTTTTTCCTTTATTATTTCACTCCTGATCGATATGACTGCAGAAAGGCAGCTGATTCCTCTGCAAAAATACAGACCCATGAAGCTGTGCTTAGGCTTGATGGAATTAAATCACCGGTGAAGGGTTCAGTTCAAGCTGCACCATTATCACCCACCGCTGTGACGAGGTGAGGAGCAGCCCTCTTCTGCTGCCAGCCAAGACTCCAAAGTGGAGAACATTACTATACACAGCATAGAAAATGTTTCCTTTGGCAGCAGTTATGAAAATGCCATTCATCCTGTACACAGCCTGTATGCTCCAGCATAATAAAGAGAGTGATTGAACAGTCTTTTAAGAAGTTTACTGGGTCACATTTCTCCTGGACCAAGGCCAACGCTCCCATTATTCCCCAGTGCTGGGTGCACAGCACACAAATCCTTTACTGGTCTCAACCCTTACTTGTTACTTATGCTGACAGTGACTGAGAATGGAAATATGAACCCTGACATTACTCCTAGTGTAAAACATGCTTCCAGAGGTTGTCTAAGGTAAATTAATAAGCACCCTTGCTTGTTAGCTGTCCAAATGGCCAAGAGAAGAGGAGCCTGTGCACTTACATCTGTGTCAACCAACACACATCATTCTTATAGGTTTGCAGGAGAATGAGAAGCAAAGTAAAATAGAGTGAGGGGTAGGATAGTGTGAGAGCTTGATTCTGCAAGCCATTGAAGTTAATGGCACTAGTCATACAAGGGCAGATGAAGCCAGGGACTATGGGTTTGCAGAGAAGTGCATTGATGGTAAATCGTACTTTCCAGCCAGACATCTGTGCAGCTTCCTCAGGCAGTCAGTCTTCCTCTCACCACAACCAAGGAGCCACATTCTCCAAAAAACACTTAATGCAAGATGCTGTGGGCAAGAGCCCCTGCAGGGGCACTGCCATGTCCTCTCCACAGATGAGCTCAATGCCTTGAGACAATCACCTGCTGCATTCAGGGGTTCTCCTCAGCACCAGCAAAACACAGAGACATCAGCAGTTGCACAATCACTGTCAGAGCCTCTCCAGGTCAACAGGAATTGCTGGTGAGCAATTCGTGTTTTTCAAAACAAAGCAATTTCTTACAAAAGAAGGAAAACCAGAACAAAACAACTATTTTTTTCCTTCTCCTTAGCTGGAGATTAGATTTCCTACCTGTTTAACCTGTAGGTTAACCTTCTAGAAAAGTTGTTTTCTGCTTTTTTTTTTTTTTTTTATGATTCAAACATTATTCTAAGGACAATTTAATATTTTAGTGCTTTGGGTACTGGTACTGAAGCAAATCTCTTCAAGAGCCACATTTCAACAAGCATTTCCACAAACTGAGGGTAATAAAGCTCTAGAGAATGGCCTGTGCACACTGGGAATCAGCAGCAGGCACGCATCCAGTGGAGGCAGGAGCAAAGAAAGGTCCATAAAACCCAGTCTCTGATTCATCCACAGAAAACCAGGCTTCCCCTGCACAGAATCCCAGCTGGCTCCCTCCGGGCCTTGTGGGCAGAGAAGTTGCAACCCAGCTCCTTCAGGAGTGCTTGGCTGCACACTTGGTTTGGTGACTCTGCAAGGCAGAGAGGCCTCCCCAGCCCAGGTCTGAGCACACAAGAAGCAGAGGTCACTCTGAGCAGAGACACTTGTGGGAGGTGTCCTCTACAGAGAGACTCTGCAGGACCAAAATAAACAGGCACAGAGGTACATTTGCCAAGCCTGGCGAAGAGTTTCACTCCTCACTCCCATTAGACTAATGGGCACAAGCACAAGGAGGTATTCTTTATGCTTCCCAGATCAGGGTGATTCTGCCCAGAAGGTCCATCTGTGGCAATTTTAAATCATTTCAGATGTAAAAGCAAAGATGGAAAAGTAAGGGGGAAAATAGCAGAAAAAGAAAAGAGAGAAAGAGCCTTTGAATCTCCTCTATTAATAACGTTAAAAAGTCCAAATAGCTTCATTTCAGGCCCAAGACCTAATTTGCTATGTAGCAATAGCACTGTCACTGTACTTATCACAAAGAGCCATTTTGTACCAGTGAAATGTGCCCTTGGAGGCACTACTGAAAACCCTGCAGGACAAGAGGCTCACTTTCTTGTCTTGAATAAACTTTCAGCCTGTGAGCCTTTGACTGAGGTAGCTATGCACAAACTTAGCAAAATTATATGCCCTCTTTTGCTGATGCTCTTGTAGGGGCTATAAATCAGCAGTGCACACACTACCCAACACCTCACCTCATATCAGAGAGGCAAACGAACAGGACTTTGCTTTTGCAAGAGGCCACGAGCTGGTGAGAGCAGCAAAGCGAGGACATTCTGACAGTGGTGCTGGCATCTCTGGAAGGCAGTGAGGTACCCAGCTTCCACTGTGATGGCCACTGGAAGGGGAGGCTCTCCTCAGCATCCTCCTGTAAAAGACTCTTGGCTCACGCAGCTTCAGAAGCAAAAAGCCTCCTTTCCTGTCTGCTGCACGAGCAAGGGGCAACTTTGAGCCAGAGATGCCTCCCAAAAGTATCCCAGAGCTGGGAGAGCTCAGCTCCAAACTGACATCCTCCCAAAGAGATTTGAAACCAGACATTTGTCCAGGCAAGAGGCAGCGTGACAGATGCTTCGTGGATTTTCTCATTGCTCCGAGTTACATTTTTGAGCCTCCCATAAGCTTTCCCTGCTGGGATCTCCACTGAAAACTTGGCTGTGAAGAGGCTGCAGCTGCGTGGGGCTGCACTGATGCCTGGCAAAACCCCCAACTCCAGGGCAAGGATGCAAAAACCAGAAGGAAATGTAGACACTGCACTACAGGCACTTGTGATGTGCCATTTCTCTGCTTCACGCTGCAGCAGATCAGTTCTCTGGTGTTCCCAAAGACCCACCAAACCCTGCCAACACACTCCTTTTCTGCTTGTCCATTGGTACAACCCAACAGTGTTTCTGCCGTGCCATCAGCAGTTCTTCCAGGAGAAAATCCAAGCCAATTTTGATATGTCTCCGACAAAAGAGGCAATTTTAACCGTATTGGGTATGCTACAGGCAACATTTATATTTGGACACGTTTAAACAAGCAGAGTGCAGTTTCCAGTACATGCAGATCAAGCTGTGGTAAAAATTGAAGCTTGTGACACTTGTAGGAAGGAAGGCTGGACTGATAAGTGGTGACTCAGACAAGCTGGCACTGAGGAGCAAGATGACAGAACGTTTAATTAACAAATTAACTTTCTACTCTCTTAAATAATCATTACAGTCTTGCACACATCCAAGAATACAGCATTCAATTTCTACCTACAAGGCTGCCTCTGACATTTTTCCAAGCCTAACTTTCCAGTTTCCATTAAAAACAAGTTTACCTACTGCATCATGAGATGTTCTGCTGACAACAACATTCTGCTCTGAGCACTTCTATGTAGCTGCAGGACGTATCAGCCAATTCCTCTGAGTCAATTCTAGCGGTGTCTCACTCTATCAGCAGCACCGATTTGTGTGAGTGTCTGTTTGCTTGGCTGTCCTCCAACCACACCAGCTTTTCTCACTAAATCTCCTAGTCTCTTTCTGAGCAAATAGGAGTCAGGAGACTTGCAGAAAGTCTTTTTCCTGCTGGCAGGGGGACTCAGCAAAAGATTCCTGGAGACCTTTTTCAGAGCTGACTTGGAAGAAGGAAAGAAAAAGGGAAAGGAATAAGAGAGATCCAGGTATATCACCGTAAGAGTCTTAACACCTTTGTCCCTTTATGAAAATCTCAGCCTTCCAAATTTGGGTGGTGTCTGGAGTTAACCAGTGCTGATACCGACTGTTGCAGCACATTTCCAGAAAACACACAACTTTGAAAAAAAGTGGATAAAGCTAGAAAAGGGCATTTTTTATGTGTTAACCCAATCCATTAAGACACTGGATCAAAAATCTGCCCAGACGATTTGAAGTTCCTGTTGTGCTTTTTGGTCACTGTCTTTTCCCCGCTCCTGCACACAGCCCTTGCTTCCCATGTTGGAAAAAAGATTTACCATTAGCAAATATTAAGGGCTTTTGGAAGAGATTTGGCTCCCATTTCCCAAGCTAAGCCATTTGCAAGGTCAGGCAGGCCCAAGCACCCATCTTTCTGTTTCAGCATCTGCTCTTACATCGACTAGTCCTCAAACACAACGGCCCAAATTTCTCCAGCAGCCATCATTTGGGTAAAATAATGAGTGTCAAATGCTTAACAACCAGATGGAGCAACAGCTCCAAACACCATTTAGACAGGTCCCTTGGGCAGGGACCCTTCTGCCACCCTTGCAGAAGCAAGTCACCTATTATTACACAGGGACTGGTAACAGGCACTTAATTGTAATTAACAGTCTGCTGAAGGAAAAAGCAGCGGTAGCAGGGCCAGGACACAAAGAAAAGAGATGCTTTCCCTCCCTCCTGGGACAGGGAACAAGAAGCAGAGATCTCCAGCGATTTAAAAGAGCAAACAGCAGCCAGTCGAAACACCTCGGGGAGCCCTGTTGTAATGGGGAAAAGGTGTCTTGGCCAGCAAAAGCAACCTTAGAAGGAGTAACTTCCCACCAGCCAGTGCTGATTCCAAAAGCCCTGATGGACACACGGTAGGGAAAACAGGAAGCAATCCCGTCTCTCCTCCGTTTTCCCCAGGGTACTCTTCCCATCCTCCGCGTCTCAGCGCCCTGCGAACGCTTCCTCCCCGGAGCTGCGGGCTTGCTTCCCGCATTACCATCAGCGGCGAGATCTGGGTTGTTTATTGTCCCTCTCAGGGCGGGCGATCCCGTATTAGAAAGATTAAGGTCAGCCCGTAAGCGCGTGACAGGATAATCCGCTGCGGGCGCCGCGCGGCTGCGACAGGGACACGGCACAAATCCCGCCCCGGCTCCTCCCGCATGCCCGGGCACCCCTCGGGGCTGCTGCCGGGCCGTACCCCCACAGCCACATCCATAAACAACACACCGATGCCCAATCCCCACCCAGAGCCCTGCGCCTGGGCTGCTCCACCACGCAGCACAACCCCGTGGGGTCTGCGTGACCTCCGCGGGCGCTGGGCTTTGCTGCTAATACCCCCCCTTCTCATCCCTTTCCCGTATTTCGGTCAAATATTTTGGTCAAAATATACCAGCGCTGCTTTGGCATCCCCTCAGTCTCCCCAGCACCCTGCAATATGCTCTCCCGTACCTTCTGAACAGCTTGCAAGCCAAGCTTCTTCTTTAAATGTTGAACAAATTACACTGGAAAAATCGTGAATAATTCCACTGAAGTGTGTGTGGGGGGCAACATTTTTTTTTTCTAGAACAGCAGCTGTTATTTCCGTCCTAAAGGAATAAGCAACCCTTCTGCACATTTTGGGAAAGAAATCAGAATCACAGAATCACAACTTTTAGATACTATAATTCAACTCATGAAACTAAAGGAAATTTAATTTCATGCTGAATAAGGTAACTAAACACAGAACATATTTTAAAGTACAGCAGCATCAACAGAAAAAAACCCAAACACAAAACCCTCCAAACCGAAGACTTATTTATTGTCCAGAATATCACTTTTCTGCTGACTCAGGGCAGAAACATCAAGCTATTCTTAAACAGCCTGGTCACAGTCATTTTCTTCAACAGCAAAGCAGAATTTAAGTTTCTGGATGCCTAACAACTGCAGCTCACAGCATTTCTAGTATTTTGCAAGCAAAGCCACAGGATTCCCCTTGCACAGAGTCCTGACAAGAGGCCTGACAGTGCAAGAGCTGCCTGCCGTGCAAACCAGGCACACAGTGTCCAGGTACCCACAGTGTGAATCCCCTCTCTGCTTGTGGCTGCTTTATTTCTTTGGTAACTGATGGTCCCCACCCTACTGAGATTACTCTTCATCATCCCTTCCTCCACTGCCTCCACTTGCAGGGGAGACCCCTGCCTGCAGCTCTCATGCACTCAGGGGATGCAGAGCTGATTTTTAGCAACCATTCTCTCTCTCTCACTCTTGTTTCACGGGTGAGCAGCAGCTTTGAATGCTTGTCTCCCCTTCAGACACTTAATTGCTTGATGTATTGAGAAACTACCTCTTAAAATTATTACACAGCGCTGTATCACTGGATCTCCATCTCCCAGCATCAAAACCCGTCATGCACAATCAAGCCAAAGGAGTCTTTAATTGTGGCATCATAAAAAAAGAAGTAAGAACCCTATAAATTAAGAAAACTGCTCATATTGCAGTGATTTCAGAATGGTTGGTACTTTTTGTCTCAGCCGTTCTTCTTTAGAGCTAAACCCACTTTTTCCAGACCTGGCTGCTACCGATTTTTCACCAGTACCTCAAGTGAGGGAATCACTCTGTTCTTTCTCAAAAGCCCAGCTTTATCACAGATTCTGTACCTAACAGCGAGAAAAAAATAAAATAACCCTTAGTGTGATCTTGAAATCAGTGCAAATGCAGTTAATAGTTAAGAAAACCTCATTAAGTAAATCTTTATGTCTAGAAATCCAACCTATTGTGATTCTCCTTTTCCAGTCCCCCTCACTACCTCCCCTCTAAGCTAGCAAAGCCAGCTAAAATGATCAGAATGATGGTGCACAACAGTTGGTGTTTGGTGCACAAAATAGCCCCTCCACTCCCAAACCACTCCCATTTCTGAGGGCTGTGGTAAGATTCTGGGTATGTCAGGTATCTGCTTAGCACCAATCTCAAGGTCAAATTTTCTTTTAAGATCTACTTCTTGCAGAAAACGACGAGTTCGCTCTACCAAAGGTAACTCGAAATCCAATCATCTTCACTACACAGAGAAATACAGGGGAGTCAAGTGAGAAAAAGGAACAGAGCCCCCTTGGAGAGAATCACAGCGACCACTGAAATATTAATGAAGCTCTTTATTTGAGAGAGTCTAAAAAGGACTTTGAATAATGCATTGCAAGCAACGGTACATCAGCACTGGCTTTTTTATCTGAGAGGCAGCTGGCATTTTAAAAATAGACAACTTTCAACTTGATGGGGGTAGCTCACCAGCGGAGGAAATTATCCACAAATGCACCATCATTTAAGAGAACAAAGCAGACAAACAAGCAGAGCACAAAGAAAGTTCATTAGTACAAATGTTCTGAAGCAGTCCTCTTCAGCACAGACTTGCCTGCCATAAGCCCAACTTCATTATTGTTGGGCGTCTCAACATATTCTGTCCCTTAATGTCACCAGAAAAGTCTCCTTAAGCTACTCCACAACAGGCATGGTCTGGCAAAGATCTAATGATTTTCACCTGTAAACAAAAGAGATGCTCTGTCCCATCCAGGCAGTTCATTAATTTCCAAAACATATATTTAAAAACAGGATTATTAGCGACACTGGCTTTTTAATTCAAAAGAAGAAAAGGAAGTGGGGAAAAAACTGGAATTTTAATAGGAATGGGATGGAAAGTAAGACCCTTGGAGCATGCTCACCTGCACAGCTAATTGAACACGTGGGGTCCTCAGTTTTACGACTGCACTGAGGGCCCCACTCCCACTGCATGAACACTTTTAGCACAGTGAACAGACACATGGGATGCATCCAGTGAAGTGCTTGGCTCGTTGGGGGTTCAGTGTTCACACTTATTAACAGCAAGGTGACTGATGGACAAAGATGTTGCTGTAGCTGGCTTTGTGACAAGGCCCCCAGCAGGTGACGTAAGTTCTTCCAGCCAGAGATGTTTCCTAAGTATCCTTGATATGCACTCCCTTTTCCAACAAAGTAAGCTTTAAAATACAGTCACACAGGTGTATCCAAAGGTGTGGGGCTGGATTCAAAGCACGGGTGCCCTTGTAGTGACAATGTCCATGGTCAGTGCCATTGGCACTATTGGTTTTTTGATGAAAACACTGTGAGTCTCAATGCCACCAAGAGTGACAACATTACAGAGCTATTTGGGAAAGGGACTGATAGGAGTTTTGCATCCACACAACTGAAAATTTCCCTCCCTGTCCTCAATACCACCTCCTTTCCCACCAGTCCCTCTGGTTCTGCTGCAGAGACTAACCTGCAGCATAAAACCATGGGTTTTATGCCATGATGAAGAGTTGAAAAGCAGCACAGGGATATCTTCCCCTACCCATTCCCAGAGGTTCTTCTATCCCAACACAATGTCCTCTGAGACACGCCAAACCCACAAACTATCCTGCTCCCACACCATTTCCCCCTTTGCCTCCCCCCACCAAAGAGTGGGGTCAATGGGGCAGCAGCTCCTCACCCTGAGGCACAGGGAGCCAAAGGGGCAGCAGGGAGGGGCATGAATAGGCCCCACAGTGAAGCAACAAACCCAATGATACCCCAGAAGTGAAATGTCCCATAAAGCAAGTGCCCAGAGCCATAAAACAGAAAGCCCTGCCAGCCTTATCTCCTCTTTCACCTTCCTGATTTATTCTACCTAGCCACTTACTTATTTTACTGGCCAACAATTGACTGGATGATTACCTCAATTACCTGTTTTCCTTTGCCCTTCTCTTATCTATTAACCTTTACCTTCCTCCTCCATACATCCCCCTTCTCTCCTTCTGTTAGCCCACCCTTTTTGCTTCGGCATCTTTGCCTGCACAACCAAATTTATTCAGTTGTGTCCACATTTCACACAGCTAGAAACAGGCAGCCACCAGCACCAACACCCACACTCACTCCTGGCAGGTGAAGCTGCCTGAAGGAAGAAAAGCCCAAAGGAAAGACGGGAGGAATTCCCACCCCAAAGGCATTACATGTTATCAGGGCCTTAAAGAAACACTGAAAATGGCATTAGGGGGTGAGGGGTAGGGATCCCTGATGCAGCCTTGCTCCCACACTGCTCTGGGGGTAAGCAAAGGGCTGGCATCCCAAGACCGGCAGCATTCCCTGCCTGCTGCTGGAGGAAAACAGGAGCACAAGGCAGCCCTGGGCTCGACTTGTTTATTTTCAAAATGAGCTTTGCCTTGCTTGGGCACAGGGGAGACACCTGGACACCACCAACACCACGGTGTGAGCTACAGCACAGGCAGCCTGCCCGCACCACCACCTCTGGGGAATGCCTGGGTGGTGCTGCCAATAACCACAGAGCGAGGGACAGTTCATCCATTCACAGGGAGACCCTGCTGTCCGAGGGGGGTTACTTGTGAGTGAGATGACAGGAGAGGCACCAGCACGCACAGAGATGTCAGGAGCACAGCCCAGTTTGCACTCCTGACATCTCTGTGTGTGCTGGTGCCTCACCTGATGCCGTTCCCTCCTGTGTCAGCACACAGTGTATCAGGTGTATGCTTTTGCACCACACTTCACACTTTTATTTTCCCTTTTTCCACCTCTCCTCATTCCTTACCCTCCCTTTTATTAATACAATACAGCCCTTTTTTTGTTGGTTTTTTTTTTTTTGGTTTGGTTTGGTTTGGTTTGGTTTTTTTGTTTGTTTATTTGTTTTGGTTTTTTTTTTTGTTGTTTTCCTGCACACTGCTGAATGTAGGAAAAAACCAAACCAACACACCTGCAGGGCAGAGTGGGAGGGTGTGCAGGGTGTGCAGTGCTGCCCAGGGCACAGGTGCTGATGAGGGCAGAGCAGTCAGCCACACTGAACACACACAGTAAATAACTGGGAGAGCATTACAGATCCCAGATAACAGCTGGCACAGGATGGATTTAGCGTGGTTGTGCTACTCAGCATTGGTAAAAACCCTCCCTGCCCCACAGCTGGATTCCCTGCCACTGCAGTGCAGTTGTCCCCTCTCTTGTTTTAGCAGTTCCCAAGAGGCAGATCCCTCCCAAAACATAACTCTCCCAAAATGCTGAACAAGGACAAAAGCACAGGGAAAACAGCCTGCAGTGAGGGCTTGGATCCCCAGCCTGTACCACATCCTAAAAGTCCCAGCATCTGGACTTCTGACAAGCTGGGTAGAGTTTCAAATAGAGGGAGCCCTCAAAGGGGAAGGCAGATGTTTCTAAAACAACCCAATAACATATGGTAAACCTTTAAAATGGGGGCGGGGGCTGGGGAGGGATTAACAAAAAGAGAGAGAGATGATTTCATCAGTTTTTTAAAAATGCAAAGGGGAAGTGCAAGAGGTGTTTAGGATGAGGCATTCCCTGTGGAGCAGGTCATAAATTCAGAGGGAACCTGCTGGTTCGACAAAGAGAAGTATTAAAAATGGGATAACTGTTTCTGACAGAAGCATCAGAAGCAGAGGGAACTTTGAACTTCGGGATTACATCCAGGATGTTCAATATTACTGCTGTTGTTAATATTTAGGTTAGATATATGTACAAATACCATATATGTACAAATACCATACAAATACCAAAAATGCACATCTTCCTGCAACAGGAACCAAGTACAAACACTTACATTTTACACAGCCATTCTCTGGTTTTCTTGCCAGGTTAAAAATTCACGGTTCGTTGTAACAGTGAGTGAGAGACAGGGCCAGCGATGGATAGTGTTATGACAAGGATGTTCTCCTTCCTAAGGAGGTAATGAACTGCCTTTTCCTCTAGCAGTGCCTGCCAAACCCATACAAAAGGAACCTGCCAATTTCTATCTGTCTGCAAGACTGATTTATGAGGTGAAAGTATTATTATAAAGATCTTTTTGCCTGTTGACTTGTGATATACACACAGATCTTTGAAAAGGAGAGAAAGGTACCACATTTAAACTGCGGTGTGAAGTTTTGGGAGGAAGGTGGCAGTTAACTTTGGAATCTGTGTAAGCTCTACAGCCCTTACATCATTTCTTAGGTAACTTGTCATGTGCATCAAGAAGAGATTTTATGTACAGCAGCCTGTGTATGAGCAGCAGACAAACTAGTTTATGGAATAACAGGGGAAGCAACTTCTTCACCATCCAGCTCCTTATCTCCCCACTGGAACAAGGGGGGCAAGAGCAGGTTCCTCCTGCAATAGAGAGACCTGACTTGGACCAAATTCATCTGTTAGTGGTTTTCCACCCCCTCCTTTCTCATCAAGCCACTAACAAATTAATGAGCTATTTCTCAAGAGCAGAGCTTAAGGAGGGAAGTGCAAGGGAGAGTTATCATTAAGTACTTTGATCCCTTCAGCAGCTTAGGTATGAAAGCAGGTGCTCCCTCCTTTGCTGTTCTCCAGGAAGAATGCCATGGGACTGCACTCCAGCACTAACAGAGAACAGGAGAACCAGAGAACACCCAGCTGCCACCTCCACCAAGGGTGAGTGCATTTGACCGTTCTGCACAGCCATGTATTCCATATCTCCTGGAGAAAGTGGGGATAAACTTACCTTTCCTTCCTTTAAACACCAGAAATGTGTTTCTAGTCCTGTCTCTGCACACAAGATCATTGGTGAAAAAGCTTTTAAGTGAATACAGAATCTGGCTTTACCCTACATTCAAGCAAGTTTGTGTGCATGGGCTGGGAGAGAGCAGGAATTTTCACCACCTTACTTGGTTTCCTCTTCTCTCCCAGGGCATCTCAGAGGCATTCCTCACGCATCTTCTCCTAACACATTGCCAACATTTTCTGCTTATGCTCAAAAGACACACATCAAGACAGCAGGAACTATGGTCAGCACAGTGATGGAGCACTAGGGGAGTGCAAAATTCATAAGGCAAATTGTGAGACAAATCCTTCCAGGCCAGGCTGAGAAGAAGGGTCTTCCCCTTGCTCAGCTGCTCAAGGATAAGGTTGTATCCTGACAGGATTGCCTTAGGTCATCTTCCTAAGATCTTCTGCATCGTTTGCTGGGCATTTGTAATGTGCTTTATCTACTACAGGTTATTACCCTGCTGGTGAGAATGGAAGTCAGAGGGTGGTGAGGCACTGGAAGAGTTTGCCCAGAGAAGCTGTGGCTGCTCCAGCCCTGGAAGGGTTCAAGCCCAAGTCAGATGGAGTTTTGAGCAATCTGGTCTAGCAGGTGGCATCCCTGCCCTTGGCAAGGGATTGGAACTAGAGGATCTTTCCGTTTCCTTCCAACCTAAACCACTCTGTGATTCTATGGTTGCACCACCTCAGGACTGACACAAGCTCTAGCTAACTCATACAAAGCAAGGACTGCTCAGCCTCTGTCCATGCAGGGGAAGGAAAAGGATTTAAATGTCAGAACCAAATGAAATGTTATCTTCTAAACTGAAAGCTTCTAGGACAGCAACAAAAACAAAAAGCAAAAAAAACCTCCAAAAAAACCAACAAAGTGATGAATTTCCCATGGCTGGCTGATAGTGAATTTTTCAGTAAGAAGTTTCTCACATTTTTATTCATGTTGTGTCTTAGTGTCAAGAGAAGACAGGTTCCAATGTATACTGTAAGAGTCCTCTGAAAGGCCTGATGTGCCAAATCACAACCTCGTGGCCGTGTCTGGGATCTGTTGGCCTTTTCCTGCTGGCACCTTGACAAATATCCAGTATAATACAGTACACAAAGCAAAGGTGGCTGTGGCTAAGCCTTGGCCACCTCAGCAGAATCAAAGTTTGGCCTCCACAGACTGAGTTTAAGATCACAGCTTTCTTCATTCATGCTTCTTCCCTGCCCCTTTAGAGATGTTCCCACTGCTACAGATAAAAACCAGGTTGAAGCACAGGGGATGCTGCCAGCCCAGCGTTAGGAAGAAACTTTCCCAGGACATGAGCTCTGAAGGCAGCCACCTCCTGACACATCCCCCTCTCCTCTTTGACCTTTTGCCTATCATGGTACCCCAGTATTTTAGTGCAGGAGCAAAGCAAGCAGGGGAAATGCTGGTCAAACCGTCTGTGGTTAATTCTGGTTTTCTTCCTTCAGTTTTGCATTAGTTACTCCATTTTCAGGCCATCCTGTGGTGGAGCACACATGGAAGCAAGATTACATCATGGACCTGGCTGCTCTCTTCTGTGTATTTTCTCACACAGTACTTTTGATGACAGGATAAGCAAAAAAACAAAAAAAACAAAAAAAACAAAAAAAAAACCAACGAGAAAACTAGCAAGCAAAGTGATTTTATCCAAGAAGAGTTATAATTTCAATATTATTGATCTAGCCCAACATGAACTTGATTTCCACATATGCCAAGACTTGGAATAAAGAATACCAAAAATCAGATCTCCACAACTCCAGTGCCAGTTGTGCTTCCTCCCAGGAAGCATTCATGATGCAATCCAAAACACGTATGTAGATAACACTGGCTCCTACCCCTGTGATCCTTCCTGTCCTCGCTAGCATGGGCCATCTGTTACTGCTTAGCAGGCAGCCCCACTAGACACTTGATTGGTACGACTTGCATGAAAAGTATGAAATAAACTGCCAGGAAAAATGGCATTAAGAAGCCTTTCCTAAGCAATTTACCATTTGAAAAGTGTAATTTAAACTGCACCACATAAGGTGATAAAAGAAAACAAAGCATGAACTCAGCCACAGAGCAATCTCTGTCACTACACGATACCCACTCAGGGGGAAGGAGAAGTGGGAAACAGAAATCATGCTGTGGCTAACCTGAAATTTCTCTCTGCCTAAAAGCAGCATGATCCAGGAATGCCAGAGAAATTAATTACCTTCTGCTGAGTCCCTGCTGAGCCCTTTGCCCTCTTGTTCACCAAGCCATAGGAGAAGGTGAGTACAAAACAGTGACTGCCCTAAGCCATTCTGCTCTGCCCTCAGCCTGACCAGCTGGGCAATAGCCATTTCAAGGGATTTTAGGATAGAACTGCACAGGGCCATCAGAAGCAAACCAGCCTGTCATTCACCCACTCAGATTCAAGATGCCCGCTAGGATGAATGATCACATCTTTCCATGAGCTGTCACCACCTACACCCACCAAACACCAAAATACACCTTAATCCAGGCTAGTGAAAAGCCTTAATTTAACTCTTGACACAAAACCAAGAGCAGCCGGCATTAACTTCTTCCAGAAGGGTCTCACTGGGGTGTGGGAGAAAGCACAGGCTGCAGAATAGGCTCTCAGCATGGACAAACTCCTTTCTACTTGAAGAAATCCCCAAATTAAATGTTTCCTCCAAGCAGTAAGTTACCTGAAATCCTTTTCCTTATAAGCTTTTCTAGCCTTAAATGGCAGCTTGGGAAGACCCCACTGTCCTTCCCAGCACAACCTCTGACCCTGTGGGTGCTAGTGCTCTTTTCCTGTGCTAAAGCAGAGTCCTGAGAGCTGCAGCCCCACACAGACTGTTCTTTGTACCTGTCTGATTACAGTTTATCAAACAGAACTGCTAATAACTCTGTCATAATATCCACTGCATGAGTAAACTAGAGAGAGACACCCCTCTTGAGCTAAAAAGCCAGTCCAGTTCCTAGAAGCATTGACAATCCCACTCACAAAATCTGGCAGAATCCACAAAGGACAAAATTCTGCATACTGGTCTTCAACCAGAGCTCCACGTTAGCAAAATCTAACATCTAACAAAATCTAATGTTCACAGCAGGGTAAAAGTAAGCAAAGTACCTTTTTCTGGAGGTCACCATTTAAACCTGATCCTGCTTGGGTCATGCCATGGAGATAACAGATCGCTGGCACTCAGCACAAAGAGGATGAGGACATTCCTGAGCAGGCACACCGAGTCTCCTTTCCATGGGGAAGTGTGTCAACATGCTTGTGCCCCAGCCAAATGATCTTCCAAAATAAAGGTGGATATCCATCTACAGAAATGTGCACCTCCTGCCCTGAAGGAAAACTATCCCCCCTATGCCTTGCATGACAGGAACTTATTTTTTTCCCCCCCACAAAAGGGCTTGCCTGATCTGTGAAGTCAGGAAAGTTGCATGGATCATTCCCAGCTGTGGAAGCCCACTCCCCTTGGGGCTTGCTCTCATGCACCAACAGCTCTGCTCCCTCTCCCAAGATACCGGGCAGCTTGAAATGCTTTTTCCAGAGAATTGTTTATGCAGCTTCAGAAATAAGAAGCATCATGGTGCATCAATTTCATAGCTCAGATACAGCCAGCTGCTCCATCATAATCTGTCTCCACAAGCAGTATTCATTAGACTTCGCCAAAGCATCCCCATACTCTACAAGCAACATCAGGTAACCCTAATTTTTAATTCAGCTTGCTATTCCTGCAACTGAAATAAGATGTCAAAGTGAATGCTACAAGGTAATAATTACTACAGTGAGGAATTTAAAATAACTAACTCACAGCTGTGTCACAGACATATTGCCTGACTTGCATCAGTGGCTCTGTCTTATCAAATGGACATGCCAATTATTATTTTTTAAGGACTACGACTGGTAAATAAATCCAAAGGTTTAGTTTTGCCATAAGTAATTACACAATGCTTCTTAAGAACTGAGAAAATGTAATACATAGCTGTCAATGTTGTAAAAAATCCCCACCTTATTAACATACAGGGTGCAGCCACGGTCCAGTATTTTCTGAATTTAACCCAAACAACATGCACTCTGCCATGCCCTCTGATGCCAGCCATAATACTCGGCATCTATTCATCCACCAGCTGACTCATGTATGGTCTTGCACTGCACCATCTCATCAACACATGCTTAAGTCTTTTGCTCTTGTATTCTTTTAGTTTAGGCTTTGTTTTCATAGAAGCTGCAAAATTTTAAACACAATTCTATCTCTTTTAGGGTCCGCCTAAGCTTCAGTGGGACCACCACACCAGAGGATCACACATCTTCTTGTAAAATGATTTTGTGCTGCAAAAGCACAAGGTGACCAAAGCAAGTCTGGTGACAAGAGGCAGAACTTAGCAAGTCTTCTGTCTTGACAGAGGAAGGGAGAAAAGGTTTATCCTGCTGAGATACCCAGCACATGAATGAATGAATGAAAAACCCTCCCAACCCCATGTCTATGGGAATTCTGTGGATTCCAAGCCAGAATAACTGTCTGTTTCACCAAACATGGATATTAAGCACAGTTTAAAAAACCATTTTCAAAGAGTTTCAAGAACCATTGCCTGACTGCATAAGACTGTTCATGTTTATTTCCCACTGCATTTAAGCAGAGCAAGATGATGTTGCAAGACATGTTACACCTTTCATACGGACCAAGCTGAGCCCACCCACACGTGCCCATCAACCAGAGCTGATGTAATTCTTCTTGGAATGTCTTTTTATTTCATATTCTTTTGCTTACCAGTATTACAGTAAAATATGATGTAGAGAAAATATGTTTTCAAAAGGGAAATTTTACTGCCACACAGACTTGGGCTTGGGGCACAATTGATCAGCTGGTGAATGGTACTAGAAGAAAGACTGGGTAATTGTTCTTCACTGATGAGGTGGCTCTTATTCTTAATCATTAATAACTTTATTGATTGCCTAAGAGCTAAGATTTAGCATGAAATCCTTCTCTATATCCTTCAGGTTTAGAGCTCTGCAGTCTTAAATATTTGTCATATTCAACAGTGCTGGAAAAAATAGGAATTCATTTTGGTCTAACACCTGGCATGACACTGGAAAGCTCAAGCACTTAATGAAATTAAGAGAAGAAATCAACTAAGTGGTTGTGGTTCAGTTATATCCTTGATCATTTGGGGATTGCATTGCTCTAGGAAACAGCCCAGCTCCTTGCTTTAATACTGGATATTCTTCATGGCACAGGCATTAATCCTGTCTGGTCCCCCAGCAATCTGAGGTCAGTGAGCAGGGGGGAAGGGAACACATTAAATCTGATACTTCTGTTAAAAAATAGCTATGGTGCAGCATGCTCAGGTTTCTGTACAACAGGGACCAGGTTTATTTTATATTAAAGAATATTACATGCATATCACGCCAGCTCACAGAAACTGAGGCAACTTTTCCATATCATTCTGAGCAATTCCATGAGCTGAAAATTCTCTCAACCACAGACATACCTATTTTGAGTACAACCATCTTGTCACAAAGCAACTAGCTGTTGCTTATAAAACACAAAAGTCCCGGGAGTGGGAGGGTTTATTTTTGTTGCTGGTTTCAGTTGAAAATTACACAAGTGCTGGATGAAATGCTGTTTATTACCACGCTGGCTGGTCCAGCACACCTCCTGCAGTTTATAATTTCACCGGCTGGTGAGCACAGAGGGACAGCCCACCCCACACCTGCCTGGTGGTGCTCTCCCTCTGGCCAGGAGGCTGCTGGATGTCCCCTGGACATGGCAGGGACCACCTTGGATGGAACAAGGACCAGTGGTCCTGTCTTGAACATCTCTCTGGTGAGAATGCCCGTAAACACAGCTGAGGGTGGGGAAGTCAGTGCTGAGCAGGGGGCAGAGGGCACTGAGCTGCCCTTTCCGTGCTGGGAGGATGCTCAGTGAAAGCATCGCTTTGGAGCAGGGAGACCAATGGGGAAAGGTTTAAAAAGGAGTATTTTTTTCCATAAGGAAGTATTTATCTACAAGGCCATGGGCAAAAACAACAGTTGCCCAATCCTGCCAGTGAGAGTCTTGCACTGAAGTGCTCTGAAAGCTGCACAGACATCCTACACATCCTCAGTAAATGCAGCAAGGTCACGCTGCCTCCTAGAAAGGCTGTTATGTGTCCCCAGTCCTGCCTGCCATGAGAGAAACAAACCTGTAAGGTCATCTCCATGAACTACACCTTTTTTCTTTTTATACTGTGTGACCTTCTGTTGGAAAATCCTGATTCAATCCCTTTGCATCAGCTCCTGTTTTGTGAGAACAGAAGCAAGGAATACACTGAGGCTTGGCTTGTATGTTCCAGGAAATAACATGGAAACATTGCTGACAGTCAGCTCCCCAGCATCTCGAGGTCCTGGTTCTTTCTTCAGGAGTTTTTAGATTGCACCTGCATAGAAAAAAACCCAAACCCTGAAGACTAAGGGTGATGCACAGATGGCCTATAAGTTGTTCTGGGGCAAGAGAGATCAGTTTAAGCCTCTAGGTTATTTGACCCACACGATTTAACTCAGCAGTATACTGGAAAGAAGAACTCAGTTCCAGGTAACACTCAAGCTGATCTCAACATTTACAAGCAACTGCAGCTTCAACTGACTCAAAGACTCAGCTGTACAAAAAAACAGCTCTAGCATAGCATCAGTGACCTGAAAACAGAGGAAATTTGAAAAAAACCAACTCAGAAACATGCAATAATATCAGCTGGTAGTTTCCTCTAAGACATTATTTTGCAGGTAAATTGAATCATGCTCTGTCTGCAATCAGTGCACGCCACAGAGCAATAAATGCTGCATCCAGCACACAGCAGCTGCACCAGTGGAAATGAACTCAGCCATAAGACGCAGCCATCAGGGAGAGCGTCAAGGTACCGAGGGTAATCTATCTGTATTTGTTTCCTTTTTTGTTTTCAAAGGGAAACAGAAGTGGCATGTGGCACTTAATTATGTCCCCATTCCAAGCCTAATTAGAGCCAGTCAGATGTCGAGTATTATTGAAGTGAAACAGGAGGATTGAGTTTCTATCTGTTCTTCTGTTAATGCATACCTGGAAAGTGTCTTCTCTTTCATCTTCACCTATTCTTCCAAGAATGAAAGGCACAACTTGCACTATACATTTCTGGTGTTTTGACTGTCTTTGATGCAGTGGTGGCCACAGCAAGTTGTGATGAAAATGTCTAGGGCAGGAGACTATTAGGGAACACAGCAAAAATCATGGGTTCTCCATTGCAGGACATTTGCAGCAATTCTCCATCTCAAATAGATTTTGGAATTGACCTGGACATGGTTCCATAACCTCTTTACAATGTCCTCCACCTTTTCTTTGGTTGAGGTCAGAGCAGAGATTCTGGACGGCCCAAGAAAATGCACATTGCCATGCACCTTTGCATTTTCTTCCAGCATGGACAGAAATCCCAATCCAGGTGTATATCCTCGCAGACCACATGGGCCTGCAGACCCCAGTTCCCCATCTCTGCCACAGACTTTCACCTCTGGTTGGGCTCCAAGCCCCAGACACAACTTTGAAGCCTTGGTACTGCCCAGCTGGGCTGATGCAACACATGCCCTGACACAACCTGTGATGCCATAAACTGGCCTCAGTTTCAAGTCCAGATACAAAATAAAGAATTTCAGTGCTACCTGGCATATTCAGGAAACTCTTGTTTCTTTGAAAACTTCATATTTTTGGATTTACCTAATCACTGACTATGTTTTTATCACTGAGAAGACTACCTCCATCAAAAATGTCAGGTTTTGATACAGCTCCCATTTACTTTTAGAAACATACAAAATGAGCAGTTTTTCATATTCTATTGCCAAAAAATGCTGAAAGGAGTTTTCCAAACACTTCGAAGTTGCTTCCAGATGGAGGCCAACCCATGAGAAACTCCATCCAAATGATAAATGTTTTTAAAACTTATCAAATGACTAAATCAGCATGGCCTAGCTCAACGTTCAGTTGCAGGAGATGTACTCAGATCCTTGCAGTAAGAATTTCTCGTGTGGAGTGGCAAACATGCTCTGCTGGTGGCATTCAGTGCAATTTGCAGTTCCTGTGTACTGCATCCTCTGGAGCAGTACCCATAACCCAGTCAGGAACAAGAACCCAAGGAACTTGTCAGCTTCACTGATGGCTTCAATCCTGTGGCAGCAGCAGGTCTGAGCTGATCATTTCTGTTCAAAGGCATTAAGGCACTCAGTGGTTATGTGGGTCAGATAGCAAGGGCTTCCTCTTCTTCCCAGTTTTAGGGAAATGCAAGTGCTCCTCTTCCTATTATATTTACAGGGTTTCACTCTCTCCTCTCCTCCTTCTCTGCAGCACCTTATAAGCATGCAAACCTTTTCCTTAAGTCTGCTCCCAAGATCAAGAGACTTCTGCAGATTAAGTCCATCACATCATTATTCACCCCATCACATTCTCGTAGCAATTAAACTCTTAAAAGGGGGCCTTTTTGATCATAGTAACAAAAAAAAGAACATTTCAATTTTCTCCATCCAAATCCACATTCAGCCCAAACCAAACCCAACCTTTCCTCAAAGCTCTCAGCAAATATCTCCCAATAATAAATGATGGCAAGACACAATTTCAACCTTCTGCTCAGCCCAGGCTGTTGGTGAATGTGGTGAATCCTGTTTGGCTTTTGGGAGAGGGTCACAGCCAGTGTTGCACAGTAACCAGTCACCAACTGAAGTCAGCACAGCAATTCAGTGAGATGGGAAAAGCAAGAAACAGGGAGGGAAGGGAGGCTGCTTGCTTCTTTCAAAGATTTTAGCACTGGCCCCAGCAACACAGAGATGAGAAAAGCACATTTGGAAAACATCTTGCAAAATGCTAGGTGGAAATTACTATTAAATTACTATTACTAGCAAAATTATTATTAACAGCATGAACTTCCACTCTTTTATTACAGCTCCTAAAAACCTGTGTCCTCCTTGCAGAGCTCAAAGAACCAGCTCAGCTATGAAGTAATGATAATCCAGTAAGACACAAGTGTGCCATGCTTCAGAGTCCCTTCAGTGCAAGGGAAATTCAAATGCTTCCCTCTCCTAACCCAGAACTGGTACAGAGACAGAACATATCAGCCATCTGCCCACCACCGTGAGAGAGCTAAGATGGAAAGAAGCCTGCTCTGCCCATGTGAAGGATCTCTTCTCTGAGAGATGATTAAACGCTAATTAATAGAAATGAGCCTAAAGAAGTAACATTATGCAAATAAAAATGGCCGTTCAGTATCTGTCATCTGCTGCCTACAGTCACTTCTGGAGTCTTGCACTTTATTCTAAAGATTCAGTCGCTGAGGTTTGCCAGGCAGTGAGATCAACAGGGCTAAAAAGTGCACATCTGGTGGCTGAAGAACGAATTCAGCACTACAGCAAAGCCAGCATCTCTGTAACGAGCGTCACTGGGCTTAAACAGCATGTGAAAGATTGAAGGAGATGTTTCTGCAAGCCCACATGCACAAAGAGCCTTTCTAGATATTCATCTATTAACTCACTGGCACGTAAATTTGTAGGACAGTTGCAACAACAGAAGAAATGATGATAAAAATCCAGAGATGGAGACAACTAACAGTACCAGGTAACCTAATTTCTCTCCCTGACAGCACAGGGAATTGATAAATAGTCACAGAATCAGAGATAAAATCAGATTATTGGATCCATTTTAAATTCCCTTGGTTTATCTACGATAATTGCCTCCGTTTCCTTGACAAGCAAGGCTGCAATGAACCAGCATCCAAGGACTCTACTGCTGTTTTCAAGGGAAAATGCTAACAAGGCCTCCCCAGCACTTTTCCCTAGAATTTATATTTACCCTGTTTAGGCCACACAACAGGTTGCTCAGAGCACGAGGGAATGCTGAACAGCCAAATGTTTACTACACATACAGTGGCACTCCCCCACAGCCTCACCCCTTCCCTGTGAAAAACAGGGGCTCCTGCCACTGCTTGTTTATAAATGCATCCTATGCCTTCCTAAACAGGACTAAAACAACCTCAAGTCACCCATTATCCCCCTTCACCAGTCCAAACTGACCCTTGAATGTGAAAATGTCACCATCCTCAAACTACAGAACTGTCCTGATACAAACTCCAAGGTCGTGTCACGCTTGCCGAGATGCAAGCACAGCTCCACAAACAGAAAAGAAGGAGCACTTAGCCAACAGCAAAGTCAATTACTCCATTAAATGAGGTGTATAATGCTAATTTGTACTATAAACACACAATATTTTTCCACCTTGGAATTTTCAGAATGTGAAGA
Source organism: Orthonyx spaldingii (assembly GCA_013397795.1). Classification (NCBI taxonomy): domain Eukaryota; kingdom Metazoa; phylum Chordata; class Aves; order Passeriformes; family Orthonychidae; genus Orthonyx; species Orthonyx spaldingii. The sequence continues at coordinate 111,763 of VZTJ01005050.1, forward strand.
ATCCCACCAAAAACCCCACTAAACCAAGCCAAGTTAGGTACACATCCCAAGAAGGAACTTAGAAAGCTGACTCTGGAGTTATGGTTTCGAACACCATCTAGCCTTTATTGTTGTTTTTTGTTTTTTTGTTTTATTTTATTTTTAACCCAGTTATTTATTTAGCCAACAGAATTCACCTGGGGCTATGTTGACTAGAAAACACCATTATCTTTAATCTTTCATGTATATCATTACGAGAACAGAACAGGAAACAACTGACTTAAGGAGGCAACTGCAAGAGATTTGTGCCTAAACAATGGAGAGCTTCAAATCTGTCGTGATGGGGGGATATTGTGCATTTTTGAGAGCATGGTTTTTTTGGGATTTCAGGTAACTACATATGAGTAAAACCACTTCTTTCTAAAAGTATAGCAATGCTGACTTTGCAATCAAATGGAACCACCAAAAGATTGAGCAATCTAAGCCACATGGGAAAGCTAAAAATTTCCCAAAATATTTCCTTTAAAACCATCTGCTAAAATATATCTTAAAAGAATTAAAAAAAAAAAAAATACAGGCATGGTAAGAGGTATTAAAAAGACCAGAAACATGCAGGGACCAATACAGAAGCACTGAAAAGAAGTTCTGGGGAGAAAACCAGTAATTTCAGCAACCCAGCTGGACGCTTCTAGGGGAGATGACTAATGACATCGGTAACTCAAAAGGACACACAAATTTAATCCCACATGATAATGCACAGCTCAGACGGCTGCATTTGAGGATGGGTCAGGAGTTGAGCCATAAATCTGTGTTCCAGAGCAGGCTGCCACACTTGCTCTCTGTCTCGGTCATTTCCCAGGAAACAGCTTTGTGAGCCCCCGGAATGGGGGGTGAATGCCCCCTCCACCCTCCTGCCTGTCCCAACACTGGAGCCACTCTCAGCACCCACCAGTGACCTCCTTTTTGGGGAATTCTGAGAAGATGAAAATGGGGGGCCACTTCAAAGCAGACACCAACACTTCCCACACCTCCCATGCCAGAGGGGCACTGAGCTCATCACCCTTCATGGGGCCATCTCCAGACCCCCCTGACTCCACACCAGTGACACCACATTCCCGAAGGAACTGGCCAAAAGAAGAGGAACCACCTGAAAACACGCACTATCAACCTTGTTTAAAATCACAGCACTGCTGTGGCCTCACAGCCAAGGAACACTTACCTGCCCCACCACCTCCTGCCACCTGCCAACTTCCAAGGGGTCACACCAGGATGCAGGGGTTTATTTTCAAAGCAATAAAAACTTGGAAAACCAAACTACCACTACTACAAGTAGCTACCTTAGTTCTGATTTTGTGACAAAGCCAAAGACCAGCCAAGTTCTAAGAACCTAATGTAGTTTCCAAAACATTGACTTCGGAAGATGCTCTTCAGATCAGTGACCTACCTTGGAACAATACCTAAATGGAAATTCTACTTACACACTTTTATTATATTAATTGACAGCAAGAAAACCCAATACCAGCAGGACAGCACACGCAAAGCACTCATTTGAGTGCTGAGTGTCTCACAGGGCCTAGAATCAGAAAGTAATCACTTTGCTACAGTGCTTATTTGGGGCAAAACCACACTTTGCATGGAAGATAAAACCCATTTTATGCAGCCATATAACTTTAAGGACAAGTGCCTGCACCCTTAAAGCTCCCTCCCAAAACACATTGAGGCAGAGAGTCAATTTGGCAACAAAATATATTTAGAAGCCTACAATGAAATATTAATTACACATATGTTTTAAGACAAAAGGTTACTTAAGTACTAGGTAAATACAAGGGGTGCTTCAAGGTTTCTGTCTCCTATAAAAAATTCACTTAGAATTCTAATCCAAAATTCATCTTCTCTTAAAAACATGACAGGCTGTATCTTGGATTTCTATGCAAGCAATTTATGGCACCCAAAAGGAAAAAAATAAAAATAGCTAACAGCCAAGCAGAGCTTTTATCGCCTTTTTTTAATCTACTAGTTCCAAACCAGATGCATTCAGTACAGAATTCTGATTAGGAAAAAAATGGCTGTTGAATTTTTATTACTACATCCCTTAAGGACCAAAAGCGGTAACCTTAGGCATTTAATGTGTTCTATGAATAACAATACATATGAGAACATAAAAAGCTTGTTATCTGTTTATGGAATTTTTTTACCATGATAATACATTCAGGGAAAGAAGTTGGGAAGTATGGTGAGGGGGAGGAGAGGAAGCTATCAAAACAACAAATACCATTAAACAAAACCTATTTGGAAAGGAACAAGCTATGCAGTATGAAATTTGAAAGAACAGTGTCTCCTCATTACGGTCCTACAGCTCCCATGAAGTCAGTGCAGCCTCATTTAATGCTTATCCTAAAAGCCTTCACCTATACACATCTGTCCCACAAATACAAATGCAATTCATACTTAACCCTGACAAAAAAAATCACTCGTTGGTGGAACATGCCGAGCACACAGATTTTCTTACTTTATAAACAGTGTAAAACACCTTCATGATGGTTCAGAAGAGCTCACTGGATGCAAAGAAGCATCTTCTCCCCATTCCCTCACATTTGTGACCACCTGGCCTGGCAGGCAAAAGGTTGGCACCACACACCACCCTGTCACAGGATGAGTTTCTGCCCTGTGTCATATTGCAACTCCATTCCCAGAGCTAGAAAAAAACCCACAGAAATTGCAGCTAAGCAACACAGAGCTTTCTCCTTCAGAAATCAGCTTACAACCTCTCCAAAAAATGTGGGAAAGCCGTCAGAATGAAAATTTACAAACCAGCCATTTGTGGCGCTGGCATGGTTTCCTTCTGGTATTTAGATCAGTCCAAGAAACAAATTTTTTAAATAGTTCTTCCAATAGAATCCTTCCCATATTTTCAGCTCTGAGAATTCACAGGGACTGAAGTTGAGTTACACAGACTCTGGAGCCAGCAGCTTGTGAGAGTACAAAAATCACCCCAGAAAATAATGGAGGGGGATCGAGACAAGTCCATGCATCACTCAGCTCTCAAACTTGCCTGAAAAAAAGGAAATGAGCATACAGCAAGAGCACACCATGTTTCTGCTCTCCTCATGGCAATAGCTGCATCCTGCTCCAATTTATCCTAAATGGATTCACAGCCCAGAAAGGGGACAAAAATGTGAATTAGTTTTGGTTCTTCCTTTTAGCACAGAAGAATTGATAAAGATTTAGAATCTGCTGTCAAATGCTCTGGACGTTTACCAAATCCTTTGCTGTCTTCTCCCACTGAGACCTGCCTAGGTTTCCCTAGTCTGGTGCCTTGAGAAACCAGATGCAACAGCAAGCATGGTTCTTCATTCTCCTTTGATCGTGGCTGCAGGATTCTGTATCCAAACATTGATTGCCTGCTCCTTCTCCGGGCTCAAGGAAGAGGACAGAGACTCTGGTGGCTGTCAAATGTTAGGTAACTGGAAAAGTGGGCTGTGCCCTTGGAGATGATCAGGACACACAGGAGCCTGACCCACAGTTCAGAGTAAAAGAATTCGCAGCGGAGCATCCCACCAGCACGGCCGTGCTGCTGGAGCCCAAACCAGAGCTCAGCTGTCTTATTTACCCTACGAGGTCCCAGCTGTCAACCTGGCCTGGCATCATGACAGCCTACGGCACAAATGCCCTTAGCCAGCTGCTTGGCTCAGTGCACAATTCTCTCTTTTTAAACGAGATTAGCGTTGGTGAAACGTGCTAGCTCAACGGGCATGCTGATCTAAGCCCTCTGTTTATTCGGGCTACAGCAGATGCAGTGATCACTTTTTTTAAAAGACGCAGTTTTAAAAGATGCCGTGAATTCGCCTGAGCTCCTGCAGTTGTTCACTCATCACAGGATGAAGAGGGGTTCCTTACAGCCCCACTGAGAACTGAGAACTGGAAAGGATGAATCTCGAAACTGTGGTAAGTATATAAACTTAGCCACCTACCTCCTTGAGACTAAGTGTGAAGTATCTATTCGCCAACAAAAAAAACCCAACAGATGATTCTGGCTTCCTATCCATTTCAGTCATCAGATACATCTGCTGCCACCAAAATTATTAAAAAAGAAGGGGGGGGGTATGTTAAATATGGAGGGGAGGTGATACGAGGGGGTCAATAACACCGAGGTACTGCCAGAGGTATGGATTAGCAAAATGTGTTTTGGTTATGCTTTTAAAAAAATTTTTAAAACCTATGAAGTTAAAGTTGACACAGTTGAAGTCGTAGGTTCGCTGTAAAGATGTCAAACGATATTGCCATGAATAAGCAATTCTTTGTTTAGAACGCATTTTTAAGCAGAAAGACGAAGATTTGAGTCAGTGTGTTTCACAGGCACTTTCCACAGCACAAAAAGCTACAAAACTGATGGAACACAACCAGCTCAAAGCTACAAAACCGATGGAACACAACCAGCTCCCCCGGCTGGGAAGTGACAAATGCGCCTGAGCGCGCTGTATCGATGATGTGCGGAGCAGGTCTCTAACTGCACACAGCGGGGCCATTATCGCGTGCTGTCACCGTGTGCCATTAAAAGCTCTTTAAGCCGCCGATCGCCGCCGCGATACGCGGCTGCTGCCGGGGATCTGCTGAGTAACAGGCCGGGACGCCGCGAAAACCTCCAGCGCCCGGGGCCGCCTGAAAAACACGGCCGGGCTGCCCGGCAGGCAATCGCAGCAACTCAATTAATGCATCTGGGTCAGGAAAATGGTTTTGCGGGAGCCCGAGCCCGGTTACGAAACGCGGCCGGGGCGGTAGCACAGGTACGCGCGGGGGGCCGGGGCGGCATCCCCTGCGCATCCCCGCGGCTGCGGCGGGCACTGGGGACACGGGCCGGCACTGGGGACACGGTCCGGCAGTGCGGACACGGTCCGGCCGGCCAGGGGGGCGGCGGGGAGGGGGGAGGCTACGGCGTCTCTCGGGGAGACCCCCGCAACTTTCCCCCCCGGGGCTCGGCAGGAGAGGAGGCAAACCCATCATTTTTTATACATCTAGATGTGTGTGTATATATGAATGAACGCATATATATCTGTGCGCGTGCATGCAGACCAGTGTTCCGGCGGATCTGCCCCGTCCCCGCGGTGCCAGCCCGGCCGAGCCGCGCTGCGGAGCCCCCGGAGCCCCCCGCTCCGGGCAGGAGGGGTTCGGGGGGTGCCGGGCCGTGCCCCGCGGTCCCGGTGTGCCCGCGCCGCGCCGCGCCGCACTCACCCAGAACACGAAGGAATAGATGATGAGGAGGGTTTTCAGACACGTTATCACGGGTTTGGTCTCCATTCTCCTCGATGCCATAATACTGAAATCCCGGCTGCAGGCTGGGCGCGGGAGGAGGCGGAGGAGGAGGGAGGGAAGGGGGAGGGAGAAGGGAGCGGGGGGGCGGAGGGAGGTGAGCTCAGCGCCCGGCTGCCGCGGCCGGGCTCACCGCGCCTCCTGCTGCTGCTGCCGCCGCCGCTGCCGCCCGGGGACCCCCGCCCCGGGCAGGGCACAGGGGGCTCGAACAGCATCTGCCGGGGGGCGGCCGCAGGGGTGACATTTACTGGAATATCCTGGGGAGGGCGGAGGAGGCTTGAGGTTTTGAAAGGTGAAGTGAAAGACACCCCCCGGCCGCCCCCTTTTCTCGGGAAGGTGCTCGGAGGCGTTGCTTGGGCTGCTCAGGGGCTTGGGGATGGAGGGGCTGCATGGTCGGAGCTGCAGAGGGACTTGCCTGTACGGGAGAAAATATGTTTCAGTGTCACGGGTAAAACGTGTGTTCGTGCGCAAGCTGCAGGGGTCTGGAAACCACAGCAGGGGCAAGTAGCACAGGTTGGGCAGTGCTCTGGTTACAGCCACGCAGTCTGGGTGAGCCAGGCTGTGCCTAAGAGCAAGAGCTCTCCCCGAAGCCATTTGAGGGACCGGGGCTCGTCCAGCTCTGCGCCTGTGACGTGTCTCCTTTGCAGCTCCAGTGCAGGTGGCTGTGTGGAGACTGTAAGATCTGTGACCTAGGAATGGAGCCTTACAAGGCAGGGCATGAAGCGGGTTGCTGCTGGAGCCTGGCCCCTAACCTTGGCTTCATGTTAGCCGCGAATCTGAACTCTATCCTAGAACTGCTCTGGACATTGAACCCCAGCCTAAACTGGTCACAAACCTCGTACTTGCGTATGTCTTTGACACCCTTGGCTTTACCTGAGCAGACCTGGCTCAGCTCTGCCTGGAGTGACAACACATCCAGAGAGAGAACTCAGCTCCGGAGAGAGCCTGCTTCTCATTGCTACCGCAGCCACCAGCCCACTGGGAAATCCAGCGAGGGATGGGCAGCAGGGAAATAACCGTGTTAGCTGGGGGATGGAGAGGGAGCTGATCCTGCAGAACCCTGGCAGCAAAGCAGCGGTGTGGGTCTCACCAGCCTCCTCTGGGTGGGAATTAAAAAAGGCTTGTGGGCTGGCTGCCTCCAGGAAAAGCATGGCCAGAATGAGGGCACACATGTGCCTCGGCAGCCCAAGCTGCTGCGCCAAGACCGTGGGCAGGCACGGAGGGGATGCCTTCACGGTTTTCTTTTCTGTAGTTCACATTTTGGAGGAGGTTACGTGTGCAGGGGAATGAATGCTGGAGCACTGCCTGTCCCTCCTGAGTGGTGTGCCCCCACACCCCACAAACAGGGTTCTGAACTGCAGTAAAATCAACACAATGTCAACACCAAGCAGCGAATCTTCTCAAGCTGCAAAAGTAATGCAGCTTGTGCAGCTGAGACATATCAAAGTGATGAAACAGCCTTTGCCATTCAAGAGACAGTGTTTGAAAAACAGAGAGAGAAAAAAGTGGTTCCTGAGCAAGTGCTTTTGTAATATGCAGAAATTTTGCCATGAAGACTGCTGCAAGATTTTGCTGGGTTTAACTTACGGCTTCTAGAGCTGGTTAGCCTACTGTTTCCCAAAACAATGAAGGCATCTAAAGGATGCCTGGGAGAGGGAGTATTCTGCAGGAGATACTGGGATTTTTAAAGCAATCACCACTTTTGTGGAAAATTCAGATGACAGGTGCATAAATCTTTATTGGCTTGGCCATTAAAATGTAAATAAGTGCACTAACTGCAAAAAATTGTATTGACACTAACAACAGTTATAAATATTCACCGTACAAAAATTGCTGTAAGATTTTTGACAGAAAATAGCTACGAGCAGGAGAATTCTCTTCCTTCCCTTCACACAGGGGCTGTAGAAAAGATGAATGCTGCTGTCACAGCCCAGGGGACAGCAGCCATCTATTTCAGGAGCTATGGTTATACTTCCCCTCCCATTCAGGTGTTTTTAAGAAAGTGTGAAAGAAACTATAATATCAATCAGAATGGATATTTTGGTAGATGCTGGTTTTGACAAAGACATTTTCTGCCAATAGCATGTGATTTTAGGTCACTCTGTCCTGTAGTGCCTAATTTGAGATACATCCCCTGAGTCTTCTCAGAAGGATGGGTTGGGGATCTAAAGTTCATAAGTGCCTTCAAAGTCTCCCTTGATAGTGCTGTTAAAACTCAGAGGATTTAGCACCAGGGAACCAGAGAGAAAACAGAGGTGCAAGAAGAAAAGTCCACATCAGGAAGTACAGCTCCTGTCTTCACAAATGTCAGGCCCTGGAGGGGATGATGTCCTGAGAACTGAGAGGTTCCATGGTATCTCCAGCTGAACCTACAGTCTTCTCAAGAGGCCGTCTTTGGAGGAACTCTGAGTTTTTGGCATACAGTCGAGCAGCATATATTTCATTGGATGTAGATGCAAATTTTGGGTTAAAAATGAGAATGTCTGAACAGAGCTGAACTAAAAACTGCCTGATTTTGGCAAATACCGTTAAAATATGACAAGAGCACCAAGCCGTCAAACATTTTAGGCTTAAATGGAATTACTGAACAATTTCTAGCCTTTATGTGTGGCTTGGAAACACATTTACCTTTTAAAATTACTTTTATCATAGTTTTGCAGATTTAGGAGGGCAGATTATCAAGTATTACTTGAACAAAATCAAAGCAAGCCTTTCTAAATCAAAATCCATTTTCAGTTCTGTAATCTGTGTTTGCAAAGTTGGGAACATGATTGCTCTTCCCATCTCCCCACAGAGAGAACATTCTTGTAGTTATTCAAAACAGGACATTTTTGCCTAGTTAACTGTGTCATTTGAAAAATATTTCTTTAAAACACTAGCAGTTTGCAGGGAATTCTTCTTTAATCTGTAAACTCTTCTTTCTTCATAATGCACAGAGAATATACTCTACCTTAATAAGTCTGTTTGCAAAGCATTGTTCTAGATGGAGCTCCTTGATCCCGTGACAGAGCACTGTACCATGGAAAGTCAAAATGAGAACTTCCATCCTTACCTGAAGCTGACCGTGGCTATTTGATGGTTAAATAGAAACTTTCTGGGGAAAGTCGTGGAAAAATGTAGAGGTCTCACACCCTTCTGCAATTACAGCAGGTGAGAAATGTGGTGCTTTGCTCTCTTCATACCCATTTCTGGCCTTTCCTGGATTTGCTGTGGTGCTGTTGAACATAAAGGCTGCAACCTCTGCTGTCCTTTATTGGGCATTCAGGCTTATAATCCACACTCACTTATAATCCAGAGAGCAGAGGGTTGAGGGGTTTTTTGTCCTTTTCCCATTCCCCCTGTCTCCATGTGGCCTTCCAGCAGCTGTCCTCAGCTGGCAGAGCCCACAGCCTGCATTGGCCCATTGCAGAGTATTGACAACCTCGTGGCAAAATGAAGGAAGCAGGAGGAAAAATAAGTGTCTGATAATTTTGCTGCACTCAGGTGTCTCAGGTGAGTTCAGGCAACTCCGTACAGGTCCCACTGACACCTCTGCATCACAATTCAGCTCCAAGAAAGCAGAGCTCTGGCACAGCAGCCGGTTTGTCACGTGGCTGGTGGCTGCATGCTTTTGGCAGATGCATCAGGGGGACCCAGCTGCCAGGCCCAGGCCCCTAAATGTGTCTTCTAAAGATGCCTCAGGCTGTATAGGTCCCCAAGGAGGAGATGTGGGGTTACAAAGCCAGTGTCAGAGAATGATTTGCCAGAAAAGATCCTGTAAGGAGATGAATGTAGCGTTAACAAAGTGGACCAAGGTATTTCCTTTTACAAGAACTTGGAAATAAAGGTCCAGTCTCCTGCAGCACAGGCATAAGGGAGCAAATACAGAGATCAGCTTCAATAGTTTGGCAACAGGCATGAGTTAGGATGAAATTTGTGTTCAGCACCAATTCAACATAAAGGGCTCGTGGGGTCGCTCTGCAGTACTGAGATCACAGTGCCACCTCAGCCTGATGGGCAAGGAGTACATGTGTGCAGAGGAGGAAATAGTAATGCCAGGAAACCTTCTTAAACCTTTTAAAAAAGTCTTTAGGATGCATTTTAGGAAGCACGTCATGCTTTATGAATTGTGCTCAGTTTATGCTCTTATATTAGGCCAAAAAGAGACGTCCTTTATCCCATTTCCCTTCAGAGCAGGCATGTCATATCTGGTTTTTATCAGTAACTTTGATACAAATAAGCTTTTCATAGCTTTTTCTATTTCTCAGAAAATGCCTTGATTTAAAAGGGAAGTTTATAGCTTGTTTGTAGGCAAGTACTTCTCATGGCCTGTGGTGACTTTCCTGATTACGCCAAAGCTTTGTGAAGTGTCCTCTTGAAGGGAATGGAACAGAAATACATTTGTGACTAAGCATAACTACTACAACAGGATAAATTAAGATCACCAGCATTTGCAGAGGGAGGGTGGAGGTCTTGGAAAAGATAAGAGGTCAGAAAGCAGAAAAACACACAAAGAGCATATAAATACACAAAGAGCACGTTTATATTATTTCAGGAGAAGCATTATTATATCTCCAAATGACTGGAGCTTTGACACACAGCAAGAAAAATGGAGCCATAGAATTTTATTATCTTCATCTTTAGCAATAAAGTGACAATTAACCCTGCACATTTGCCAAGCCACTCAAATTTGTTTGTCACATTGTATTTTCTCTGGTTTTTTCTTTTCTTTGTAGTTATGAATAACAACACCAGATTCTGTCCTGGTGTCCCTGGAATACCTGGACATTTTCTTAATGTCAGTAGGTAATTTACAATAACCTTGGGAGGAATTAGATAATTCCTCCTTCTGGAAAGATCAGTGTGAGGGGTGAAGTAGCATCTGTGAGGTCCCCATCCTCCATGGTTTTCTGTTATTTAGCTTCTGTCAAGAAGTGTGGTTGGGCTGCACCTTAAACTGTGAACACCGGAGAGTTCCGTACTGGTTGCATTTTCCTTCTTTTCCTTTCTTGACTGTGCCATGATTTTTTTCCCACTAGATTTCTCCTATGCCTGCCCCGAAGAAAATGCAGGCAGAACTGGGGATCTTGGCCTCTTCTCCAGCGCTGGCAGAAGTTATCACTGGTCTGTGAGTGTTTGCATAAGAAACAGGGGCAGGAGAGCAAACCCCAGCTTTTCTGTTCTGCACCAAACCCCTCAACATGACAGACGCAGGCTCCTGGCTGACACGGGAGTCTCTGTCTGCATACTGTGTGGTAGTTTCTGGGCTGGGAAAGACACTGGTCAGCCTGGCCACCTGCAAGGACCTGCCAGGCCCTGGACCTTGTCTCTGAGAGCAACCACTGGTGGGTACGTGGGGGAGAACCCTGACCAACCTCTTGCTTGGGGTGCTCCTGCTCTGGGTAGCCCCAACTGCAGGCTCTGGATTGTTTGTGTCAGCTATAAGAGCCCTGCAGCAAGAGTGTTCACATCCTTTCAGCAGAGACCACTTGAGTTGCAGTTTGGAAAGAGGTTTGAGAAAGCTTCATTTTCCTGGGGCTTGCTTTGCCTTGTATGCATCTCAGGTCTAGTTCCAGAGGAAAGGAAATCATAACCTAAGTCTTGCGCAGCTATTTCAGCAGAAAGAGAATTCTGGATGTCCTCAGTTTATGGACAGAGGGATGGGGAAAGCTCGGGTGTGAGACAGCTGATGGACCATGGACAACATGGATGCTGCTGAGGGACGTCAAGGTGTGGAATGTGGTATTCCAAGGGACAATGTGAAAGCGCCACAGAGGCCACGGGAACAACAAGAGCTCTTTAATAAATAGCCATGCTCAAGGTAAAATGAGACCATGTACAAATGAAAGGAATTTGAGGTACACTGCATGGGTTTTTATCCAATGTGTTTTCTCTCTATATGGTGTCTAGGTTTCCTTCTCCTCCTCTAAACAATGACTTCTCTCCATGTCTTCAAAAGACAATTGATTTTTAAAACTGACATGTATTTTACAGCAACATGCTAGTGATAGAAAGAGAGAAAATGGCAAAGAATTAATAGGCAGCATGTTTCAGCAAATAGAATTATGCTGTATAAAGCAATAAATTTAAAAAACAATTCATTACAGGTAAAGTGCATGACAACAAATCTTAATACAACCAAAGAAACAAGACTGACACTTAGAGCACATCTTGTGCCAGTATAGGCAGATTTTTAAGGACAGCCTGTTGCATACAGGTATTTGTTACATGAGCACACAAAAGCTCTGGCTCCAGCCTAGAGGCCCAGCTGCTCCTTGTGGAGTAGACTCCTTCCCTGTGATGCTGGGGAATGGGGCAGATGTGAACTGCTTGCTCAGACCCTGCTTGTTTCTTGGGTGAGCTGGGAGGTGGACGAGAGCAGCTCTTCTTCCCTTGCAGAGGATTTTCTTGCTTTATGCCCGTGTCCCTTCCTTCTGGAGGAGCAATCTGTTCCCTGGAGACACCCACAGCTTGTCCCTCTCAGGCTGCCTCAGTGAGCAGCCTCATTTCCTCCACAACCATACAGCAATTTCCTAAGCCATTGGGTGAGGAACTCTGTTCCTCTAAGCGGAGGAGGAGCAAAAATTCATGTCATTCTGCCAAGCATTGCCTGTCTGACCCTAGCACCTCCTCCTACCCTTTCTGAGGTCTTGCCTGCTTGGGCTCAGGGCCAGCTTAGGTGAGGGGTGCAGGTGTCACATATTGAACCAAACATTTGGGAAAATGCTGTGAGAAGCCTTGGTGAGGATGGAACGGCTGCCCTTCTCTCTCAAGGTGCTTTCAGGCTGGGCACTCTCCTCATGCACTGCAGGCACATTGCAGCCGTGCCTGTGGCTGTGCCTGTGCTCCAGGCTGGCCACCCCTGAGATGGACTCAGGTCAAGGAATGCAAGAAGCACACACAGCTTGTCCACGAAACCTCCCTGGCACTGGCAACAAAGCACCATATGCTCCAGCAGCAGGAGCAAAAGCATGAGCCCAAGGCAAAGGAAGCCGAGAGCAGAAGGGTGAGGGAGGTGCACAGGGAAAGCACCAGGATATCTTGCTTCATGCTCCCCACCACCTCCTTATGGGCACTGGTGGGTAACTCAGAGGCACCCCCTCGGAGCTTCTCCCACTCCTTCTCCCATTTCATTTTCTGATACCCTGCTTCTAAGGTGGCTGCTCTGTAGGCATCTTCCCCATTTTACTGCTTTTGGACACCACCACCCCTTCCTCTTTGCCTTACAGCCTCCCCTGCTGTCTTAGCTGCAGGTCCAAGGCAGTATGAGCAGCCTGGACAAGGAGGTGAGGTCCTGTCCAGTCCTGTCCATGTGCCATTGCCCCCAGCACAGAGCACGGCGGGCAAGCCCTGGTGCCACTGTCACTGACATGTGAGGCACAAAGGGTGCCTGCACTGCTGGCCTGTCACACTGGGCCTGCTGCATCCAGGCTCAGACTGGAGATACACAGATTCTTATTTAACTAGGAATCAACTAGGGCTTTCCTTTGCAAGGATGTGTAGTGGAGGCTGGTAAAATTTTTATTATTTTATTGCCTTTGAAATGTGGGATGTCCACATTTGTCCTACATTGTATGTATTTGTTAACATTTCTTCTTTTCCTGGACAACCAACATAAATATATATACCTGTATTTGATAATGGTTTATTGACTCATTTGAAATATTTTTTAACGATGTAAAGTCAATACTTGTATTCAATACTCAACTTCATACAGCAAAAGAAAACAAAAAAACGGGGCTACATAAACATCAGCACTACAACACGCTGTGGAAACAATCTCTGAAGAACCCCCTACGTTGTCCAGTTCTTCGTGGAGCTTGTGATCCAAGAATCACAGGTCAGTACCAGAACATCCCATGTCTTCTTGCTGTCATGCTGGCCTCATGGATGAGGGGTACAAAGTGTGCCTGCAGTCCCTGGGAGTCACTGCAAGCGTCCCAATGACACTTGTGTGGAATGTCCCCTGTGGGGAAGAAGAACTAAGCAAGACTCTTATTCATCACTTTGGTGCCTGAGAACCCACAGGCTTTAGAAAATGAAGTCTCTCTGGCTCTCCTCTTTTTCCTTTTCAGTGTTTTCCTTCCACCTTGCATTTTACAGTCCTCTCCAAGCCCCAGTCCAGTTCCAGACCTGCATGGGATCTTTTCTCCCACAGGCCACTTTTAGGGCTGCTGTCGTGTGGCAGTTCCACGATGTCGTAAGTAAAGGAGCTACGAGGACTGCACAAGTCACACTAAACCAAACTAAATGACAGACTGCCTTTTGCTGAGTTCTGGTAACTTCAGAAGCACAGCAAGGGCCTCTATAATACTTATGAATTACTGACATGGTGTTATTTCTGTGCAGGAGCAGGACAATAAAGACACGGGGTGGGTGCACCGTGGAAATGGTACCATAGGGAAAGACTTCACCATTTCCAAGCAGGAATAAAAGAACCAGGCACACCTTCCTGGGACATGCTTTGATGCAGGTTTTGGTATTTAGTGCCTGGGTAACATTACTGACCTTCAGAGCTTTGCTGTAGTCAGTAAAGTAGTATCAAATAAAATAAAAAGTTCTACATTTGCTTTCTCCTGAAGATTTTTCTGTCAAACTGGGTCAACTTCTAAGTAAAGCAGGAGATCATTTTAGTCTGTCAGCACTGCAAAACTAGCCTGGTGTTTGCAAATTACTTCTATGCTTGAAAATGTTGTGGACTCTGGCTTTGGCAGGCAGTACTGTTTAAGATCTAATCGTATATAATTCAAAACCTGAACCTTTGCTTAGCTTGCTATTATTTTAGCAAATGTTTGTTTTGGTGGAGTTTTAGGGGTAATATGAGCAAATGAAAGCTCCATAATGATATTTTTTCCAATACTGAAAATAAAAAACAAGCCAACATTCCCCCCATCCCCCCCATCCCCCCCAGTTTTTTAAGCAGTGGCATTTGCCACCTTTATAAAAATTCTATTGTAGGCATGGAAGCAGATCATAAAACTGCTCTGCCCAGATCTGCAGGGGAATCAAACAGATGGCAGATCCCACTGCAGTTTGGATGAAGATTTCATAGCTAGATAGACAAGAGAATAGTCAAGGTCAGTGATGAGGTGAAAACCATGCCCAGATTTTCTTTAGCTAGGAGCATATACAGTCTTCTCACACATTTAGAGGAAATGCACCAAACCCAGAAATTCTTTCACAACCAGGAGCAAATGCCCTTAGTGTGAGACAATATTGCAACAGGCAGAGAATGTGCTTGCTTAACTGGCATTTTAAAAATGAAAATTAAAATTAAAACTATTTTTTCCAAATTTATGTGTGTATATGTTAGTATGTACTTTTTAAAATTCAGTTAAATCTGCAGGTGGTCATACACCAGATTGTAAATAATATTATTTGTGAATTTTGGCAACCAAAATGATTCTCAAATAATGATTATTGTTACTCAATTAGTTCTGGGACCAATATGCATGTAAAGCTCTTGGCAGATGATTTTTTTCCTCTGTGCTTGTGTCTTTTATGCCCTCACAAATCTGTGAATTGAGAAGTTATGGCTTTAAATGGAAAATTTCCTCCCTGATTTGTTGTGTTCTTTTAAAAACAAAAACCCCAAGCAATCTAGTTTGTGATATACATCAGGCTCAGCTACGCAGATCTGGAGGCTGTATTTCTCTCTTGTTTGTGTTGTTAGTCTGGTTTTAGTTAATTTTCACTTCCAGATATCTCTTGTGCATGTTGGGTTGTTTTTTCACTTGTGGCTAACAGGATATAAATTACCTTGATAGGACAGAGCTGTTTGCTCTGTTTTACTTGTTTAATTTCTGGATATGTTTTACCAAGCCTGATCCCTCATCATCACAAAATAGATTTTACTGGCTTAGAACATAGATTTTACTACAGTTATTTACTGCCATGAAATATGCACAACAAGTCAGTGAAGAATCACAGTTGCATGTTTTTCCCTTCATTAAGAGGCACAAAGACCTGCTCTGGCAAGGGCTGGGTTCAGCTCTCAGAGCACTGAGGAACACAAGTTAGCCTGGCTGAAAGAACAAAGCTGTGGGATACTGCTATGAAGGCTGGCTCCTACTTGCTAGGTTAGGATATTATCTAACAGCAAACAATGCTGGATGGCTTCGTGTTTAGTATCTGCCTTCTGTGAGAGGCAAAGGTTTTGGTTTTACTCATTTTCGGTGAAAGAGGTGCTGTAGAGCAGCAACTTCAGACCTGCAATGGGGTCTCTGCCAAGCAAATCACTCCTGCACTGCATCGTCTTCTGCTGAATCACTTCTTGTCCTGAGATTTCCCTCTGAGGGAGTAGAGGACAGTGCCAGTGTCTGGGCAGCTCCTCCAGTTTTTTCCCTGCAGGAGTCTCTGAAGAGGGGTGTTTGGGGTGCAGTGGTGTCCCTTGTGCCTTAGTGAACTTGAGCAGATCCCCACAACATTTCTTCAATTCCAGGGGGTTCAGGTGCCTTTGCATGTGGGTGTTGCTGGGTTATATAAGGCACTGCAGCAGTCCAATACTTCCTACAGCTTTTCCAAAGAACTGCTGCAGGGACACTCACACCTTGCACACAAGGATCGCAGGGCACCTTGTACTTTTCGCTGGAGGCTTTGAGAACTTAAAGAGGTGAGATCCAGCAATCTTAGAAAAAGCCTGAGAACTGGTCCTCCAAGTAGAAAATCTGAGTGGCAGGGAGAGCCCCAGACCTGTTCTGTGCTGCCACTTTCCCAGGGATAGCACAGGGGTAACTAACATTGAACTCCAGGCCATCAAAAAGAATAGAAATGCTTCTAAATTTTTTCAAAGCTTAAAAAAATACACAGAGTCATTTCTACTGTTTCTCTGGCCAAAAAAAAAAAAAAGGCCCTGATTTAGTGGTCTGCTCTTTGCAGTTACCATCTCCAGACAGTCCTTGGTGGGACAAATCAACTTACTGCAACATTTGCTTAATTTAGGGACCAGATGCAAGTGCTTTTAGGTCACCTTCCTCCTGCTGACCAGCTCACAGGAACACAGGTTGAGAGAAAAGCAGTCACAGAGCACACACCAACAACCAGCAGCGCAGATGCACATACCAACTGTTGTCACTGAGGTTACATATTAATGGTTATTCAGACTTGCACTGACAAACACACTATTTTTGGTTTTGTGCTAGTCAGCCGAGGTCCCGAGCTCCTGCTGATCAAGGATCATGAAGGAGACGATGCAGCAAATGGGATTTGTATGCTGAAAGTCACTCGTGCTTTGAGAGCCTGCCAAAAATAATGCTTCAGAGGGCATGTATAACACTGCCAAAATGAAGCTGATGAATGGCTGTATCACTGAATTTGGATGCAGAATGAGGGTCAAGTTCGGAACAGTCTAGCAATAGGCCATTCATGCAATCTAAGCAGGATGGGATCAGGGCATTTTGTAATCAACACTTATTAAAGCCCTGTTTTATTCCAAAGTGCAGTAGAAAGAGGGCAGAGAGAAATTAAGTCTGAAAGGTAGATGACAAGGGAAGTTTAGGGCCATATGGTGCCAGGCTGATCTGAGTTTTTGGGAGTTTCCTCTAGTTAGGCACAATAAAACAAGAAAAGGAAATGCTGGCAGTCTCTTCAGAAACCTGTACACATCCAGGACTGTGATGTGCAACACTGGTGTTCACTCTTTTCTTCCAGTAGAATTGTTCATGGTTAATATTAATTCAAAACACGGGAATAAGAAGTCTGTAGATTAAATGCTGCATGCTATTTTGCCTGAAGATGTGAGGAGTTTGAATTTTGAAAACGAGGCTTAGTTCTGAAAGCATACAGCCTTGCATTTAATTTTTTTAATTGAGGAATTTTATCTCCCTGTGTAACATGCAGGTGGTACAGTAAGAAGTGCATCACTTTTTCCTATCTAGAGAAATGTGGTGAAGAAAGCACAGATCAGGCACAGAGAGTGTCAGGTCTTGACTGAATACCCTTCCCTCTTAGCTTTTGCTTTTCAATTCCATTTACATTTTTCTCTTTAACCATTAGGTGCTTTCCCATTGATTTTGATTGAAAGAGCTTTTTTTATTTCAAGCTACTTTGGTCTGAAGCCAGTTTTTAACCAGTTTTATAGTCAAGGACCTTGTGACCAAGAAGAGTATCACATTCAGGTCCACCAAGACAACTGCTGAAAAGAAAACTGAGGGCTCACATAAGAGACTATGCTGCCTAAAGTAGCCACCCATCACAGTTCTGCTAATTGCCATTACCTTATGAAAAGTGCAATATCACTTCTAACACACACAAACAACAGCACATGGGGGTGTGTTGGGAATGTCATGGGCAATTCAATTAAAAGAACTGGATGTGTGGTAATTGTGGCTATAACCTTCTGTGTTTTTTGTGACCTCAGTGGTATCTTACACCTCAGTCATAAGCTCCCAGAGTGACGAGGAGCCACTTCAAGTCCATGGATTTGACCCTGGAAAAAGGCCCAGTCCGTGGTGTGGAATTATATCCAGATGGGAACATAACAGGCAGATGACTAAGAAAACCACTTCATGTAAATGAGTTGTTTGTACCCAGAAATCTCATGTGAGAGAGCTCATGATGCACATGGCTCAATGGAAGACAGATACAGTAAGAGAATAACAAACATGTAATTAAATAGAGTTTACAGCTGAGGCTATCTATCCAAAATCATCTGCTCAGTGTTGCCATAATACCTAGTGATGGACAAATCCACCCCATTGTATCTGGACATACTGGTTTAATAGATATTTGGCAGTTCTACATCTATGCTTAGGTTACTAAATGACTCTTATGAGGCAAATTAAATCTCATGGCAGAATATTACATTAGAAACATTAGCTAAGCCTTACAGACCCGAGTAATTGCAGAGCTATTCCAAGTCACGAGCAATGATTTATACCTATCTTTTTATTAATTTATTGCCTGCCCCTAAATTGGAGAGTTGCTCTTCAGGAAAAATGTCTCTGTTAAAATAAGAACTGAACTCTGGAAGACAGAGGACTTTGATTCAAGATAGCAAAGAGGGTAATAAGGACTGAAGAGCTGCAAGTGATGTATTAGTTTGCAGTTTGAATTCAGCTCCAGCAGAAATCTTGCCAAGATACCCAATTCTCTTTCCACACTTGTCTCTGGACAGCAGGCTGGTAGCTGTCCATTTGATCCAGACAGGAGTCAGATTTTGAACCATGTACTAAATAGTTATCAGTGTCTCCCTCTCCCAGCCAAACAAGTCTATCTCAGTGATCTTCAAGGTCAAAGCTAGAGGTGGGTAGTGCACATAAAGAGTTTGTGCTTGGCTGCACCCTTCTGCCTAGCTCCTGCTCAGGACCACAAACAGCTCGTCTCTGGTCAAGGACTTCACCACTTCTCAAGGATTCCTCCTCTTCCTCACCACTGCCAGGCATCTGTCATGTGGGTCTGGACTAGAAGTGTTGGCTGTTTGTTCTCTGATCTCCCTGTGCTTCCTCACACTCTCCCAAACACCCCCTGCCCACACAGTGAGGGTTAAACCACATTGATACCAATTCCTGCAGCGTGGATTTGTCTGTGTGCAAGAACTGATGAACAGTCCCTCTCCAAATTTCCCTGTGAACAAACAGCAGCAACTCAAATGTTTGCTGAAACACAAAGGGATTTAAGCCTGGGTAAACTGGGCCTCTGTCTGCTTAGGCACAAATATTTGATGGGATTTCTCCGTCATTTTCCCAGCTAATTTCCAGCTTTATACTTAACTGATTATCTAATTGATGACTCAGTGTCTATGATCAAAATACACTGGTAGTCTCTAGAGGGAAGTATGTTTCATTCTCCCAGGCCACACTGAGGGTGATGATGTTGCAAAGCCTGGAGGATGAAGGTCAGCCCTCATAGGAGGGAGGAAGAAGAGGTGGCTATACTTTCATTAGACAAAGAGATCACATTTTTAAAGGTCAGACCTCTCATCTTCAATTTCCTAGCTACTATCCAACCAGTGCTTTGAAATGCATTGCTGCTCTAGCTGTAAATAACAAAACCTAAATTTAGTCCAGTTTATGAAGCAGCACTCAACACTATAGCTTTCATGGCATCCCCTCTTTTGAGACCCATAAAAAGCAAATTTATCCCAAGAGGTGTTGCCTTACAACAGGTGTCAGATTCTCTTAGAGGCTGAGATTGGAAATGAACATCTTGGCAATGGTGAAAAGTGCTTTGTGTTTGGAGAGCAGCAAGTTAAATGCCTAGCCTGCATCCATTTTTTCCTGCTTCAGCTGTGCAGTAGAGCTAAAAACAGCCCAAAACACCAACAGCTTGCCTGCTTTTATGAATTCAGGTTGCCCTAATTTATAGGGCTGTGTGTGCATATGTATGAGCAGCTACTCTGGGTGAATGGGGTGAAGAGCTCCACCTAGAAAAACTGGAGTGTGTTTTTGGGCTGGTACTGGCATAGAGGGACACTGGCAAAGGTTGGTTAATGCAGCTGTAAAAAATGTGATTTACAGATCAGAAAATAGGACTGTGCTGCATTTGGAGTAGCCAGCTGTGCTTTATGAATGGGTGGGTAGTGCTGCTGGGCACACAGTACAGCTGTATATGCTGTATATGGGTAATGTGGAAGAAGAGCCATATGGATAGACTTGCCTTTGCCATGTTAGGCAGGCTTGCCTTTGGAATGGTCTAACCTAACCAGCTCAGTGGCCTTTTTTGTAGAATTCATCAAACTGAATAATAGAGCAAACATAAATTGAAAGCAAGCGTGCTACTTAGTTTATTTACAAAGCTAATAAAAATGCTAAAAATATAGTAATCAAATTATGTTCTCAAGTAAAAATGAATCAATAGATTAATAGCTTCAAAGTGCTTCTGTACCAAATTAACACAATAAGCAATCAAATCAAATGATGAGGCTGTCACTTTCATTCACAGTCCTTGTCACTAATGAAGTTATACTAAGAGAATCAGAAGAAGAGTTGTTTGCTTTCAGACCAAAAGTATCTGGCATTCTACCCAAAACACTCCTTTCTCTTGTGTGGGGAACAGGGCAGGTTGCACCACCTATTTGGTCTGGACTTAGACCCTTACCAAGCAAGGTTGAGAGAGGTAAGCAATATTTCTCTGTCAACATAAGTAGTGCTCAGCTCTCCAGGTGTAAACAGTGATTGTTGCCATAACATTTTTTAGAGCCCTGTGGCTGTTTCAGGGAGTTGGGTGTCATTACCAGCTCCCCTGTCCATGCACACAGTTTGTGGGATAGCACATCCACCCTCCAGTGCAGGTGGGATTGCTAAATACTGCATGATGGCAGCTTTAGAACAGCTTTTGTCCTCAGCAGAAATTCACAGCTAACTCAGCGGCAGGCTGACATCATTTATTTTTATGAAGCTGTGAAAGGTGTTTCTCCTTGAGCTGTACACAAACATTCATTTGTAACTGAGGGAGGAGGGTGGCAGGAGGAAGAGAGAAATTACTTGGACTAAAGTCAACCTGGAAGAGGAGCAATTCAGTGAGGAGCCTGCAGCTGTGTCTGGGAGCTGGGCAAGTGCACTCTGGCCTGTGCTGGACCATCCCCAGGAACCAGGCAAGTGCCCACTGGCCCAGGCTGGATCATGCTGAATCCCTGAAGCAGAACTGCTCAGATGCCACTTGATTCACTGCTGCTGACACACAAATTAACAGGAGGCAATATGGGGAAAAACAGAGAGATCTGGAGAATGTGTTGCTCAGCAATCCCCAGGTGGATGTGCACTAGGAGAGGCTGTGCTCTCTGATGACCACTGGATTCCCTTCCTGAAACAAAACTGAACCCCAGTGAGTGCTGGGGACAAGAAGGGCTGGATTCATCCTCAATAGGAAGATGCTGAGAAAAACGTTTCTGGATGTTTCTGTCACTAAAGTATCTCGCTAGGAGAGTACAAAGGCAGATACTTGTGAGTTTATCAAAAGAAAGAGCTTTCAACCCATCAGGGAGCAACAACGTGCTGTCCAAGGAATATGAAGATAAGCTACTCTAATTTCATGCTGTGTTATTTTATTCCATAAGACAAACTATTACTTGCTTTCATAAATTTATAACGGTGACCATACAAATTATGGTTTGATGTCACAGTCAGCCTCTTGGCTTAGCTAGCAGGGGAGAGGAAAAGGTAATTGCAAAATGTACAATGACAATAAAACAGTAAAGCTAGGTGGTTATGTTAGCCATTATTTCTGATGTGTGAATGTTTCCACTACAGCTAATTTTCGAGAGGAAATTGAAAATTTCATTTAAAGAAAAATCCTTCACAGAATCTTAATAAGGTCCAAAGGAAACGGATGGTAAAGCCTCATGGCAAATTGGGTGAGCAGCATGAAGGAGTGGTAGCAGGGAAGTTTGCTGGGATGTCACTTGTTGCTTCCTGACAGCTTCAAGGAGAGGATGTCAGTCAAGGATTGACTGTGACGAGAGCAGGCTTCAGCCTGGTGGTCATTGCTGGGGAAGTAGTTGGAGTGTTGCAGTCTTTGGATGTGCAGTAAACAGTCAATGCAAGAAATCAGTTCAACAATGCCCCTCTGAGCAGATCACCATAAGCAACAACCAGAAATTTCTAGCAGACAGGGAAAGGAAAGCCCCCACATCAAATCTGTGTGGGTGGTTAGCAGGAGTGCAGTGATGTGCTTCTTTTGGGTATTGCTCTAAAATGTTGGGAAGACACTGAGGAGAACCTCTCTGGGACAATGGCATTGACTTTAGTAACTCTTTAAAGTGAAGATGAGCCAACAGAAGGTGGGTTGTGGTACAAAATAAAATGTTCTAGGGCATTCTGGCTATTGAAGTCGGTGCTTGTTTAACATGGCTGGGAATACTGTTATTAAAATAAATATTTGTTGCTAAGATACCCTGTTAGTTCAATAGCCTTGAAATCTAGTTTGTGTTGTTAGACTGGAGGTGAAGATATTTTATAGATATGTCATTGCAGGGATTGCAGGCAGACCTAGGAGGCAGGGAGGGAACTCCTCAAACACTAATAAGAAATAAAACAGCTGCTAGCAGCAGCTCTGACCTGCAGGGCAAAGCTATCCTTGGAAAGCAAGCAGCTTGCTGAGTGGGAGGAAGAGCAAGAAGAACAGTGGTAAGGGAGAAGGGAGGAAAGGAGAAGGACGCGCTGCAAGGGAAAGGAGCAAACTGCCTGGTAAATGCCATCTCATTTGGCTTTGTTCACATCAGCCCATGAGGAGGACCAGCAGAGGCAGAACCTGGAAACAGAGGGGTGGTCTGACAGCCAGAATCCCTCATCCTTACTACAGGACGTGCAGGGGTTTTACTAGAGTCAGACCCTGGACTTGTCCCATGAGCTGAGATCCAGTCAGTGGCTGGAGCACCACAGATGTACTGCTCCACTGTGTCTTCCAAAATAAGCATTGTCCAATCATAAACAAGCACCCAGATATTCAGTTCTTCACCCAGAGCATGGTTGGGCACTGGAACAGTCTCACCAGGGCAGTGGTCACAGCACCAAGCCTGACAGAGCTCAACAAGTGTTTGGACAGCACTCTCAGCACATGATGGGATTCTTGGGGCTGTCCTGTGTGGGGCCAGGAGCTGGTTTTGGATGATCCTTGTGGGTCCCTTCCAACTCAGAATATTCTATGATTCTATGATCTAATTTAGGTCAGCACCAGCCTGCTTCTTGGATCTCTAGCCCATGGTATAGAAATGTTTATTCCAGCCTTCCTAAAGCAAATTCTCTCTGCAGTTTAGAGAGGGCAGAAGGCATCCCTAGAAGCTTCCAGATATTAATTCAGCATCTTTGATTGAGCATCTCTCTTTCTCTCCATTGATAATTTAAGAAATGAGTAGGAAATGCTGGATGACTCATTCCACCAGAGGTACTGCTTTTCTGAGGAGGATCAGCAGCTTTTTAAAGAAAACGCAGTAGCATTAGCTCATCTTTTTCTTCATCTTCCATCTCACCATATAATAAGACTAGGAGGTGGAAAATGTGCCTTGAATGAAAACAGCTTTGGCTCTGTGCTTTCCTCAGCCCGAGAAGATCTGGTTTTGTCTGATATGAGAGCATGCCAACCTCAGCATGGAGGGGAGCCAGGGAGGGAGCGTGAGGAATCCTCTGTCCCTCCTGTTGGTAGGGGATCCCTCTGCAATCCTTAAAGGGGTCTAGCTCCCAAACCTCTTGGTGTTCAGCAGGAAAGCAAGCAAGAGGGAGTCTGAGTCTCATCTGGGAAGCAGCAGGAGGCTCTGTTCCTTGCAGTATGTCAGTAATAACAAAAGTAGTCACTCAGCAGGACCCAGGGTGTTTTGGGACAAGGCACTGACTGCCCTTAACTGGAGCAATTTTGCTCTTGCCCCTTCTTCTTCTGGCTCCATCACTCTCATCTTCCAAGCAGAGATGGGTCAGGGTAATCAGAGAGATTCTTTGCATGTTCAGGTGTCTATCAGAACAGGTTCCACGGGGTTGTACTGTTCCTGCTCACAGAGGCGAGCACCAGAAAAGCCCCAGTCTGCAGATCTCCTTAACAGAAAGCACAGGAAGGCTTGAAAAAACCTCACCCCTCTCTTGCTAGAGACTGACTCAAAAGGGAAAGCACAAAAGGGAAAGCACCAAGGTTGAGTCCTGGTTTCAGCCACAGAAGTCCTGGGGCAATGCTGGCACACAGGGGAAATTTACCACATATTCTCCCTATTTCTTGGTGCTTTAGCAAATCATATTAACAGCTCTACTTCTCAAGTCCATGTATACAATTTCATTACAAAGGGTTTTGTCAGATGGTAACCCTTGCTGTGGCAGTTTAAGACGTTATTGCCTCCAGCTGCCTGCTCTGTCCCTCTGCTCAAAGTCACAACCTTTTAAGAGCCAGCAGAAGGAGACGTGCACCCAACTGCATCTGCTCCCTTTCCAAATCCTGCACATTAAGGCCTTCTACTAATGCCATGGATCAAAATTTGGAGCTGCCAAAGAAGAGGTGACATTTCCTTCATCTCACATTGCTCAGGGAGTGATAACCTTTGCAACTGGGAGTGAGTGACAGCTGGATCTGGTCACACATTAAAGCAGCTGCTCAAGTTTCTCAGAGCTCATGTGTGGCAGTCGGAAGCTGTGCTGGCCCTAGAAGGACTTTACTTACACAGTAATACAGCTACAGTGATTTGAGCAACACAGTTTGTTCTGGGGTGTGTAGCTGTATCACCATTTCTGCTCTTTGTGCTCCTAAAGAAAGCAAAGCTATAATTTATGAGCAAGCCAAACTATCCCAGAAAACACAAACTCTTGCCAGCGTAGCTGGATCTGCACCAGAGGCTTCTGCTGACACAGTTAAGACAGTCAAGGATTATTCTGCTTTTCTCTCCTATCAACCCACCAGGCTGGAAAATATCTGTTGTGGAGAGCAGAATAAAAGCAATCACAATAGTTTGTCTTTTCTGTGGTGCTCCAATTTAAACAGGATCACATGGGCAGCATCCGTGGGTGCAGCTTTACTGCAGAGATCAATTTCAGCACCCTGAAGAATTTGACCAGTGGTAATGTAGTGTGGCTTTAAAATTAGAAAGCCCAATTACAGCCAGGCTCTGTCTGCACAGCTTCTGCTTTGGTGGTTGGAGCCAGCAACCTGTTCACGTGAGGGCAGAAACCTGCCAGAGATGCCCCATGGCCAGCCTTTGAAAACAAAATATTGGGAGTGCACGTGAAGGGGAGCACACAGTTACACGTAGCTGCTGTGCTGTCTGCTTGTATAACCATTTTTTACTCACAGAGAAGTGATTCTGGCAGAGTATAAATACTGCCATAACAGTTCTGAGAGCAGTGCTGAAGGAGAAATATGTGGTTTAGCAGGGATGGCTAGTGAAGCACTTATGTCACCTCCTCACAGGGTGATGGAAATATTGTATTATTACTAACCTATCCTAGGAAATGGAAGTTCTCCATCATTTTCCTTGCCCCTGTGCTTTAATAATGAGAATGGTGAACCATATGGTGTCCTCTACAGACTAAGAATCTGTGGACAAATTACTAAATTCATTAAAACCAAGCAGATAAAATCTCCCTACTGACTTCAGTGGGGCCTGGATTTTACCTTACGTTCACAAACTTGCCTGTGTGTATAAAGTCCTTTCGTGCTGTGCTCTGCTCTTGTGTAATAGTTAACTTATTTTCCAGTATTAATGTTTAACATAGACTTTTTTCCTAAAAGAAAAGTTTTTAATGTAGAGCTAATTGATTCCATCTCTGCCCTGAGTTGCTGGTAACTGAACCATACTTCCTTTGCAGAGGGGTGATGCATGGGGATGTTATTATCTGACCCTGGGACTGGGAGGCAAAGAATCCACTGTGTCATTGCCCACCACGCAGTTGTTTAAAGCAGGCAGCAGGAGTGGAATGTTCCCCCAATCCCCACTGGTGGTGGCCTGTGCTCACCTTCCAGTGGAGTGAAGAACAGCTCATTTTGCTGACCAGTGGAAATGATGTCCATGGATATCCACTTTCCCATCTTGCCTCTCCTAATAGCTCCCCAGCAGCCTCGGGCATTTCAATTATTGTCCCTCCCCTTTTTTCCATATTTATAAACCAGGGATAATATTTATACACTCTTTCAGCTGTTGTGATGGCTATTAATTACTGTTCAGGCACTGCTCTGAAATTAATGTATTGTGCAAGTACTAAGTGTAATTTAATTATTGAATTTCAGAATTGTTTGACTCTATGGGCTATTTTTAACTCGTTTCTTAATCTATATAGAAAACATACGTATTTCTTGCAGTCTGCAGAACTCTGGGTTAATGGGAAAAGGTATCTCTCCCTTGAAGCTGAATGTTACAGAAATATGAGACTTTCTCAATGCCTAGAAACCAGAGTAATGTTTGCACCATCTTCTATACCCACTAGTGCACCTTCTTCCTACCTATCTCCTCCCTTCCTTTCTTTGCACTGAATGGTGTGGTTTTTCCCACCAGTTGCTGCGTTAAACCTACCTGGAGATTCTGCCTGTCTGGAAACAGCTTGGTCTTAAGATTAACCTGTCCCCAGTCTTACTTTCAAAACTCATTCAATTTCTGTCTTCTAAACTCATGTCAATTTCTTAATTTCTTTTCAAGCTAAGGAAATTAAATTCTGGTTTTTTTAATGATTTATGACTGAAAATCATTGAGGATTTGGCTGAACTCTGTGTGGAGAGCTCAAATAGAGGGTTTATGTATTGTCAGGTATGTCAGTCATGGTTAGGCTGAATGGATGTTACTTGGGCTCTGTCTGTCTTCACCGACTCATTACATGGATTGTGTGTGTGTGTGTGCTTATGGAAAGAGGCAGAGAGCTGCACTTCTTCCAGTTTTGTCCTGCTCCCTCAGGAACATTGAGGAAAAGCAGTGCCTGTGCTGCAGGGACCATGGGAACCTGTAGCAGTGGGCAGACGCCAGGAACCCATCCTGGTGGTCTGACCATTCATAGCGCTGCTTTGTACCTGTCCCTCCCCTGTTCACCCAGGACTGGCCAGATGTCACTGGTCACTCATTTGCCTATTGGCTCGTCTCTCGCCTTGCCCTCCCCTGACCGAGGGCATAAGAGATCTGGGTGAGAGACGAGCTGGGCCACTCTTGCCAGGTTCACCATCTCACAGCTTGTTCTATGCGCGATCCTTTTCTCTCTGTGAGGGAAAATAAAGAACGCTGATATGTACGCAAGTGGTCTGTCTGTCTTTACCAGCAAACAGCCGCCACCGTTCCACCCTGGACTGGAGCTCCTGGAATAAGGAGCTACTGAGGGCAGGACTCGGTGGTCCAGAGGAGTCCAGAGACGAAACAGAAAAGATACAGGAACCACCATCCAGGGACCTGTATTTGCTGGATTCCCCATGTATTTGCTGGATTCCCCATTGTCATTATCATACCTCCTCTGCCTGATGTGTGCTGAGTTGTTTCCATGGTCTAGAGAAGGACAGCACTTACTCTGTGAAGAATTCAGAAGGACCTTGTTCCCCATGACTACAGCAGTCAGGGAGAACAGGGTCCCAATATTTGTAGCCAGCTAAAAGGAAAAAAAAACAACCTCATACTCCAAAAGCCATAGCGAGGATTTAGGGGAATGGATGAGAGTTGCATGCTCAGCTGCTCATCTTTAAAACCTGATAGGATCGATGATCAGACAGCAAAATGTTGTAATAAATTTCTCTGCTGGATATTTCTCTTCTACAGACAGTTTTGGTGAGTCTACAGAGGCTAACTCAAGAAATGCCCATATTTTCTTGAATTCTCAAATCTGTATGCTGCCAGTAACTATTCTGGGAGTGCTGGGTGATATCTGACAGGCTCAGTGACCACCCTCTGCCAGACAAATAGCACAGCTGCTGCAAATGAATCTGAGGAAAAGGAGACCCATGTGTCTTGGGGAGGGGAGGGAGGACCAGGAGTCTTCTCAGACTCTCTCCTAATCCAGCTGTTGTCCTTGAGATCCCCCTGCCTCAAGGGAGGCACGATTCAGGATGCTATAGAGCCTTCATGGTCTCAGGCAGTATCTTTTTACAGAGGAGCTATGGGAAGAAGACACAAATGTAGAAAGTTAGGAGGCAACACAGAGCCATCAACCAGTTCCTCTGGCCTCGCCCCTGAGGAAGAGGCCAGAGAGACAGACCCAGACAAATGACCATTGCTCCACCCTTGTCTTGATTTACGCGCAAAGCCAAAAATCAGTTATTTTTCTGTCAAAAAAAAAAAAAAAATCTGTACAATATTTTTGTCCCAGAAAAGCCTAAATACCTGGACAGGGCTTTCTTCTCTCCACTGGAGGGGTGTTTCTGAGCAGGCTGAGAATGGCAAGACTGGGGAGAGGAAAAGCCTTTATCAATATAGGAGAAAATCGAGGCGGACTGATGGCAGCCAGCGTGGCTCTATGCTTGTAAGGAGAAATGCATGGAAAAGACAAGAACAAAATAGCAGACAGAAATAGCTGAATACTGTACCCAGTAGCTACAGAAAAAAAACATTACTTTGAAACAGTAAAGCTTCTGTCTTGCTGGTAAGATAAAACCAAGTGAAAGGTTTCCCACTAATAAATGAAGGGATAACCTGGTGAGAAGAGGGTGTCTTGAACGCATCGTATTTTTTTCTTGGTATGACAGTTACTGTGTTGAGTCTTGAGGAATGAATCATGCTGCAGTAGGACAAATAGTTAAATGGGTCTGAATAATTAAGCACATCTGAACAGAAAGGAAGGAGTGCTGGAGACTGAAAAATGGGAAATTGTCATTCCACAGAGAAAAGGGTTTGAGTAACAGTCAGAGTGACTCTTTATACATTCCCAGCGTGTCCATACAGCAGCTACAGCAGTAATGTAGTAATCAGTTAGAGTCAGGGTGCATTTGAGCTGTTACAAAATACATGGGTTGATTTGGTTCCATACCACAGCTCTTCTGCTATTGCTGCTATGGTTTTCCATCAGTACATAATATTCTGCCTAACTGTATTTTAATAGCACACTATGGGCAGCTCTGTGCTCCACTGAAAACACAATATTTAAACAAATAACTGTGAATTTTTAACCCATTCATATTTTATGGCTAAGATGATTGAATTTCTTATAGCACTCCAATAGTTTTCTGCAGAGGTCACAGTGGCCTTTCACTAACAGGCAGTATAACAAGTTGGTCCATTATAATATGGCCCCATCTTCCAAAGTCTGAAATATGGCAGCTGAGAAGTAGAAATGTAGACAACACCAGGGTCTTTCACAGAGACTTTCTGAGGGGTCAGACATTAATTATTTATAACACAGGCAGAAATGTGTAGTGGTTGTTGCTTCAGCTTCCTTCTTGTGCCTGAGTGGACTCATTCACTGTTTGGCCTCAGCCCCAGCTGAGTTCAGCATCACACAGAGATGGATTCATGGGTCGTTCCAGCTGGAGCACACTGTCCAGCCCACTTCTCAGACACCTCTGAACTGCTTTCTAGCCCTGAGCCTGTAGGGGCTACACACGAAGGAAAATAAAGCCATTCATAGTTGGCATGCTGAGGAAGCTTGGAAGACAAGGCCTCTGCCTTGGGCTGCTCTGCCACTGCCATGGCAGAGCCATGAGCCTGTTCCAGCTCCTGCATAGCTGCTGATGCAAATGCCCAGCAACAAGGGTACCAAAAGCTATCATTAGCAGCACTTAAACACAGCGGTTTGGAAGCAGCATAGGAAAACACAAAACCTCTGATTGCAGGAAGCTGGGATAAAGTCCTAGCACCCTGGGAGAAAGCAAAACCTGTGTTCTAATATCCCCTTTCAGAACAAGTCAGGCTTTCAGCTGCTGTGGTGACATGTGGCTGAGGATGCCATTAATAGAGAGGGTGTGACATCTCCCTGAAGTCACATCTCCAGGCTGAACATAGCTAGGTGAGCGTGTCATCTGCAGCTAAACAGGATACAAGCAAGGCTCCCTGTCAGGATATGTTCCTGAAAGGCACAGTCGTGGAAGTGACCACCTGTCAGCTGTGCACATTTTGGGAATGTGGCCGCAGGTCTTTGTCAGCCAAGAGGACACGTGACAGAACATCAGACTGTGGTGCTGTAGACATGCCTGTGGCATGACTAAGAAGGGATGTCCATACACAAACCTGGCACATTCTAATTCAGCACAGGGCCAGACTTGTCTCAAATCATGTGATACCCCACTTAAATTAATTTTTAACCAATTTTTTAGTTCTTGGTAAACCCCAACTTCTGGTTTATGTGGATGTAGCTATATTTTTGCAAGACAGCAATTGTCCCTTCTCTCCTCTTTGGGCTTTCCATTTTGTACTGATAAACCCAAGGCAAAATCTCATTAGTGTCTTCTGAAAATAGTCCACAGAGTTGTGGTTTCCATCAGAGTGGCTGATTTTGCATTCCAGGCTCGGTGAGCATCACACAAACCAGCACAGGGGCTTGGCACAGCAATGCTCACCACTTCCAAGATGACAGGCACCCATGTAAATGGCATCATGTCTGTGATAAGCAACTCTATCCTCATTATCCTCTCTTAAAAGCCTATACCACTTTCTGATTAATTCAAGAGGAGTGGATAAGGGCCCTGTCATTTTACATTGCTTAATGCTTTCCATTACAAAAGACCATCGTGACGTTTCACCAGAAACTTTCATATATTCAGTGTTTTGCTGGGGGGGGGTGAGGGGAGCTGGAGTTTCAGCAGCAGCAAAGCCTTTTGGCTGAAAGGGTGAAATTCTTGTTAGGTTTTTGTGAAGAAGTATATTGTCCCCAAAATATCACCCTTAATTTTAATCTTTGGGAAAGACTTGCTTCCTTGCCAGCCATCAGCTTTCTGAGGATAGGCTGTGGCTGCAGCAAAACCACTCATCTTACTCCTCTTGGGATGCCTCAGTATCTCTGCTGAAGCAATCAGTGGTGAGGAGGGAAACAGGCCAGGGGCCTTCTCTGTCCCTATACAACCATACATTATCCTGAGCCCTGTGCACAGCAGCAGAACACCTTCTTTTCTGGGGCACCATGTCAAACACCAGCATTCCCCCTCCTGCCCCCAGCTCCTCACTCCCCACACGTGCTGCAGGGACTTCCTGTCTCCAGAGGGTAAGTAAGGGGCACACTGAGCACCGCAGCCCTGGGTTTATCCATTCCCCAGCCCAGAGGGGACACTCGGGGCTCACTTCCCTTGTCCAAAGACAACTTGTGCTGTTTCAGACACCCTCTTCTCCCCTGCAGATTTCTCTGGGGCTGAAGGAAAAGCAGGAGACGCACGATCTTCTGCAGAGGTGGCTGGAGAGTCAATGGGGCTACCTAGAATGTGTAGGAGAGCACCAGAAGTCCATGATTAGGGAACAGATTCAGATGCTCCACTTTATCCCCACTTTCAGACACTTAAACATACCTATCCCTGCTACAGGTACCTGCAGGTGGAGTGAGTGCCTCAGCTCCTGTTACTGGCACTGGAGAGCCATTTAGTAGGACCTGGAGAGCTGTGAATTCACCAGACATCACATTTTAGGGAGGTCCTGTAGACCACAATGACTCCAGTGGCAGGATAGGTAAGTGTTCCATATGTAGACAGCTATTCCAGCAACACCCACATTTTGGGGTCTCAGTCTGGAGCCAAGTCCCATCCTCTGTGTCTGCCTGGGGTTCAGGCCCTTCTCACAATGGCAGTAGGTTGCTACAGTTACATATAATTTGTTCTTCATCATCTTCCGCTCCAGGGGAAAAATAGGTAATTACATTAAAAAACTGAAACATACAAAAAAATTTATGTTAAGAAACAAGTTGCAAAGTCAGACACTTGGAAATTAAAAGTTCTGTATGTAGTTACCCCGGCAAAACCTAATTCAGTTCCCTTGTGAATATATTGCAATTTTCTACATTTTACAGCCTTATAATTTTTTCGTATCCACCTCTTTCTTCATTTTGCATTGCAAATTATTTTCCTCCAATGTTTAATGATACATTATTAATATGAATATAGCAATACAAATGTATTACAAATATCTCTGTACAAAAACTGTATTTATTTAGGTTGCATAGTCAAGCACTTGAAAGCCAGGAAATACCAGATGTACACACCACAAGCACAGCGAGAAGCATTCTCTATCTGAGAAATCTTATGAATCAAATTAATACAAGGTGAACCATCTGCCACAGGGATAGGATGGGAAGACAAAAATAATAGTGACCAGAACATGTTACATAACCTAGCTATGAGCACTGAGAGAAAATGAATGATTGCCTTTGTTTTCTTCTAAGAGGTTTCAGGAGACCTCTTGGCCCTGACGCTGTTGACATTTCTGGAATAATATCCTGCATATTACACATATCCCTGGATCTTCTGAAATGGCATCATCAGAAGCAGTGTGCCTGTGGGGGCTCAGAGATGCCTTCCTCCAATACTTGTTAACAGACACATTCCTGGTGTTAGGAATTTGCAGTATCAAGTGGGAGTTCCTCTAGCAAAAGTGCTGCAAGTTAAAAAAAAAAGGATATTTCATGTTACAGAACATGACTCTGGGCTCCAGGGTAAGGGTAGCCCACTCTGAGCCCACTGTCCTGAAAAACCAGGGCCTTGCAGTGCAGATCCTGCCCTGAGTGGCCTCACATCACTGGGAGCTGGCACATACTTGGATGAATCTTTTTCACGTTCAGTGTTATTTTCAGGGGTGGATATCTGAGCATGGGTGTGTGCAGCAATACTGAATGTTGTATGCAGAGCTGTGATCCCATTCTTTGGGTCTTTGTGTCTAAATACCCCCTGCTGGCTCCAGTGACTCTGACATTGCCCAGTGTCCCCACATGGGATACTTCAGACATTGAGGACAGAAAAAAGAGGAGATAAAATAGAATTAGGTTCTCAATTTGATCTCCTTGCCAGTTGTTCCACCAGATCATTACATCTGATCCAATTCCTAGTCTCTATGTGATGCCTCTGTTTCTATGCTCATGCAAAAATACCTCAACAATGGGAATGTAGAAAGAGACAGTAATGTGATTCCATGTCCCTTTTGCTAGACTGGATGAAGACCACACTTTTGCCCTGAATGCATCCTTCTCCAGCAGGCTCTGTAGAGAATCCCAGGCTGCTCTGTGCTACCTTTCTGATGAACGTACTGGTGGAAAAGTAGGCTCCTAAAGAACACTGGGGTTCAAAAACCATCTGGATCACTGCTCCACCAATCCACTTGCTAATTTCAGATTCAGATTTGTGCCTTTTCTGTGGGATCCAGGGGTATTTCCCAGCTTCTGGATCTGTGTGCATGCCTTCTTCCCCCTTCCAGACCTGGGGCTGAATCATGACTTGGATATTTGTCAGCCTCCTGTCTCCACATTCCAAAAGCTGACATGAGCTGTCCAGAGAGGAGCAGTGACACACTTTCCCTGTACCTCTCTCTGAAAGAAGAGGAGATCAGGCCTGCAGGGCTCACTGCAGGGCCAGCATGGCCTGTGCTACCTGAGCAGCACCCAGTCACGAGCACTTCAAACCCTGCACAATCTGTTCTCAATTTCTGATGTGTCAGATGATTCATAACACAGAGGAGAAGAATAACTAAATATAAATGGCAACTCTCACCATGCTGCTATTAATCATCTCTGAGTATTATTGTCCCACCACACTCCTCCCACTAGCTGATACCCCTGCAGGGTGTTCATGTCTCAGGGCTTGTGCAGCAAAGGGGGGCTAAACACGGCTGAAGCCATGTCCCTGCACATTTGTAGTTCTTCTAATAATCAGTGTTCTCCCTTGTTACTCCTGGAATCTCTGCAATCCACTCCCCACCCACGTGCCTGCCATCTGCTTCAGGCTTTTTGGTGGTGTTGCTGTACCCATGTGAGAACAACTGCACACAGCTTATCCTCAGAGACATGTTGAGTGCTGCTTTGAGTCTAGAAGGAGGAACTGTGGGAAGGGTGTGGAGATCTTCCCTTTCCTGGTTTCTGAGACTTTTGAAAAAATATCTTTTCTGTAATGATCATAACAAAATGCTCTTTTTCTTCTCTTTTATACACACTTCAAAGCACACCCCTTGCCCTGATCCTTCTTTGGAGCATGCAGTTTGTCGCAGCACTCTTTGCTGTTGTTAGTATTGATCATTCTGGTGTTTCCTAAGTTTCGTTGCTCCAGTAGGTGGAAAAAACCCACCACTTCTCTGACCTTTAGAAATGCTTGCTTTTCTTAGCTATCAGCATAACTCAAAGTGCAAGGTGTAAAAAGGGGTGGAAGAGGATACATCTGTGCTGGTTTGTAAAAGTGGGGTCAAGTGGGTGGAAGAAAGAAGTGATATGAATAGAGGTGTATGAATTTACCTTCTTTATGCTGATTTTTGTATGTATTCCACCCTGTTTCCCTGCACAGGAGCAGGCAGGTCCACACTTACCCTACATGGTGCCATTAGCACTAGAAGGTTTGCTGAAACCTTTAATTACATTAATGACTTCAACCCAAACTACCAAACAGAGAGTTCTATAACTGGGGGATGTTTGTCTAACTTTGTTGGTGCTACTTTTAAAACCACCCCTAAGCCACCCCAAAATGTCATTAGTTAAAAATGGGATTTTTCTATGTTTGACACAAAAATGGAGGAAGGCATTTCCTCGAGGCAGGTGTGTTGGAGCTCCCCTGTGGTACCTTCCATTACATCAGTCACCAGGAAACTGCACATTTCCACACAGCAAAAGGCTACATCACTGTCAGTGCTGGAGCAGAATGAGAGGGGAAGGAAGAAACAGCTTTCTTTTTGAACATGTGTGTAGCTCAACTGGCTAAAATGGCTTCAGAAAAAAATGCAGAAAAATTCCCTTCCTTATCAGGCTGAATCAGAGGAATTGTGAAGAGAATAAGTCTGAAAGTTCAGAACTGAAATTACAAATTGAATAGAATATGTCCTGGAGACTTCACAATGGAAATATTGTCCTGTGAGTGCTAATAACATATTGACCATTGCTTTCTGTCCAGGCCAAAGAAAAGTGAAGGTTAAAAAAAGAGGGAGTGAGAATGGAAGGCTAAACACTTCTGCATGATGCAATGTTGTGATGTCTCTCTTAGCTGCCAACAAAAGCAACGCTTTGAGTTTTGGCTGATAATTCAACTGGGAGAATTTCAAAGCAGTTTACTGATTAACAGAAGAACAACTGTAACATAAATAGTAACACAGACTAAGCAGAACAATAGAGGGAGAAAACTCAAGATCTCCATTAGAAAATGCTGCACATCTCACTGGCAGCCAATTAAATCTCTGGAGTACAACAGTCTGTCCCTCACCTTTGCAGCCGTCACACACAAGAAACACAAGCTTCAGGAAAATGAAACAAGCTGTGAATTAGGCAGATCATTTACATCCCATCTTTTCTGGGGTTGCTTGGAAGTTGACCTTTCTGTGCCTCCTGAACTGATGTTACAAAGCAGCAAAGCTGTTGTTATCCTGATGTTGTTATCCTTATCTTAATTATACACTTGTGATACCTCACATGTGTTTTGAGATCTGCTTTCTGAATTTATTAATTTATACCTGTATTTTTTTTCTCACATCATCATCATCCTCAATCATTTCTACCTACGCACAGATTGTGTCCCCATGGCTCCCTGGCTGTCGGGCTGAAAGTCTTCAGGTGCAATTGTTTGTGAGAAATGCTTTTGTGGAGAAAACCCATCCTGCATAGGAGGAGAGGAGGGAGGAAGGACAATGTAATATATTTTCTCTTTTGTTGCTTTTGCAACCCATTGATCATTGTTAAGATAAGTGATTTTGTTTCCCTTTATATAAGTTGACAGTGTCCAAAATAGAAGATGTATTTATCATAAACTTGGAGATGCTGGAGACATGAGCAACTTAGTGGCCTCTAAGACTGTCTCTTGAGACAACATTCCTAAAAATCCATTATTCTTTCCAGATCTTTGTAACAGCAAGTGAGCCTTCTGCTCTACCTTAAAAAAAGCTCTGTTATATTTTTTTTACTTTCCTTCCTAGAGGTAAAAGTGGCAATAGGAGACACAGGCTGTTTTCATCTCATGCCTAATATGGGAAAAATCAGACAGTTCCAGAGGTTTCACCAGAGCAGTTTTCTCTCAGCTCTAATCAGTAAGAATGAGAAAAGAAGATATTTGCCATTGCCTGCCGGGTCCATCGTTTCTCTTTGTTAGTGAACTACAATATCTGTGTTCATAGCACAGGAATGCAGCCAACAGATCCTAGACATACCATATATTTCTGGGGTTTAGCAACCCATAAAAGTGGAGCATAGCATCTGATTTATCTCAGCAAATGGCTCCAACTGTTCTCAAGAACAGATTTTTTTCATCAAAGGAGGTGTTCCCTACTTGAAGTCTTGATTTGAATCTCCTTGCCCAGGGATATATTTACAGAAGAAATTATAAAATATTATCCACTTCATAAAAGTATTTTGAATGCTTTGTTCATGCAGTGACTCTCCTGTAATCATTGTTTCTTCCCAAAGGAAACTAGCAGGATTATTAGTAATTGCTGGATTATCAAACAATGCACAGCCTCATTTTCTGGCCTAAGCAAGTTATTAGGGTTTCATAAATGCTCAGTCACGTGCATTATTCTACTATGTTCACCTGAAGAGACCACCAAGGAGAAGGTAAATGACCCATAGAGGGACAGACAAATATTTACATTCCTGAATGGTCTGGGACTTGACTTGCTTGCTGCCTGTGGTGTTGCTTCTTCCATATGTGAATAAAAGGGGTGCCTGACCCCTGTGTCCCACAACATATTGATAAAAGAATGATGACAAGCAATGGTGTTATAAATACCTAACATTTATCTTGGTTTGGTTTTAAATAGTGGAGTCAACCTTTACTCATCTGCAACCATCCAGCACGGCTGTTTTATGGTCCCTTCCTGCTTCCTCTCCCACCAGCTTTCTTTTTTTTGCCTCTGAAGCCTAAATCCTGGTATGACACAGAGATGAAAAATCTTCAGGCTGGTCTCCATCAGAAAAAAATGCTATTGGTCTTCATAGGCCTCCATAAATCACTGGATGGCCTTCTTCCTTCCAGAAAGGAAATCGAAAGAGGAGCGTGACAGATACATATTTTTGATTGTTTAACACTTAGTTTTAACCAATAGGTGAATGTATTGGAAAGACAGGGCAGAGATATTTTAGAGAGATTCTTTTCTTCAGGTGGGAAATAATGGTTTGACAAAACTGAAGTTTTTTACTGGCACATATGGCTTTCATTCAAATATTTGCAGAAAATGTTGAAATATTCTGTTCTTACCTTTTTGCTACAGCTTTTATGTTACACTGTTATTTTACATAAATGCAAAATGAAGTCTAATTTAATGAGCTCAAAGGAAACAATTTGACTTTAGTGTTTGAACATTTGCCCCACGAAAAGAAAGAATCAGTGAAAGTCACTTTTATTATGATTCAGAATGAAACCAAGTTTTGAAGCCCTGCAGGTTTCCTGAGGATGGGATTTCTGGTTTCTGGCTGCCCCTAGTTCTGGTGCAGCTGTGAGACAGACAGCAGTGCTGATCATGGCACAGAAATGGGACTGAAGGGGTGCAGCACATGACATGGCCCAAGATCTCTGCTCTACCACAGCATCCAAGCGCCCACAAAAGCTCCTTTCAGCAGCATGCCCGGAAAACTTCTTTTTAACCCATTCTAGTTGCTTTTTCTTTTCTTATTTACTGTTGGGGTTTCTTCTCCCCTCCTTTTTTTCTCTCTTTTTCTCTTTCAGAGACTTTTGTCATACTCTTGTCTTGCTTTTTCTTTTTTCTCTCGTAAGTGGTTCGGTGAGTGTGGTGCTCTCTGTTGGCGGTCCATATGCGGGTTAGAGAATGAAGAGGGATGCTTTGCCCTTGCCTAGAGGTGGGTAAACTGCCTAAAATTTCTTCCTGGGAGACATATTCGAATCCCTGCAGGAAGGTGGAAACATGGATGATATATGACTAAACTATTTCACGGCTTATGACTTTTATCAGCATGTAAATGAAAGACAAGCGAGTGGCTCTTTCAAACATTCACAGTGAAAGTGTTCGTTTGGCCACATTATCAAAAAACAGGCAATGAGAAAGAGATGGGAACACGGCACAGGCAGAGACTGGGATGTGACCAGTGTAGGAATGAGTCATCCGAAGATTCACTGGGGGAGGTGGTGCAGACTTTCTTGGTGACCCAAGGAAAGCAATTCACACGTGTTTTCAAAGCAGCCGTTAACTTCAGGAGCCCAAATTGAAACAGTGTGAGAGGAATTTCTCTCACTGGAGATGTCCATATGTGAGGTGGTCACAAATACCCCACTTACAGCCAGGAGAAAGCAGTAGCTGGGCTTCAGATATTTACCTCTTGGACTGCTTTGGGTGTGCACACCAGAACAAAATGCACCTCTCAGAAATTCCTGTTTCTACCCCCAGCCTACACGGGGAGTCGACATGGCACACCCATGCCCAGCCATCTGCAGTGCAGAGGCCTGGAATTAGGTGAGAGCCCTGCAGCACCTTGTTTGAGTGGCTGCAAATCCCTTAACCTCAGGTGACACCTGTACAATGGGTAATTTGGAAGCAAAAACATTTTCTTGTGATTCAGTACATGGATCTTGCAAAAAAAAAAAAAATTAAATCTAACAGCCTGGAGTTTTTTTCTTAAGGGAAAATATCCTCTCAGGATCGTGCTATTTCTGCTTCAAGATTCTTGAGTATCAGGGCCAAATTTAAAAAAACTGAAGTGAGAAATATCCTATTAGGAAATCACAGATACTATTAAGGGCCTAAACCATTGTGCTGTTCCTTTCAGAACATAATTCCTTAATCAAAAATTGCCTTGTTTTTGGAATTACAGCAAGGGACAGGCAAGATCAGCATCTAATGGAGGTGTTCGGTCTGGCAGTTTCTGTGTCTCACAGGTTGCTATTTCTTATATTTATGCATAGCCATAAAACTGTTACAGGTCTTAAATAAGGAACAAAAATCTCTAAAACGTTATGAGGTGTCAGAACAGAGAAACAGAGGATAGAGAAAATTCAGACAACACTCCCTACCCATTCTATCTTTCCCTGAGTATAAAAATCTTGAAAAGATTAAAGAGAAACTTCTTGGTTTTCAAATATCAATCCAGTGTCCTAATGTGCATCCCAGGCCAAATTCAGCCCTCATGTAAGTGACTGGAGCACTCATGAAGTCTGGAAATTCGTGGAGTCAGCCTTATGCCTAAATTTGTCTTCATACGTTATATGGGGGAACTCATATGGGTCTTTTCCCTGTGCAGTGACAATTCAGTTTTCAACCAGGATGTGATACATCCCTTCACAAATAATAAACAAATTCCCTGTGACAGAAGCTCAGCCACAGCAAACTGAGCTCTGTGCAGCACTCAAAAGAAAAAGAATAAAGAACTGCTGTAGCCCTAACACAAGCTGGGATGAACACGAAGTGTACCTGACTTCTGGTTTGAATTCAGCAGGCTCCTCTCTTCTTACAGAACAAACGGATCTTGCTTCCCCAAGCATATGGTAGCAACACATGCCATTTACATCCCATATGGGATCATTTTCAGGCAATGTCCGACTATAAAATGTCACAAGAAGTCACTTTAGATCCCCATTATTGAGTGCAGACACTTAGCATTCCCCTTTGTAGCACTGTCCACAGCTCCAGGAGAGGTGCTTTTATGATAATTTTTGTTTGTGCTGCATTACTACCTGCAAGTTAGAGAGCACTGCAGCGCCTCTGCCAGCATACTGTGAAAAATGTAGGATTCCTTCAGATGCCCACGGACTAATTTAGGCACAGATGAAATCAGTTGGAGTGACACATAATGAGAAAGAACGGGACAGGAAAAACAGCACTGCGTGGTTATTGCATAGCATATTTTATCACTTGGTCTCAAAGCCCTTGGGAAACAGGGTAAGCAAAATTATCCCTGTTTCAAAGGTGGGGAAACAGAGGCACGAGCAGGTGACTTGTCAGAGGGTGCCAAAGCAGTGACAGAGCTGGCATCAAAACCCCAGGCACAGGCCAGCCCTTCAGGCACTTTCACACTGCCTCCTCCTCGCATTCTCGGGTCGGTTTAAAGAGATTGCTTAATGCCCATGAATAGCTCAGCCACACACATGTAAATGTGGGGGCAAAACACCACACAGAACAGGCCTTTTCATCTCCTCGGCCGCCTGCACCACCACGTTTAATTGGCACTGTTGTGTAGGCAGCACAATGAAGATGCCTGCAAAATGCAGATTTTAAAGACCGGTATCAGAAGGGCCTCCCTTCCACGAGGAGAGGAGAGCATGTGTGCACTCAGTGGGAAACTGGATATCCAGGCAAATGGGGCTGGGGTTTCTGGCATAGTACAGGATGCAAATCTACAAGGCATTAAAGTAAATAAATGGACAGAAGTCTGGAACAGGAAAAGAGAATATTTGTGCTTGATGCATTTATAAAGAAGACACAAGCAGAAAGGGATAGAGCAGGGAAGGAAATTGCTTTATCAGGGCACATGCATTAGATTTAATGGTTTTCATACCAGGAAGGCCAAGAGGGGAAGGATTCATAAATTCTCCTCACAGCGGTCTATTACAAACACCATGTGGAGCACAGCAAGTAACTCAGGCTGGGGAAATTCACCTTACAATGGACCTGAAACACAGGCAGAGTGGTCAGTGAGAGACCTCTGAGGTCAAGAAGAATGGTGATCACTAAGAGAAGGGAAGTGAGATGCAAAGGATGGTGATGTTTTAGCCCAATAACTTGACTTCCAGGTTAATGAATGGCTTTTATAAGCTCATAAGAGTATGTGGCTGGAATGCAGAGAGGATGAGCAACGTACTGTGAGCTCTTTTCAAAGAAAGCAAGGAGAAGAAGAGAGGAAGCCATTGACAAGAAGCATTAAAGGAATAAAGAGGGAAGTGGAAAGAGGTCTTGAGAGGGGCAGAACTGCCAAAGCCAAAGAAAGAAAAGGTTTCAGCAAGAGGAAAAAACTGATGTCACCAAAGCCAGTAAGGAGGCTTAGGACCTAAAGATATGGACTAGTTGGGGAAGAAGGGGTGACAGATGATGTATGTGCCATCCACCAAAAAATGCACAAGCACTGGGCCGCTGTTCATCCCATTTCACTTACCCTTGCCCAGGAGCACGTGAGAGAATTTTAGTTGTGTGGCAAAAACCTTGTCTTGAAGGATCTTACCTCCCTTCACAGACCAACCCTACATCATATCCTTCATCCATCCTGACAGTGACACCGCTGTTAGCACCACTGGCATGTCATGGCAGTGCCATGAAATCCAGATAATTGTACCACGTAAACCCGAGTGTTTCACAACACATCACATAGCCAGTCTCCAGCCACCAATTACCTGCAAAACCATCCCCTTAGCAAGAATTTGCAAAATACAGAGAACTTGGTCTGGACAAGAAAATGCTCAGTGCAACCCTCAAGTTTCCTGCAGTCATTAATCTGCCTTTTCTTTTTTTCTAATCTGTTTTTCTTTTGCCTCTTCTAGTTATCCTGGTCCTTTTTAATGAGACTGTATATTAAGTCACTCTAGGCTTCACCTTTAAGTTTGCATGCAGCAAGTTTTTGATGTATGTTTTTAATAAATTTCTTTTGGTTTACTCAGGCAACAACTTCCCCACTGCCAAACACCTACGCCCAGCCTGCTGTCTTTCCATTTAGTCCAGTGAACTAGGTCAAGCCCCAGTCAAAGCCTCATTCCTGGGAGGCTCACACTGGGCTATAAAGCTGATAATGACACAAGGACAGTGAGCCCAGTGCTCAGACACAGTAATTGCTCAACAGTCCATAAGAGAAATAATCACTGTATATAGATAGCAGCCAGCACAGGGAGACCAGAGAGTCCAGAAACACAAACATATTGTTCTCCAAAGAAGACCTCTAGTTAACTTCTCTCTGCCTTCGTCTAGACTGGAATTAACCTTATGGATTCAGGTAATTATTCTCTGCCCTGACTCTTGTGTGAGTGGCTTCAGAGCAGTCTCCCTGCTGTCTCCAGACACAGCAGTCCACAAGGACATTTCAGATATTAATTGGAAGGGAAATGTTTGCCAAAGGTCAGTTCAAGCGGAAGAAAAGCCCCTTTCATTGTGGCTGGGGGAGAGCAGAACAAATAAGAACGTCAAGGAAGTTACAGCCAGCCTTTGTGATTTATTTGATAGAAGACAGGTGAGAATCACTGAATCTTCTCCCTCTTATTTATTTTTGCCCAGCCTTTACCAACTTAACATATTTCTAGCCAGGACATAAATCACCTCAGCACAATTCTCAAGACTGTCTTTTTATTCCCCTACACCTATGCACACACTTGATAAATCACTCTGCTTATGCCTTCATGTGGATTAGTGCACAGAATGTTTAAATAAATGTTTGGAGTGGCTCATATCACTTGCTGATGGCCAGCAACCACTTTAATGCCAAGTGGCATTCAGAGACCAGAAGGGCATTCCTCTTGGATTTCACGTGAGATCACAATGCCATTGGGGATGCAGAGACTGAAGTTTAAGAAGAAAAAGGACGGGAAATTACAAAGGACATGTTGAAGGTCTCCTGACGATTGAGGCAGATGCAGAAAATACACCATAAATAATTTTAGCAAGGTCTTCTGCCACACTGGACATCTACCTCTTTGCTGTGCAGACGTTTCTCTATAGACCCAGATATCTCTGGCAGCTCTCATTCTGTTCCAGCATTTTTCATCTCAGACAAATGTAGGATTACTTTTCTCTTATTTTTGTGGTTACTGACAATATATGACATAAATGGAGCATCACATTGCATTCATTATTTAAGTGTGGAGGTGCTTTTTCTTTAGAAATTTTCACATTTCAGGCCTTTGTTCCACACTATGTTTTATATTCCTAGGTCATGGGAAGCTGGGAGATGCATTGTGGATTCTGGGACTGAGAGAAGGGAACAGGCAGAGGAATTTGATAACTCTGACTGTGCTGAAAGTCTCTGAAAAACAGAAAGAAGATCCTGGCTACAGGACAGTTCCCTGCCAAGCACCTCAGTGCCAAACACTGGAGGTGGCTCCAGGGTGTTCAGACACAAGCCCAGGTTATCAGGCAGCCATGGACTCAGATGCTTGAGATAGGAGGATCCCCAGGGTTGGGAGGCACTTGGGTCTCTGTCCACTCACCAGGTAAGTACCTGGGTAAAAGAACACATATTCCCTTCAGTAACCTGCTGAAAAAACTCATAGACAAGTAAAGCATTTCCTGAAAAAAAATTGAGCTCTACCATGAAAAACGGGCTTTGCAAAGTGTTTTGATACTGCCACAGCTACAGCTGAAAAAACTGCCTCCAGTTTTTGCAGACGTTTTGCTGCAAAAAGTGTTCTATTGCTTAAGCATTTGCTTCAGCCTGTCCCATGTTTTCTTCTGCATACAGCCCCTGTAATACAAGTTCTCCATCTTCCTTCTGGTATCAGACAACCAGGCACTTCTGTGAGCAATGGCTCTCCAACAACTGGTTGAAAAAGAGGATTGCTTCAAGGAAAGGCACTCACTACTTCTTTTGGAGACAGTTCAGACACTTAGGATGTAGAGGCTAATCCAGTTAAGCCATGTAAGGCAAATACTCTGCAGATTACCTTTTCCAGCTGCCTAGCTAACAACCTACAAGGATCTCCTTTATTTTTTTTGTAATAGCCTTTGACACCTGTTTGTCCCAGGCAGCAGTAATCTGGAGACAGCCAGTATGAGCTTGCTTTCAGAGATACCGAGTGCTTAAGGTCCATGTGATTTCTGTGAATTTATTTCTCCCAAAGCTTAGGTCCTATATCTATAAATTAATCTTGCAAGTCAGCAGGGCCCTGATTATTGTTACTTGCAACATACAGTGTTCAGAATAAACGTGCTTGTGATCCTCTTCTGTCCACCTCCGCAGTAGGGAAGAGTAGGAAAACACACCATGGCCTCAAGCATCAGCAGCGAGCTTTGTCCCTTTGCAGAAGGGGGCAAGTCCTAAAAGTTACAGGTGAAGCAACTGCCCTGCCTAGTTATGATGATCTCACAGGGCTCCCATAGTCATCCACAGTGATGTGGATGTTCTGTCGAGCTGCAGGGACAAGAACAAGGAATTGGTGACTTTTTCCTGTAGTCAGAGCTAAACCCTTCCAAGTGCCAATAACTGACTGCCCCCACCATTCAGGATCCATCCTGCCTTTAGAAACCTCTAATGGAAGACCCAATTATTCCTGCTATATGGACACCTAAGAGCAATGTGTGCATAGTCACTACAATAGTCTTTCAGAGGAATTTATTTAACATGCTTTCCTGAGTCCTTAATTGCAGTCTTGTGAATCCTAGTTACTACCCTGAGCAAATCAACAGTATTGCTGGGAGAATAACTGTAATCTCCTGGTTTCCTTTTCCCAGGAAGACACTAGTAAAATAGATACTTCTGCTGTACTGCAACTTCCTATAGCTGGTTTTGATTGCATTGTCCTCCCTAGCGCTACAATAAGAATTAAACTCCTCTCTCTGGTGCAGTTTTCAGATTCTCTCCTGCTGGGAAGATGCTCTGTAATGCCCAGTGATTCACAGCTCTGATATTTCATGTCTAATGGAATTATTTCTGGATGGAATTGTTACCTTACCTGAG
Organism: Orthonyx spaldingii; assembly: GCA_013397795.1. NCBI lineage: Eukaryota > Metazoa > Chordata > Aves > Passeriformes > Orthonychidae > Orthonyx > Orthonyx spaldingii. Next base: position 156,030 of record VZTJ01005050.1, read on the forward strand.
AGGGAGACATTCGTAAAGCTGGTAGGAGACAAATTATATCCATCTTCCCCTATCTCCTCCACAGTGCTTCTCATAATCAAGTTGTTTGGCTACACTTTTAAAAGTTCCTTCCATGGCAAGAATGTGTGAGAAATTTAAAGAAAAACATGGGGCACTGAAATTACACAAAACACAGGAAATTCGGGGTTACAAATGGACTTAAGAAAGACCCAGCTGTGTCACAGCACAGAGGATTAAGACGGGGGATCTGAAAGCTCTCTCTTCTTTTTCTGTGGACCATTATATCAATAGCTCTCCATTAGAGGATTATATGGGTATAAGGCATATGTATAGATCACCACATGAGGTGTGTTCTGTAATTGTTGGATTGGGATTAAGACATTTTATTGCTTGAAGTCAGTCTGAGTTTGAAGTGTTTTAGACATCCCTCTGTTTCTTGCCTCTGCTCCTTTCAGAGGTGGCTGTGTCCTGTCGCAGGTGGCAGCTCAGCGCTGCCCCACAGGGCTGCTCTGCCACAAGGGAAATGCCCTGGAGAGCTGCTTGTGCCATTCCCCCCCCCCGTCCTCAGGAACCCCCCAAAACTACTCTGGGACTGAAGTCAGAAATCTGAGCTGTGGAGCAGGTCTCGTAAGCCTGCCGGTGAATCATGCAGGGATCCTGTGGTCCTGGCAGACATTTCTTTTCAATTAGTTAAATTCCCAAAGTAAGCAGATATATTTCAAGCGATATCAATTACAAATATTTTAGTCTGTCCCAGGGCAAGTGCAATGCACCATCTGTGGGGCCCCATTCTCAGGGTTTGTAGGACAGGGACAAAGCTGCCCCACTGAGGCGTCCCTGGGGTGGCGGTTCGGCCCCACGGCGCAGGGCAGGGGGTCCTGGGGCAGCCCGGGCCCCCAACAGGGCAGGAGGTCACAGGATGTGATTACCCATCGGTGGGACAGTGCTTTGGAGAAAACCCAAGGGCTCTGCTGTGGCTGAAGCCCATCCATGGGGAGAGCACACCCCAGGCATGCACGAGGGTCTCCCGGGCTGCCAGGGCAGAGGAGATCCCATCCTTACATCACCAGAGAGCACAGCAGGCTGCTCTGCCAGCAGGAACACATCAGGAGAGCACTCTGACACCCTCATTTCTAACCTAAGCCAAGGCTTGTGTGCAGCTGCCTGTACTTGGACTCAGCAGGGCACTTTTTCTGTGTGTGCACTACAGTGTCTCTCATTTCAGGTGCTCAAGGTTTTCTTTCTTTGTTACTCAAACAAGAACAACAGTCAGCCATGAGCACTGTGTCTGGCACAGAACCCAGGCAGCAGTGGCTGGCAATTTCTCAAACAAAACCCTTTGGCACAGCAACACCCAGGCCACATTCACCTGGGCACAGCATAGAGAGCAGGATGGGACAGTTGGCCTCCCTTTCAGGCCGTGAACAGAATTTGGTTTCTGTCACCAAAAGCAGGTGTTTTCACACCGTGAGTTGGCATTGCTGTGATCAGCCTGGTCTTTGCCTTCAGAAACAGTTGTCCCACACTGGGGCTGCAGAGGGGCTGTGGATCACATGGGCCAAACCTGGGGCATGGTGGGGTTCCCACCTCTCCGGGCTGGGACACACCCACCCCTCACACCCTGCTCCCCACCAGCAGGGAATGGGCCGTGTGAGCAGCAAGGGAGCCATGGAGCGCTCCTCCTCCAAGAGTCCAAACTGGCCAGGAGTGGGACCAGGGAGAACATTCCCCTCACCTTCGGATAGTGCGCGGGCATATCGGGTGAGGCTGCTGGACAGCACAGAAGTCCATCAGGTGCAATACCATTGATCTTGCTGACTGTGAGATGGAGAGGGACCTGTGAAGTCCCACAGCTTCAGGAGTGGTGGGGCACTGGAACAGATTGTCCAGGGAACTTGTGGGTGCCCCATCCCTGGAGAAGAGTTCAAGGCCAGATGGGGCCTTGAGCAGCCTGGTCTAGTGGGAAGTGTCCCTGCCTGAGGCAGGATGATTGGAAAAAGAGGATTTTAAGGTCCCTTCCAAACCAAACCATTCTGTGACTCTATGATTCTATAACCTGTGTGGGTAGTTCAGCATTCTCTCTTCAATTAATATTATTTTTCACTTAAATCACTAAGTATGACCTGCATTTGCTCTGCCAACTCTTCAGTACTCTTCTCCAGCTATCATTGCTGCTCCTTACAGTTGGAATTAAGTTTTGGCTCAACTAAGTAAACTTTGATCAGCAAATATTGCAGATCTTGGTGCTCGTCCCTCTTTCTAGATGTATTATGCTTGTGTTGGAGCCTACTTTGCATGAGTGCCAATCCCCTGAAAATAGGCCCATTAAAGAGCAGCAGCATTCATTAATCCCCTAGCATATAATGCAGACCACAAGGAACTTTCCAAGGGATTTGGCAAGGGCAGGCAATGCTTTGACTGTGGCTGTGAAGGATCTGTTTTCTGAATGGAGGCACCTCAGCTTTTTTGCCCCTAGAGAAAAATCCTCTACACACATACACATGGAAGGGATCAGCAGCCTTTACAGAGGCCACAAAGGTTGGGGATTTCTTCAAAAAGTTGGTAACAAGATTGTGTAAGAATCAAATAACCTTGCAAATAGCTGTATCCCATTAGTCATGAGAGCAAATGCTGGGCTGAATTAAATGTTGATTGTGGCTTATGAAGTGTCTCTGTACACATAACCTTGGGCAAGACCCAGAAATTCTGGGCTCTGCATTTGAAAGGCAGTTGGCTAAATAGCCGTGGCAAAATAATCAAAAAAGCACTGTTTATTTGCTCAATACGTTAACCAAGTGATTAGCCGAGAAATGGGAGACCCAGAAGAAAGAAGAAACCTTTCCCTTTGTGTGAAATCTGTTTTTCAGACTTTCCACCAGTATTACACATTCCTGGAAAACAACACTAAGCTCAATATATCTCAACTCAGCCATGAAAGCTTTCCCCAGACTGAATGATCAGCTCAGTGCATTGCTCAGACCTTCGTGCACCTCTTACTCCTTCTCTCACAAAATTTGAAAGGCAGCGAGATAATTATGGATTATTTACAGCCCTGTCTTATGAGGGGCAGACATTAATTCAGGAGTTCTGGAAGACTTCAGGTAATCAAACCTTGATGCCTCCTTGCTATTTAGTTATTCCTGTATTTCCCTTTTAGCAGTTCAGACTTTCACAGGCGACTGCTTCTGCTACCAGACAATGAGTAAATCTTCTGTACACGGTGTCATTCCTGATGTAAACTGGCTCAAATAAAATACTTAATTCTGCTTGAGAATACTTACTTTGTTCTCTCCTGGTTGTCCAGGCTCCCCACTCAGTCCTTGCAAAGCTACACTAACCATTTGCAAATTCTTTCCGCAGGCCTCTTACCTGCTGTAGTTACTGTGCTCTCTTAGCCTGGTAGTGCGCAGGGAAAAAATGCTGTTCTTGCTCCTTGAGAAAATCATAGAGAAGCTTTCTGCCCCTCTTTCTCTACTAAATCCCTAGTTAATGTTAGATCTCTTTTGGAGGATCACGCACAGAAAATCAAAGAATCCCCCCACTGCTGTTAACGCGCTGCAGAACGAGTATTTACAGAGTCTGTGAACTGCTAGTGAGCAATCCTACACTTTTCTTTCTAGGCATAGAATAGGAGTAATCCTCTACAGGCCATGAATATAGTGAGGTAGTGGATGCCAAAGCACTGGATTTGGGGCCATTTGAGGTGCTGTAGGATGTCCTTGCTGGCCACCAGTTCCTGCTCTAAGTGCCCCGTCAGTCCTGTGTCACATCTGCCAGGTCTGTGCAGATGTCTCCAGGACTCCCAGCTGCCTAAAATGATATTAAAGTACCTCTGGGCCCCTGTGGTCCCCCATGGCCTCAGCTGGGATCAGAGCCAGATTTAGCTTTGGATCTGGATCTGGACTTTGGGCACCAAAGCTAATATGAATATTCCCTCTCGGACACAGCACAACCACAGTGCCTGCCTGTGTGTGAGGTCTGGATGTGCTTGCATGAGCAGGAGCACACAACCAGCCCTGCAGGGAAGAGGAACAGCACAGGGGGGTCAGTCCATGCCTTGTGCCTCTGAGCAGGAGATGGATTAGGCTGGAAGCTCTACCCACCAGTGCAGGGTCCTGGAGAGGGGCCAGAGCACAGCCCTGCAGATGTGTATATGGGCGAGGTATTGGACCAGGGGTTACTGAATGAGTCACAGGTGAGTAAGACTTGATAGACCTGAACTGACCCAGGGCTGTTCTCTGGGTCAAACAGAAGAGCAGGACTTTTGTGGAAGGAAGGTCTGGGCTATCATGAGCCAGGCAGGAGCATCTCTGTGAAAACACAGAGAAAAGAACACCCTATCCTTCAAGTACACTCAACAATGGAAACAGCACTCCTACTGATTAAAGCATGATAAATGTAGTGAAAAACACTGTAAGCTATTAGTGACTGCTACCTGTTATGCATTTGTTTTAAGCCCTTTGAATGCTGACACTTGTCTTCCCCTGTAGAAAATCTCTGTACATTATTGCTGTTTCCCTTACTCACCACATTCGCAGTCATCACTAGTAAATTCAAGTAATGAATTCATGAGGAGTCTGGATGGCATAATAATGCAATCTTGCACACTACCACAGCTACCACCCAGCAATCCTAGGATGCTTAACCTGCCCAAGTGGATTAATCCTCACAGTGCTCTTCTGCTGTATGTCAAGGCAGTGAAACTCCCTACAGGCATAACAGAAACCCTTCAGGGCACCTTATTTCAGGGTCTGTGGGGCAGAAAGTATATTTGGTACCAACCCAATGCCTCTAGGAAGTGTCAGATCTGCTCTGTGAGCACTGTGCAGACAGCCTACACGTGTTCCATAAATCTGTCTGGCTGGGATGTGTTTGGCTCCCAGCACACAGACTGGGTATTGCACATGCAGGAGGGTGTAGGAGGTTCAGTGATTCCACACAGAGGTCCAGCACTCAGGATATGTGCTCAAGGTCCACCCAGTACTTCTAAAATGCGCCACAACAGCTGATGGTGTGACCAGTTTGTGCAAGAAGAGCAGGGACTGTCATCCTTTGCTGTATATGTTCACAGAGGAACAGAATGGGGTGAAATTACCCTCCTGGAAATGTTGGACTGTCTTACTCACATGCTATGCAGCAGCTCTATGCATGTGTTATAAGAATGTCAAGGGGATTCAGCTGTCTGGCATCCTGCTCAGATTCCTGAGTACAAAAAGAGTCAGCAATAACCAAGATGCACATTAGCTCTAATCAGAGTACTGAGAATCAAAAGAAGAGCAGGATTGTCAAACTGTTCACCATGAAACATTTAACAACACAGCTTTGGTATTATAAATGTGCCTGACTTCACTAACAGTACATTGAGCAACACCATAAAACTGATATTGATGTGTTTTTTATGAAAGGACTAGCAAAGTGTGTTGTCTTACTCTCAGACAGCACTAAAACCAGGTCAGTAAGGATATCTTCAATTCTGAGCACGTCAACAGCTCACCAGGTCCAAGAGGACCAATCATACTTTTACATATCTTCCTGAACTGGAATCTAATTCAAAAACCAGGACTTACAACAACAAGAAATATACTATATTCCATGCATTTTCCTCCACATGCTGAACTGGGAAGTAAAACATTGATTTCTAGCACATACCCTATTCCTGCACCATTGATGCAGCTATGTCTCTGTTGAAGTACAAATGTTCACTGAATTATTGAAATCCTTGTAATGTTGCAAAGGAAAATGTTAATCTTAACAAGGCACACACAAATGCCTGCAAAACCAAGAAATCAATTGTAAATAGATAAATAGAAAAAAAATGTATCTTTATTTTCATTTCAGTGATCTGTGTGGCCCTGCAGTGAACTCCAATTTAGAAAGGAGTTGAATAATGTTTTGCAGCTGGTCAGAAAATGCAAACCCATTTGCAGAATTCTTTAAAATATTACAGACATTGTCCCAGTGTTACAGTGTGAAAAAAACAATGTATTTTTGAAACTATTTAGAAACAACAAAGAAGATGTTTGTTAATAGTTAACTCAAAGCTTTACCCAAAATATTAAATGCACACACTCAACCATCAAAAAAACCCTACAAATGTCATGAATTTGTTTACTACTGAGAAGGATTAGCTGAAATGTACACTGTGCTACAGTGCAAGGCAAAATGCAGCAAATTATTTCTGCAAAGGAGCTGTATAGGTTTCATCATGTGGTGCTGTTCATGTTTGCTTAGGACAAAAATTAGAATATTCACTTCTTTTGCCAAAATTCTGTTTGGGAAATGAAGGTCTAGGGGAGATAGGCACAGAATGAACCAATTCCTTCCGGCTTGCTCTCTCTCTCTGCAGCATTCAACTCGGTGGAAACTGCTCTGTTCCAATTCCACAGCATTATCCCCCTGTGCCAGCCTACAGGAATGTCATGGAGGGGGATAATGCTCACAAGGTATCCATATTTTTCGTATCAAACAGGAGTGGGATTTGGAGGTTTGGAGGACAGAAACAGGAGCCAGGGCACCCAGGAAGGGCAGGCAACCAAGGCAAACTGCAGCACAGCTTCTCCACACACACTTTCTGAGATCAGCAATTTAAGGGACAGGTTTATGTCTGTCATATTGCTGCCTGGAATCAGAAGACAAAACTTTCCAAACAATATTAGGAGTGGTAAGATAAAAAGAAGTTCTTTAATTGAAGCTTTCAGGTGCACAAATCTGGCTGTGTGCATGCATGAGACAGGATTTCTACAATTTTTATAAGGTTAATTAGTTAGTATATCTAGCAGGTATATCCAATTGGACATCAGTTGCCCCAGTAACCCACTCTTGGGTCTGACCCTTTGGAGTTGCTCCAGGGGGTTGTTTGCCCTATATCTTGTTATGTCTCTCAAATTCTGGTGAAAAACAAGGTGTCCTTCTTAGAAATTCCCTTCTTGAGGAAAAGACTAAACAGAATTTCAAGAATGTGTTGGAAAAGGTTAGCTTATTGTTCTAAAAATGTGAGAGAGGGCAGGAAAGGTACTGGACGCTATACAACTGTATATTAAAAATCTACAAAGCTACAAATGTATGAAAAAGCTAAAAATCTTTAGGCATCAACATCACGCAGTACAAGCCCCACCACACCTACACATAAACTATGCCATGACTAGGCTGCTGGTAGACCCAACCATTAAGGTGCAACCTTGGAATGTTTTCTGTGATACTGATCCCTAAAAAGGAGAGTCAGCTTGGAAAATCCAAATGAAAAGCAGCTTCTGCAATGGTGTTTTATCGTCTTGAACATTTTCACGAGTGAAATGCAATATTATACAGCTAACTATATGGTTTTATTAAAAAATCACTCTTTGCCTTGGTCCTTTCTGAAGAAGATCTATGTGTTTGCAGACCAGAATATTCTGCTGATGAAGAATATTTTTCTCATGGCAGGAATCCAAGCATCAAAATGTGGGTTTTTGTAGCTGTGGTGAGTAATCTGTCAGCAGGGAAACCATGACAGCCTAGAGGAGGAAGAAAAGAAAAAAATCCAATCACATTGGAAACAGATACTCCATAAAAATAAATAAGGGGGAAATATTTTCCAGCTCTGAAGCCTTGTGTTGAAAATTATTGTCCTGACAAAAACGGCACACTTAGATTTATTTGCTAGAATTTCTGATGATGAATCAGGCAAGAGCTGAAAATCAGTTAGGGTGTTCTGTATTGTAGCTGATAGATTTTCTCAGTGTGGACAAAATATATTAATGGACAGCTTAGGAGCAATTCAGACAAGCATTTAGATCAAATGCTGAGGCCTTTTTGGCATGCTGTGATGTATTCTCAGCTACTTCTAGGAGATGCTGTAGGTACCCAGACATCACATGGGCTGACTTGTGGATTTCAGCAGTTTCCATTAGCATCAGTGAGAGCCACAGCAGAATATGGACTCTGAAGTTTATCCCAGTTGTGCTGTACTTCCTGTAGTAAAACACGGACAATCCTCTCTGAGGTTAACGGTGTGCCATCAACCCCTCCTGCCCTGCCTGCCCAGCCCTAGGCCTGGCTGTGAAAAGGGAGTGATGGGACTGTCAGCTAAATAAAATGTGGTGTTGCAGCAGCTCTGCTGCCCCTCCCATGCCTGTGCACACAGCAAGCCCCACACGTGCCTGGCCTTGACAAGGCATTACCTGGTCCACACTGCTGATTTCACAGCGAGGTCTGTCCGCACATTATTTTGGCCCAGCACTGGATTTATGAGGGTTCTCCAGGGGCTGTGATCTTGCTGCCTGTCCTTCCTTCCCCTTCATCACTGCCTGGTGTGACAGGTCACCCCAGGCACACAGAGGTGGCTGAATTACAGCTGTGCAGCCCCTCAGTGCTGCCCATTTGTGGCTGCACTCAGCCCTGCTTGGGCCTACAGCTGAGAAAATAATGTATTCTTCAGTTTGCTCTCTATGCTGAAAGTGGTAGAAAATGCTGTATAAACAAGGCCCATACATTCATTATTTTTATAGCTTGATAAAATACAAAGATGATATTTTTCTTACTCTCCCCCAAAGAAAAAGTCCAACTGTATCTGAAACTCAAAGTGTTTCCTTTCTTTCAAAAAAAAAAAAAGGTAATACTTAGGGCAATTAGAAACATTGCAAAATTAAAATTAAAAAATCCAAGCATTTTGTTGAATTTTAAGGCCAAAACTATGAATCTAATGCAAATTTGTTAGTAATTTTCACTGTATCCAGTGTCTGAGATTTTACTAAACACATCACTCAACCCTTTATTTATTCATTTGGAGCACATCTAGACTTTCCCTCACAGCTATAACAATGCCAATTCTGTTTTTCTTTTCAACTCTGCAAGTTTTCACTAGCTTTTGTCAATTTGGTGGTTCTAAAGCCAAAAATAAATAATAGGCTACCGAGACCTGGCAGTAATTTTCTGAAATTCTAGGAATGCTGAGAGGGGAGTTATGGTTTATGTTAAATGCCAAGTGTCCTCTCATGGTTCCCATGGATCACACAGTGTTGCCCACCCCATAAATTTTCAGGATCTTTCAAATCTTTGCTCTTCCAGCACTTTCTCAGGCAAAGTTCCCATTGGTGTCAGAAGCAGCTTTTCCTGACAGAAAATAATGAGCTTTAAGTGTTTGGGAAAATGTAGTTTCTAAGACCAGTCCCTGGGAGCTCAGCATTTAACATGTTTTAATTGAGAAGTTGAGTTAATCATTAGAGTAAATCCAGTGATTTAATTACCAGAAAAAATGACAGTTCATATTGTAGATTTCACTTAGTGATAAAACCTGGGTCAAGCAACAGCAGATTATCACCAAAACAGACCACATTTGTGCCCAGAAGTATTTGTGCTACCAGTATATGTTGCCTATAGTCAAAACTGTGATGTGCTCTGGGGTGAATTTGAAACATGTGGTTTAACATTTACTACTTATTATGGAACCAGGCTCAATTCAAGCCAGCAATATAAGGCAGAACAGAACTGATGCTAACCTCCAACTACTACTATCTTCTCTTTTTTTTTTTTTTTTTTTTTTTTTTACCATAATTGTCCATTTTCTGTTTTCAGCCTCCTGGAAAACCAATGACCGTGCAGAATAAAATACTTCATCATCAACTTCTTCAGGTTTTCTGGGTAAACAATGTAAAAAAGTCCAGTTGGAAGCAGCAGATTTTGCAGTCTAGATTAAAAAGCACATAAAAATAAAGACATATGTGAGGACATTAGTAAAACCCCTAACTAGTAAAAATGTTAACAAATTTTATATTAACTCCCACTCTGGTTACTTTGATGATGAACTCAGAAGAATTCCATAGACTTCAAAAGAATTCCTCATCTGTGAATAAAATAGGAATATGTCCATGCAAGTCTGTAAGAGTTCAATGCTGACTTCACAAAAGTCAAAAAGTCACTCCAATTTCTCTGATTTAGAAGGGGAGTGAAAACCCCTCTGCTGCACATGTTCTGGGTTTCACTGGGAAGCTCTGAAAGAGGCCAAACCATGTGGAGTGTATGAGATAACCCAAACTTTGTTATTTTGGTGAGTTGTTTAAGCTGGAGGAGGTTTGCACGTGGCTTTTCCATGGCTTCGCTCAACCTCCCCACCCCCCAAACTCATGCTTTGTTGATGTTGATTCTTATAAATGCAAATTGTAAAAACATAAACAAAAAACTAACTCTCATCTTTTACCTGCATTGTAATCTGATAACCTTGAAAGGCCTTTAGTCTTTCTTTCTTTTCCTCTTCTTGTCCCATGCTTATCCATGTGTCTGTAACCAAGACGTTGGCACTGTCTGCAGCTTCCAAAGGGTCTGTTGTGAGAAGTAACTTGGTACCATACTAATGTGAATAAAATAAGGACGATCACTAAGACAAGGAACTTCAACTTCATTTATAATGAAAATAAACTCTATTCAAATTATTCTACTAGGCTGTTTCTTAGGCTCCTACCTCTCTGGAGTTCTGTTCAGTTATTTTAGTTATTCTGAGGTCTGGTTCAAAGCCCTGACAAAAGAGATGATAGTTAACACACCATGGAATCATATGATCTTCACTAATCATAAGAATGGCTAGAAAAATACTGATTGAACCATTTGCCATGGAAGAAGAATATTTTTCAGAACAGTAAAACTTGAGGAAATTATGTTGATTTTGTTGAAAATTTATTTTGGAGATAAAGTGGTGGAAACTGTTCCTACAGCATAAGAAAAATGTATTTTGACAGTTACAGAATTAAATTCATATACAATGTTTGGTTTTATTCTAAACTGATTTTTAAAAAAAATTTTATATTGTATTACAATGCAACCTTCTAAAATGCTGCACCACCAATTTAAACCAAACAAGATGCAACACTTCCATCCATCTGAAACAAGCTTCAATAATTTTTTTTGGTGGTGGACAGTACACTGGATGACTTTGTAAGGCTTTATCAAATGGAACTGTGATCCGCCATGATTTATACTCCTGTCATGAATTCCCATTTCTGATGTTAGACTCAGTAGAATCACTCCTGCTTTGCATCAAAATAACTGGATCAGGATTTTGTACCTTGGTTCTGAAAATAGGCACTCAAGATTCATGCAGGCACCCCCAGCTGAGGTCCTTGGCAAATGTTTGAGACAAGCCTGGGTGAAGTTTGCCTTCCTTGCTCCAGGGGTGTGGTTTTCCTTACCCTGGGAGTGGCAATCCGCAGGTGCATTCCCAGCTTGGCAGCGCTGGTCATGAAGGACTGCAGGACGTTGTTGCCGTCCCCAATCCAGGCGATGGTGAGACCCTCCAGCCCTCCATAGTGCTCCTGCCAAAGCAAGCACAAGCTCTGGGATTACGTTCCAGAGGAGCTGGGCAGGCTGATGGGCCAGAGGGAATGATCAGAAGATTCTGTGCACAGGGAGCTGGCTGCCTTCAAATGCTACCTGCATGCACCACACCTGGAGTTACTGATCCTACAGGATGGTCAGGGAGGAAAAGTCCCCCGTGTCATACAAAAAGGCCCAAGTGCTGCTGCTTCCCCTGGAGAAGGACACATTGGCACATGAGCCACATGGTAAGGCTCAGGCTGAGAGATTCAGCACCAGACACAAGGTGATTTCAGCATCACTGATGTACAGCTGTTCTTTGGGGCTCACAAACATCGGCGAATGTTAGAAATTATTAATTTAGAGACAGTCCTAATGCCTGGAATAGAACTCCTCCCAGCTTTCCCCCGAATAGTGAAAATATCCCTGTTGAGATTTGCTCTGGCTTGGTTGCCTCTACACGCTGTTCCCTGTGGCTGTGGCCATGCTCTGGGAGCGCATCTTCACCCCACAGCTGCACAGGACAGCAAAGAGCAGCGCTCTGAAAGCAGCTGTGCCTCTCATGGCCTGCAGCATTTGTTCTCCATTGTACAGCCGAAGAGTGCAGGGATTTTTTAAAAAATGTGGATTACCCGAACTTGAAACAGCATTACAGAGTTAACTGTGGCTTTGCCTGATGGCACTTACAGCCTGGCCATGTGCAGTTACTCTGCCCCTCCACCCCAACAGATAAGGCCTAAGGAGGAACAAGGGTAACAGGGGTTACATATTTCCAGAGTAGGATGGTTTGAGGCTCCTTCACAAGCCTTGTTTTAAATAAGCATGTTTGTAGGCACTTAAGCTGATTCCAAAATTTTTTGCAAAGACATAACCAAATACTCCTGGAATCCTGCTCTGTAAAACTCTACCTCATGACTTGAAAGAGTTTCTGGAGAGCCTTTTATTGTTAGTTCAAACCTGGGCCATGCTACAGTTGCATTGTAGTAGCTGGAAGCCAGACAGTGTTTCAATACTTTGTGTGACATGATTCAATGCTTGTCAGGGAGGATAAGCATCCACGTTGTACTGAGTGGCAACCTTGCAGGCAGTTGCAGAAAAGTTGCCAAAAGACTGAACAGGAAAAGGGCTGGGACTAATCCCTCCTCTTCTGGCAGCAGCTTCTCCTAAACAAATAGTTTGTGAAGTTGTTCCAGAACAAAGTTACTGACATTTCTTCCAGTGACCACAATTTGAAGTCAAAAATACTAGTACTTTAAATATTGAATGACATTAAAGTGCTGTAAGAATCTAAACATAACAGAATCCTAAACTGTCCAGGTTTAAGGGGTAAAACTGTGGTATTGCAAAAATATCGCTTTTTCAGCCAAAGTTTGTTAGCAGCAGGCTCTTTGGCAGAGGCTGGATGCAAGGGCATTTACAGGAGAACAAATCAGGACTCTGTGGACATGGAAGTTGTTTCAGTATAACCGTTCTGCAGGTCTCTAAGGATCTTTCAAACTCCTTCCACATCTCCTAGCAATGGTGTTCCTAGGAGAAGGCCAAACTGAAGCATTTATTTAAGGTGTTGTTTCCATTTAGGGCTTAGGGATTGCTGAGACCAGAACCAACAGCCAGAAGCAAATGAGGCAGTCCTGAGTTCTTTTCATCTTACTGTTTAAAAATAGGCATCTCAGTCTTAATACTCAAAGCATTGACTAGAGTCACAAATATACTGCTATGTTAAACAACTTCACCTTATTGCCAGCTGCTACTCTGCATTAAAAGAAGCACAGTGCACACTAAGTACTTTCCTCTGTTTTCCCAAGCTACTGTTACAGATAAAATACTAACTACTGGACATGTCTCTATAATGATCCCTGATATGCACTGCAAATTGCAAAGCCATGTCTGCAGTGACTACTGTACAGAGTGGACATAGCTGAACTGATTTTCATGAAGATGTTTTGCTAATGGAAGGAGTCACAGCAAGGCAGAATCAAGCTGTGTGTGCACTAGTGGAGCCTGTTTTATATCCTGTGCGAGGCTTTATGCTGCCACTGCTGCACTGGTGCTGTAATTCAAACCCCTTCATCTAAAGCCAGATCACTGTGACTGTGACTGTGACTGTACTGCTTATAAGCAAACACACCCCCTCAGCTTCCAACAAAGATGAGGTGACTCTGTTGGTCAGAACCAGAAAGCTTTGAGGCAACACAAAACTACTGTAAATGAGACAAGCTTCCCCTCCTGCCTGCTCCCTCTTTTATGGTATGTGCTTATGCAACCACAGAGATGAAATCCTGCTAAAAGTGTTTTGCCGTGATGGTAACACTCTAGAATAAATGAGAGCCTTTACAATACCTGCTGATCACCAGAAGCTCTGAAGATATTTCCCCTTTGCATCCCTCCCCAGTTTTTCCAAACTTTGTTATATTGATGTAGGCTTTACACCTGCATGGGTGTTCTGCAGTTTCACTCTACATTTGGAACACACCTCCTAGTAAAGCCACACAAAAAAATAACATTTAGAAAGTCTACAGCCCTTCTTCCTTATGAAGCCTCTTTGGCAAACCAGTAATTGCTGCTGCCAGTGCCTTTGTTATTCTCATGAAAAATCCCAGCTGAATAAGTAATACCAATTTTGTATTCAACTTTCTCACCCTCATGTTGCTTTCACAATGTTTCGTTCTGCTTTTATCCATGGCTGCAGTGTATCAGTGTATGCAACCCTGGGAAAACATAAGCATGCTCAGTGACTTGACCCTGCTGTATGTGTGGAGAAGACTGGGTTAACTAATTAGGGACACTCGTGTCTGCCTCTGGCTGGACTTGCTTCCAGCGAGATTGAAACTCTGACACCATTATAGATTAATTCTGAAATGTTTGACCACAACTGTCATAACAGTCCTCAATTAAAACAAGCTTTTGAATAATAAATCAATAATCTGTCAAATTTAAAATGGAATGCCAGGGACTAATCAAAGCTTTAGCCCTTTGGGAGACAGTGCAATCCAGTAAATGAGAAACTGGGCAACTTAGATCTTCTGGCTCTCAGACTGGGCTTAAGGCAGATGCTGGGCCTGTTATCTTTCTTGCTCCCACACTGGTTTTTGTCATGGTTATTGATACAGTATATTCTAGAGGATCAGGACAGATCTTAGCTGGGATTTCTAATTGTTAGAATAATGAAGATGATGATGGTGATGCATTTGAAAATTGTAATAATTTGAGGTCTTGGAGTGATGCATTGAGGAAAAGTTGAGAATATATTTCAGCCGTCTTCAAGCTGGGCAACACTATTCGTTGTGCAGTTTAAAAAGAAATCACTGATGTATCTGAAAAAGAAAATTCCCCCCAGAGCAGTGACATAAAAAGCTAGTGGCATATGGATCCACTCTAATTACCAGTCTGGCCATCCTGCAATCAGCTACAAGTGAGCTGATTTGGCCAGTGACATTAATATCAATTGAATCAATGTCAATACCCAGGCTGTCTCTGGAATATAAATTGTGTGGTGCTGCCCTCCAGCCAAGCTGAGCAGAGCAGAGCAAAGCCACAGCTCCTGCCCAGGACAGTGAGAGGCACTGGGTGGGCTCAGCTCATGGCTGTTACACGTCTGCAGCACAAGCAGAGGAGGAAAGGGGCTCAGCGAGTGCACACTACCAGCACACACCCTCAGAGTCTTTAAAGGCCAAAGCCCCAAACCCTCAAAATCAGGTTCCTTATATGTTTGCAACCATTTGGAGTGGGTTAGAACTTGAGCAAACTCAGTTCAACACAACTTTTAAAAAAGAAGGTAGTGTGTATATATATGCTAAGAAAAACATTTTTCTTGGCATAGTAGAGGGCATTAACCCTGAGCACAGTGCTAAAGGACAGAGCCAGCTTAGGCTTCAAACATGTGAGGGCATCCAGGTGGCTCAGGAAGAAGGCACTGAGCAGGAGGATGCTGAACCTGAGGAATCTTTTTCCAATATTCGTAACAGGAGCACAATGTATGATCTGAAAAGAACACCCTGAACATTTCTAGGAGGAGAATTTGCCCTGAATACAAAATGAGAATTGACAGCCCTGAAAATATACCAGCTGCATTTTTTGGAGAATGCAATGGACTACACTGAAATAACCATACTAAAATGCACCTGTGAAAAGGAAATCAGAAGCTATAACCAAGAAAACATTTTGACAAAACAAACCAGGCAATTATGTAGTTTCAGACCAAAGAGAAAGTGCTTGAAGGGGATTCAAGAAGGCACATGACAAAATTAATAGGATATAGAAAATGAAAGAATAAAAATGTGCTAATCATGAAGAGGGCCAGAGTGCATGTAGAGCTCTACTGGCAAACACAGAAGGGAAAAAAAAGAAAAAGAAAAAACACATTTTAGGTATTTCCTGACAGCAGAGAGGAACAGATCCAGGCAGGAAAATATTTACAGGGATAGGAAAGAGACATTTTTTAAAGAAAAATAAACTGCACAAAATCTGTAGTTACATTTAAATATTAGGCTGGCAGCCTGTGCCACTATTGTAGTTTGCATATATGTATAAATCAAATAAATTGCCTTTGCATTGCACAGAAGCAGTCTAAATGTTATATATGGACTTTCAACTCATTTAAAGAATCAGTGGTACCATTCCACATCCCTCTATTAATCTTCTTGAAGGCAGTACTTGGATGACATCTTGCTGAAAGTCCCACGAGAAACTTGATTGTGGTAAGTAACAACCAGACCCCGTGACTCACACCTCTACAAGAGTTAATCTCACTTCTGTGACCTGGTAAAGTTCATTCTATGATTAAAATGTTGTTTTATTACATGTCACTCCAGTCTTCTCCAATTCCCTGTACAGTGCAAAGAGGGGAAAAGGAAGCAGAGGAACAGGTCAGAAAGGGAAAGTCCAGGCAGTGCCATCACCCACAGGGAGCTGCTCAGAGCTCCCCCCTGCCTGCCCCTCTCTCCTGGATAAGAAAGCAGCAATGGAAAGTGTGTCAGCAGCCAGCAGTGCAACATGCCCTTGGCATAGCAGGGTGGCCACCCAGACGCCCTATAAAGATCTCCTGACAAATTTTGGGCTAAGGAACATGCTGGAAAGAATCAGGGAAAGATGGGCAGATGAAGGAAATGGTGGTCTGCTTATTGGGCTGAGTGTGAAAGTGCTGCAAATTTTTAAACCTTCCATGTCTGTCTGAAAAGCTGAGCCATTCCTTGTGATCCCTGTAAGCGCTCACTTTGTCATGACACCTCTCCATGTCAAATACTCCTTTTGTTTGAGCACCAACTGTTATGGACCTGTTTCTTCATCAGGTAAAGGGGACAGGGAGAGTCTTTCCAAAGACATCCTCCCTTATGTTTGATGCTGCAAGGACACCCACCTGCTGCAGGTGCTGCCCTTGGCACTCAAACCAGGGAGCAGTGCAGCCTGTGGGCTCATGTTCACCCAGAGCTACTGCCATGGCTGCCCTGTACAAGGACACCATGGAGGAGGAGCAGAGGGTGATCAGTAGGGCGTGTACTCATCCCGCTCTTTTCCCTTAGGATCAGTGGAGAAAGAGATGCATCTCTGGAAGGTGATTGAGATGCTCAGTGGTCTCTCTTCATTGACTGGAGGTGGAGTAGAGGGCAACAGCACTCTGGGTGCTGGAGTCAGTGGCCTAGGTAAAACCAGGTTTAGGGGCAGAGATATCCATGTTTGTGTGGACTGTGAGTCACAGATTATCCCTGAAGACTGTTATTCACAAGTGATAAACTGCTAATTAATAAAGTGTTTGCAAGACAGAACACCGCACAAAACACAACCAGAAGTTTCTCCTGATTTATATTTGCACACAGTGTTTACAACAAAATGATGATGTTCTCATTACAGCTTACTGTCTTACACAATCTGAACATTAGGCCTGGCTCAATGTGATCTCACAAATCTCCCTTATCCTCAGGTCTGTGAAGCATCTTAGTCTCAAGTTCACCAATTTTTGCTGGTCTTTTCACTGTGAGTATAAAAAATGTACCCAAAAATACTTAAAATAAAAGGAGTGATTTTCACCAAACACATGAGTCTTTCAGTGTTTAAGGTTTAAAACATGAATAATTTAATATTACTCTCACTAGATCTTTCCCACATACTGAATGTCCCATAGCAAAGTCTCTAACAGCTGAGAAACACAGCTGAATGAATCAGGAAATGATTCTGCCCTACTGTTTTCAAGCAGTGTGGTTTTTATTCATTCAGAAAGTAAACAAGGTCAGAGGAGTTCATCATAGTTGTCAACCAGCCCTGCAGTATAATAATCTTTTTTATAAGCCAGATCTTCAATTGATTGTAAAACCACATAGTCCTTCTGTTCACAGATAAACATCTGGTATTCTGTGTGTAAAATGTTATCCTGCTGTCAGATCCACTATTACATTAGATAAAAAGAAAAAAAATGATCTCTTTTAACTGTTCGTTGATGTGAGCAAAGTTTAAACTGGTTAAAGTGCCTGAACACTAAGCGTTTGTACTGGTAGCATTAACTGGCTTTTCAAAACAAACTTGTTCAACCAATTTCCTACTATATAAATACTTATTCCTTTTAAGCTATCCATAGATTAGGGAGGAATCAAGAGTGAACTGCTGAGTGTTTTTAAGTCAGTGTAAAAATTTCCACTGGCTTTGCCTGAGCCAGCTTCTCATCTTTGTCTTAATATGTACAGCCCTCTGTACATTCTTTGAATTGCAGACTAATTCCAATGAAGTATTAATTTTATGCTTAACTTCAGTCCCACTACAGCTGATAGGACAACATAATTGTTTTAAATTAAACAGGTCCTTAATTATATTGCTGGATGAAGATCTCTTTAAACAACAAGTGCCATGTAATTACTACTTTGAAAAACCTAGGGATAAATGGTTTTGAAGCTGACTTCCCCAAACACTTACTAAAACTTGGCAAAGGAAAAAAAATTGTTTATATTTTTACCTGAAGAGTTAGGTAATCAGCTAAAATCTGGAGAGGATGGTATAAATCAGACAATCCATTGATTATTGGGATCGTGGCTTCTTTCACCATGAGGTCCAGATCATTATGGTTATAAACTCGAGCCAAGATTGCATTTGTCATGCTGGACAGCACCCTAGAGATGGCAGAAAACACTCAAGTCAAACATAATAAATATACTCCTGTTGCACTCTTCAGCGTGCAACACATAAATATTAATGAGAAATGGTAATGAATCAATATTTTTCAGCTATCTGAATAATTTATCATGCCTGCAGAACAGGCTCAAATGTAGTCATTTAACAAGCTGTTAATAAGCAAGAAGTTTCACTTCCTGACACTACTATAGTAAGTAAATGAAAACTGCTGCTGTATTTTATGTTTTCTCTTTAGCATTTCATTGTAGATGGAACATCAATACATGTTAAGCCTCTGAACTAAGATAAGAGATTGAGTGATACTGTAACATTTGAAGAATTTGATAACCTCAGAAGAGATAAGGTATATGATTTTTCAGTCTTTTAGCAAAGAACAAATGTAGCATTAACCGAATATTACAGACTCTGTCTGGTAGCCTGACTTTGTGAGGGTCAGCAACACAGATTTGTCTTAGATTACCCCAGTTGCTTACTGATCTTAATAAGCACAGAAACAGAACAGGGTGGTGTTGTTGGCCTTTCTCCTACCTACACCTGGGTATTGACTCACTGGTATCAAGGAATGTCCAAATTTGAAACTCAGTATAAGGAAAGGGATTGCAGGAGCCCCTCTACCACTCTGGCATTAACCTCATTTGCTAAAACGTGAAAGACACAGAGATTAGTGTAATGGATTAGCATAGCATACTCTGAATTTTTTAGATAAATTAAATATGGATTGGAGCTCTTAATTTCTCTGCATTTCTCTGTTTTAATCAGGCCCTGGAGCTTGACTTTGAAGCAGAATTTTGTGTGTTTTCATGTTATCTGTAATAGGACCTTAAAACAAAACAGGGGAGGACTGAATTAGAAGTGTATGGGAAAAATCCTTGCAGTATCTGCCTTCCTGACTTGCCATGACAAATTCTTGCATCTCCTCTTGTGAAAATAAGGCTGTTAACACCATCATCAGCAAGGTCTCCTGATGAAGTCAGTAACAAGTATTTTCTACTGACACCAGATCGTTCTCACACAAGCAAAACTCTTATAAAATGGTACAAGATTGCCTGTAGAGATCTCTCTGAAGAAAAGACTGCCAAGGGCAGCTACAAATGAAAAGGAGGAACTGAACAAGGTATTTACTGATTACAAAGTACTGGAAGAGTTGCTGTTGGTGCCATTATTTCTTCTTAGCTCATGAGTTCCTTTCTCTGGGAAAAACCTGTGCTGTTCTGAACTACTCATCAGGGATGTGATGTGTGTTCCTTTTGTTACCCATCTCACAGGTGTCCACCCTAAACAGGGCACAGCCAGTCCCCATTAATCAAGGAAAAGGGACAATCACACTCAGAAATTGCTCATTTTCCTTATATCTTTTTTTTTTT
>VZTJ01005050.1:175853-193317 GCA_013397795.1 Orthonyx spaldingii
TTTTGGATGTCAGGGCAGCCATTTTCTATTTGACACAACTGATCAAGAAATTAAAGAAGATGGTTGCTTTATAGGGTATGCCATTAAGGAAAAGTCAGTCATAGTCACCAACCAGTGAAAACTGCTGGAGTTTCATCTTTAGTCTGTTGAAAGTAGATACCAGACTTGTTAGACACCTACCAGCAAAACATCAGACAGTCCTTCTGCCAGTATTTCTAGATGTCATATTTTACAGAAATCACCTGTAAATTGGCTTTATTCTTTGTGAAATCAAAATAAAGCTCACTTTGGGGGGGGGGGGAACACAAAAAAACAACCCTCACCTGGAGGTCTCTGATTACAGGGGAATGATTAAGTCTCCAGTAATTGAATCAGTTTAAAGAAAACCATGTAAGGCTGGAATTCCATAGGAAAAAAATCCCTGAATAGATAAGAATCTTATCAAAGGTGAAGTTTTGGAAGGTGAGGGGCTGTAAGCACAGGCTCATCAGATGACTACATTTAAGGTTCTTATTTTGTCAACCACTAGGTCTTTCTCTCGTTTCATTCTTTTGCAAAACTGTGAGACTATGAACTTCAAAATCCCAGAGCCTGGAAATATGTTGTATTGGAATACTGAGTACACTAGAATGCTGCATATCTCTCTTTTCAAAGTAATTTTATTCCTACAGAGAAAAACTGGATTTTTTTTCCTCAACTGTATCCTCTGAGGAATCCAAAATTATACACAAAGTATGCCTTTTCAGTATGGCAGATCTCTGAATTTGAAAATGGGGCATTTGCATATATTTTGCATAAAATACGGCTATGCAAGGTAGTTTTGCTTTTGTTTTGAAAGTATATATCCAGTCAAAAGGTTCAAACTTCTGACAAGACTGCTTCTCTGTCACTCACAGCCTCACAGGGGCATATGGTGGATGTGTTCTCAGCAAAGTAAACCTGTTCCCCATAAATGCAGAGATTAATGCCCTAATAATTCCAGTGGACTGGTAAAATCACCCTACGAGTTCTTCAGGCCACTTCAGTTCTTATGGCCACTGAGCTTTAGTGATGCCCAGTGGAACTGCTCTACAGTGGAAAATACAGGCATAGCACTTATATTTCATTTCAGGTAATATATCAGACATGTTAAAGTGCTCTGAAAGGCTTCGAGCTCCTTAATGGGCGGTAACTTTTTGCCACTGTGTCAGCGTAAATGTAAATGCCTTGTGAAGCATGGAGGAGCTGATTTATGAGCAGGTAATAAGTCGCTAAAATTATGTTCACAGCAGCAATGCTTTCAACCCTTACCTGCAGCAGTTCTAATAAAAACTCTGACTTTTATAGATCTGTGCACCTTTTGCTTTAAGTCTCAATCTCAAGTACTTTTAACGCCTTCAGAGCCTCAGATACATGGCTGTAAATATTTGAAGTACCCTCTGAGTCTACTACAGGCATTCTTTTTTTTATTCTTACATTAACTGAATGAGGTTGGGATGTTATCTTTCACTCACAAGAAACACCGAGGAATTAAGGCTCCAGTGGTTCTTTTGGGTAAACTGCTCAGTCTTGATTATGCAGTCAGTATTTCTGCTAATGAGAGCAGGAATGGAGCAGAGCGTGTGGGATTCTGTAAGGACTTGGGAAAACCCCCTGTCCACTGCAGCAGGTGAGAGCTGTGACTCAGCAGAGGAGCAAAAATCCCCAGGGCAGAGTCATAAATAGGGATTTGTCCTGGAAGAGCAAGCAGTGACAGAGAAAAGGGGGCTGAAGGCTTGCTTGGGAAGTGGACATTGTAGGAACTTTATCCACAGAATGGGGATGCCTTTGGAATGGTTGGTAGATTTGCTTGATTCTGTTTATTGCCTTGTTTCTCGTAGTTTATTGTCTGCCTCTTTCCTTTTTGCTTGTGCAAACAAAGGCCATTCAGGAGACTGTAAACAAAAGATTCCATGTCCCTTTACTGTCACATTTGGGAAGAAGAAGAAATGAAAACTGGCAGAGCACATCTGTTTGTGTGTCGGAACACACCTGGATTTGCTGTAGGGTTGGCATCTGAATGGCAGAGAGGCTCCATGTGACAGTCCTGCAGGGCTGGTGGGACAATGCTTGGAGAGGTTATTGTAGGGAAGCTCTGTGGAAGGGCCCTGGCTGCATCCTTCCCCTTCCTGAAGGTTTGGCTGCTGGGGCTCACAGCCAGCTTTGCAATAGTGCAGGTGAAGGCTGCAAGGTGATGAGAGGGATGGAACACCCCTCCTACAAGGAAAGGCTGAGACAACTGGCTTTATTCAGCCTGGAAAAGAGAAGGCTCCAGACTGACCTAATTGTAGCCTTCCAGTACCTGAAAGGAGCCTACAAGAAATATGGAGAGGGACTATTTACAAGGGCATGAAGTGACAATGGGCAAGGGGGCATTGCTTCAAGGGCAAGGGGGAATGGCTTCAAACTGACAGAGAGTAGGTTTCGCTTGGATATTAGGAAAAAATTCTTTACTATGAGGGTGGTGAGGCACTGGCACAGGTTGCCCAGAGAAGCTGTCCTGCCCCATCCCTGGAAGTGCTCAAGGCCAGGCTGGATGAAAATCTGAACAACACGGTCCAGTGAAAGGTGTCCCTGTCCATGAGAGAGGGATTGGAATGAGATGGCATTTGAAGTCTCTTCCAACCCAAAACATTCTATGGTTCTGTTGTTGCAGCTTGCTTTGATACTGGCAGAGTTATGCATCTAGCAGAGAGTGAGAGTTAAGTACTTTCAAGCCACAAGGGACTGAGATTTTTACTTCCTACAATCAACACCCATATGCCTTCCACTTCACCAGTTAAAAACAGGAAAGGAAAATTTAAAATGTTCAAATGTTTGATTTTTTTCCTTAAATTTTCCTTGGATTTCATCACAGAGAACAGCAGAATAGTTCTCAAACAATCTCTCCCACTGGCTGAGAACTGTGGTATTCAGCAGAGGCAATGGAACTCAGCTGCCTGATTGCATATTTTGAATTGAGCCTGATGAGCTTTGAGCTTGACACTGCATATCTTCACCAGAACAAAAAGGACCACTCAGATACTGCTAACCTTCCAACAGCTGGGCCTGACTGAATCGACCTCAGGCTGCAAAAGGGCTGCCTAGAAAGCAGGATAATGCAAAGGCTGGATGAAGCTTTAATATTTGGAGTGCTATGGAAGACAGCAGGAGCACCTGCAAAACACGACCTCATGTTCTGCCAGCTTTTGCAACATCAGAGGCAGTCCACTGGAGAAAAACCCTGAGCTCAGTTCCTCCCTGCCATGGCAATGGAGATAGGTACCCATCCCTGCATGCATGTGGAACTGGGCATGACTGAGATCTTCCAGGGATGCCAGGAAGAGAAAGGAGACATAGCTCAGCCTCCTCAGTGCCCCTGGCAGTGGGCACAGCTGTGAAGGAGGGCACAGGAAACCTGAAACTGGCTACAAAGGGTTGGTCCAGTTCCATGCTGCTGAAAGAGGGGGATCAGAAAGGCCCTCAGTGCCACCCTGTCACTGCTGCTGCAGCAGGCTAAGGCCCACCAGCAGCTGCCATAACTAACATAAATAATGTCTTTGCTTTTTGATTTTGCTCCCAGAGCAGCAGAACCAGAAGGTTTGAGTCTCTTTAGAATATTTGTGCTGTCATCAGTGGAGTTATACTACTACTAAAGTTCATTAAATGGTTCCATTTGTAAATGTAACCCTAATTAACACTCTATATGCCAAAATAATTCCCAATGTGGGAAATTTTGGACAGCTTGAGTGGATGGAATATTGGTGTACTGAGCTACAGATTCTGTGAGCTGATCTGTAAATATTTAAGAAATTTGGACTACCTTCTGACATTTTCCAGAAAGAAAATATTAGCTTCCAAAATTCTGCAAGACTGGTGTCAGCCTAATCAATTACCAAATACAGTGATCAATCAAGTGACATTTTACCAACCTTGCTGTATCTGTGAGACTCTCATTAGTGCCCAGATGTATATCTTGTGTTGTAAGGAAGGAAGAATGTCCTCCAAGGAGAGCAAATCCTACAGAGAGGACAAATTAAAAAAAAAAAACCAAAAAAACCAGAGAGAGAAATTAAACACCAGCACCTGATATTTACAGCCAAGATTCAAAATCTTCTTGATATAAACTACATTTACAAAGATAAAAGTAGAACTCAGCAGGACATCCAAATGTTTCAAACACCTAATAATATATATGCTAAAATGCTAATATAATTAGCATTTGACACACAAAATTTCTAATAAATGTGCTTTGGAATGAACCCACTCAAATATATGCCATACTGAAATCCTTAGCCATGAGTTCTGAGCTGTGGTCACAGGAAAAGTCATTCAAGCTCCAAGGCCACACACTGCCACAAGCATCACTGTGGCTCCCTGTTAAGAGCCAGGTAATCCATTCACCATGGATTTGCTGCATTTCTGCTTCAGGGAACTTGGCATCCTACAAGGGCCATCCGAGTCACCAGGTGTAATTCCACATCCTTGCAAGTATCTACATTATCTTTCTTGTAAAGTCACTCAGACAGAAAACCCTGAGATTCCTCATACACTGTGACAAACTTGAATTTGGTCACTTGACAAAGTGCCTTAAAAGTGATAATATAAGAGAGCAAAAAGGAAAGGTGTCAGGCCCTGCCAGCACCCCTCTACCCTGCAATAGTTAGGAATTTACAAAGTGGCCCAAGGAACTGGATGGGTTAGGTTTGAAGAGTAAAATCCATTCCTGAGCAGGAAACCATGGAAAGACTTCAGCATCATTTAAGAAAATAAAACACTTTGGGGAACTTCAAAGGTATCTGAACAATGTTTTGGATAAAGAGAAATTACATGTTAAGGGCAACTCTCAAGTTCTCTCCTGCTTTATTTTAATTGTACCACCAGTAGAAAGTTACTGCAAGGAACCATCCAACATAGGGAGAAAAACAGCTTCTTTCCATTAACAGCTGAGTCTCCCTGCCTTTGCCTGGTTGAAGTCTAAAGCCTCTTTCTACTGAATCCGAGTGTAAAGTCTATCACAGCCACACATTGGGAGGATGGAGCCTGATGGGGCTGCTTTATGAACTGTCACAGATGGTTTAGCATAAGCCTAGCACAGGACACAGGATCCCACAGCTGGGGATGTACAAAGTGTAGGATTTGAACTGGGCTGCAGGTAGCATTTTCTGTGTGCTGGTGAAAATTTTCCACATAACAACTCCCTTCTAGCACAGAAATTTTCTGCAGGCAGATCCTGCCCTGTCACTTGTATTTATGAAGGAGGAAATTTCCAGAGAATCTTAATGTGGACAAATCAGCCTTGTTGAGACATCACTGTGGGGGTGTGAGTCTTTTATTCTGACAAAAATCTAGAAAGAAGCCTGGCTTTATTTTTATTGCCAGGAAGAGAAAAGCTGCACACAGCACAGAAGAATAGAAACCCCCACTTTGTTTACCAAACCATGATGTCATGGAGATGCTGATGAATTTTTTGCTGTTAAAAAAACTAAAACTAAAAGAGAGGAAAAAAAAAAGAGAAAAGGAAGAAAAAACTAGAAGAAGAAAAGGTCAAAAGCTGCTCAGGTTTGTTGTATCCATTAGATGGCACTGCTGACAGATTCAGCACTGCAGCTTCTGCACGGTGGATGTACAGGCCTGCCAGAGATCAAAAACTTCCTCCCACAGCTACTCTTTATAAGAGGATTAAATCAGGACTGAACACTGAAACTTTACACAGATAAAACTAACAGGTACAGGCAGCAGGCCTGGGCCCCACAACTGGACTCCTTACACAGAGCAACCCTTAATTAACTTCCATCTCATGCTGGCAGCAGGGTTGAGGTGAGGTCTTCCACTTTGCATCAGTCCAGCCAGTCTCTAGAATTTAAAATAAAATAGATAAAAATAATACTGGCAAATCATTGTCTTTGGACAGCCTCAAATTCCTTAAATGTCAGATTAAAAGTATTGATGTTTCAGGTCCACCTGAAGGGCAAATTTTTGCTCCCTCTAGCCAGTGTACACTCATTTGTTGAATGGGCCCTTTTTAATTGCTTGTTGTTTTCATTAAGCATTGCTTCAAGTCTCAACAATATTGCAAGTCAGACACAGCAAACTTTAAAGAATGAAGCACAATTTATTCTACTATTACTTTTTTGCTGTTAAAAAGTACTATCTATAAATTTGTTGCTTTTACCTCCCCTCTGCAGCTCAGACACAAACACTGTATTTCCAGGAAAGTGTATGCAAACTGCACATTACAGACCTGTTTATTCAGTGCAAGTTTTTAAGTCGAGACCTCAAGGATGAATTGTCGTTGGCAGTAACTTTCCCTTCCAAAATTCTTGTGGATTTTTTTGGAGTCATACAATTATATCTGTGATTTATTCCTGCAAGTTCCACACAATACAGCAGCTCTGCATTTTAGGATTCTAAACGCATACACTTCTGTAGATGATTCACAGTCCAGGCAGGCTCCAATGGACAAGTTCTGTTTTCTATAAATGATGCCCAGGTAAAAAAATGAGGATCTGAACATTTATTCAGAATTGCCAGATGTCAGGCAGCCCAGTCAGAGCTGCCACCTGGAGTCTGTCTACATAGCAGAGTCCTGATGTGTTGGGCTTTCTGCTCATGAACTGGCCATCTATGCAGGGCCTGGGAACATATTTCCATCCAAAACTTTCCATCTGGAAATAAAGGAGCTCTATGCTCTAGCTTTGTATATAGTTGCAGAGACAAAATCTTTTTCAGATTCTTTCATCCAGACTACCAGCAGAAAGCAAAAAACATGATGATTTTTGAAGGTATGCAGGCACCAATTCAGCAAATAAATACTGGAGTGCTGTGTTAAACTGGGAGATCTAATCCTCTTTGTTGTCACAACCTGGTCATATCCAAAGCCACATGCTAAACATTTATATGAACCATGGTATCTTCAACAAACTACTAAACGTTCGTACTGCAAATCCAGAATAGATTGTTACCTCATGTCCACACTTCTCACTGCTGTTAGTTTTCAAAACAAACAGTTTCATGCCTCATGCTGTGGCACATTATTGACCCCACTTATGCAGACTCTTTCAGACAGGACACAAGTGAAATCTCCATCTCAGACTGTCCCTGCTGCATGGGCCAAGGGAGCTAAAATGAATCCTGTAGTTCACATGTTGGCTACACAGCTGTGGGGTTGTCACCAGAAGACACACACAGTCATCTTCTCAAACTCAGAGGAAGGATCTTTTTCAAAATTTCAAGACATATGGATTTGCATTTATTAATTTCCTCATTGCCTGCCAGGACTTACAAAATAGAAAGTATTTTTCCATTTAGACTGATAACAAAGAACTCTCCTAGGCAGCAATTACAGAATATTCCTAAAGCAGAAGCTAAAAACTGATAAGCAGTTTTTAGAAGTTTTTTCAAGCTACTCTTTTAAGTGGAGAGTAAACTAAGAGTGCACTTGGCCCCTCTGTAATGAGGCCAAGCTAAATAATACTTAGCCATTCCAACAGAAAACAAACTCTGTATCCCTGCCATGTAATACCATCCCTGCTACATTAGTTCATATGCAATGAACTCTGTGTAGCAGTCTTCAGGCATGGCCATCATGTTCCTCACACCCCACTGTGTAAGAGGAGTGAGCTGGGAGTAATTTCACTAAAGCCAGTGGCTGAACCTTTGTAAAGTTGTTAAGATCTTGTATATTCCAGTGCACAACAAGAGAAGGAAGACTGAGCTTTCCTGCCTGCACTGCTTCCTTGTCAATTCTACCCTGTGAAATATTGTCTGCATTCAGCATCTGTGAAATGGTTGGATTTATTTATTACTTATTCTCTAAAACTGCAGCTGTATATTTTAAGAGCAACAGTGACAATCAGAATACTTTACACCAAAGCTATAACAAAACCAGGTCACTCACTTTGGTGCCATGCCTGAGGATGTTTATTTTACAAGTAATATATGACCGTGTGGAATAGTTCTGTTTTCAAAAAGTACACAAGATTTTATGCAGAATGGGTATGGGATTCTGACTGTGAAGAGGTGACATTTTCCAGTGTAATAGCAGAGATGTCACATTTTCCAATAAAACAGCCAGTGATAGAAATAAATCTACGAAGCTCCCAGAACTGGATTTACTTTGCCACTACTCTATGGAAGTTACTTCTAGTTCTGCATTAAACTTACAACATCACCACTTGTCTTAGAAATGGAAAAACTATATGGGTTTCAGAAATACACATTAGGACAAGATTAAAGAGGCAATGACTTATACCCCAAGGAGCTGTACATTATTCAGTACAGTTGCAATGTCATTAGAATAAAACAATTCAGAGAAACGGGATGTTGGAAAACCTGTGAGGTTTTATCCTTCCTCTTTATTCAGCACTGGTGAGGCCAAACCTCAAGTGTCTGGATTTGGGGTCTTCAATATGAGAAACATGGACATGTTGGATACAGTTGGTATATCTATGTTAACAAAAGAGGACTGAGGGACTGGAGCATATTTCATATGAGAAAGAAAGCCAAGAGAGCTGGGACTGCACAGCCCAGAGAACAGAAGGCTCTGGGGGAATATTGCTGATGTATATAAACACCTGAAGGGAGGATGCAAAGAAGACAGATCCAGGTGTTTTCCAGTAGTGCAGTGGGCACAAAATGAAATGTGGGAAGATCCCTCTGAACATCAGAAAATTCTATTCACTGAAAGGCAGATTGAGCAATGTCATAGGTTGCCACAGAAGGTTGTGGAATCTTCATCCTTGGAGATATTCAAAAGCCTTCTGGCCATGGTCCTGGACAACTGGCTCTAGAAGACCCTGCTTGAGCAGGGGATTGGACCAGACGACCTTCAGAGATTACTTCCAACTTCAACCATTCTGTGATTCTGTTTATTTTTCAATAATGGTGTTCTTTATAGGCACAGGGACAGCAGGAATTCTGAAAAGACTTCCATGGTGTTAATATGTCCCAACAAACTCCTAGGCACCGCACAGAGAAGATTTTTTAATCAGTGCTTTCCGACTCTCTACTCTGTAATGAAATCCACTGACTTAGCTGTTCCTGAGAGTTGCAAAGTTTGTTTAGATTAATCTCATCCCCAAGACCTTGTCCTACAAGTGACCTCTCTCAAGTCACTGAAGGGGCAACTCTTGGGAAGTGCTATTTGAAATGACTCAGGAACTTTATAAATAAACACTTCAATCCACTGCAATTGTCCACTTTCACTAGACTTTAGAAAACCGGTATTAAATTATCTTATTTAGCTAAAAGGAACACATGTGGCCCCACATTTGTTTTGAGTTAGAAATTCCAAGGAGGGCGTCATTTATGTTAAAAAAGCAGCTGAAATGTACAGAGTATTTGTGGACAGAAAAACTTGAGTCTGCCTTTGAAGCAAAGTCTTAGGCTTAAGAGACTTAAGGCCAATTAACTGAAGGTGTGAAGTTAATTCACAGAAGCTAAACTGCATTAAACTCCCTGGTGGAAGCTCTCACTCAGAAATGAATTTGTTTTATTTCACTAGAGCTTAATTCCCCCTTGGATGAATTTATGTGCATTAACTCCTATCCTTCAGTTAATTCATTTGAACTTTTCTGAGCTTCCCCCTTCCATAAGCCTTCAAAAGCCAAGGACTAAGCAGTGTTTCCCTCAGAATACAGAATAATGAAGGATAAACAGATCCAGAGAATTCATTACCTGGCCATATACCAGGATGACAGACAACAAGAAACTGGACTAAAAACTCGGGAATTAAAAGGTGGGTGGTCTTCACAGACAGGGAATGCACATTTCTAAGTCCTCATTATCTAGAGAAAACAGAAAGCAACAACAAGTCTGCTTAAAGAGCAGGATCAGCAAGCAAATGGCTGTGCCAGACATTACAAAGGCAAATTCAGAAATACTTGGAGTTAACATATCTGCTTCTTCCTTCCATTATTTTTACCTTCTCCCTTACAGCTTGTAATGAAATGTGAATACTCAACAGGTTTCCTGTCCCTTCACTAGGGAGAAGCAAGGGATGCTGGGTCAACTTAAATGAGAGAAGGGAAAACTTCTTCCTTGACGCATCACCAGTTCAGTTATTCCTTGCTATGAATGACTGATTGATGAATTATTTAATTCAGCAGTGCCATTGAATTCAGAACAACCACGTAAATAAAGATACCATATGTACATGTTTCAGCGTTTGCAGGACTGTAACCTAAAAGAAAAAATGTTCCAGTGCCTGATCTTATTAGGCTAATACCCTTGAGCATCCATCAAGTTACCTTACCCTGCAGGTAATCATGTTAATTTTTTTCTCGGAATTTATATCAAGGCATTACTGTGATTCCCAGCCTAAACACATACTTTGAAATGTAACAATGGTAATGCATAATACATTAGAAAAATCCGTATTAGAGCTTGCACAAAATTAAATGTGTGATGCTTACTGCAATAGATGTTAGGAAATGTGCATCTTGCCAGTAGAGCTGGCAGGTTACACCAGAAGTGCTTACTTCTGCCTGTTACTTTATTTCTGATCTACCATGTTTTGGAATAATTTGACAAAATTTTCGGTGACCAAAGCTATGTGTTTGTGAAATTAATATGCAGGGTGAAACACAAATAGCACCATGCTTTTCTTATTTTTGCTTTCAAAGCTTGGGTTTCTCCTGAACAGAAATTGCTAAGTGCAAAATGATGCAGTGTTTTTCAGTACATACTCAATGTATACAGTTTCATATAAAGTCTTGCTGTGCTACTGCTCAGACCTACCTGTTTCTGCAGATAATCTTGTTCTTGTGCTTCTCTTCTCAAAAATCATGGCCAAAGACTTCCCTTGCATCAAAGGCAAATACTGAAACATGAAAACTGAAGTATTTCAATTTTATAGTCATTATGCACTTTAAAGTATGAGATACTTCTTGCACATTTTGACTCACTGTTAGAAATTTTCTAAAGTGTTTTTTTTACCTGTAGCTTTGTTCTTCTGGCGTTCAATAAATTTATTAGCAGTGGAAAGGTTAAAGGTAAAGAAGTAATTCTAGGGGCAAAAGCAACTGCATTTTGGCACTCAGTCTGAGCACTCAGTTTGAGCCAGCATTAAGGAGAACTCAGATACTACTCTAATCCCATGCAGGGAGGTGTCTTCCATTTCCTACATTTAGTGCAGCATGTACACCATGTGTGGATGGATGGGGTTAGCTGACAGCAGGGAGTTAGCTGCACAAACTTATTTAACCTTCCCACTCACAAAGTCCCCCGAAGTATTTAAAGACTATCTCTGGATGCTTTATAGGAAGGCTCTTTGACTTGTAGCACATGATTCACACTATTTAAGAGCTCAGGAGATTTTGTTTAGGACAAGACAGCTGAAAGGGTTTTTCACAATACTCTTCAGAACAGTATTTATTTCAACATCTGAGGGACCTAAATGACAGTTCAATCATTTTACCTCTCCTTTGTGCTTTATCCTTTCTTTCAAATCTGATGCCATCCACAGCAAATACTTCAGCTCATCTGCTGTGTAGTTCTGTAGAGTAAGGAGGTCCCGACCTTTCAGATGAACATTCATTTGAGCTGATGTTCCATACCTGTGTCAAAAGAGAGAAAAATACCTATTTTTTGCCATTCAATGCCAAATTGTACTCGTGCTAAAGCCAGTGAGCAAGCACCTGAAATCTCTTCCATTCCCCTCACATGACCCAGCTGGATCATCCTGGTAGACTGTGTTAATTACTTTAAATAACTCCTTCTGTCAGACAGGCACAACATGCACTTTGCACTACATGGATGGCCACTGTAACAATGTTTCAAATTGTGTTATAAAATGTACATTAGGTGTACTTTCTTTTGTCTTCTGAGATGCATATGACAACTGCATGCTGCCTGTCAAATAAAGCCATTCAGAACCTGGTAAAATGACTCATGTGTGGACCCCAAAATCACCCTTTCAGGGGACAGAATAGCAGAAATGGATCTTGGTGTTGTTTCTTCCTCTTTTGTGCTTTGTGGATCAGTAGGCCCTTGCCACATTCCAATCCCACTGTCACAAAAGGTGGCATTTCTATAAATGTGTATGAAATCTCTTCATGACACTGGGGAAAAGAGTGAAAAAACCCAACAAAACAGCCTTATTGTACCACACAAGAGACATTCTGGGCATGTGGTGTTTATTCAGTGTATTCTGGCCAGATGTAGGACTTCAGAAAACATGAAACTGGATGTTAATAATCACCCACAGAAGTTACATGATCAAATTTCCTCTAGCTTAGATGAGGCATCTTGATGAAAGTCATGTCCAAGCCCATGTTTCACAGGCTAGAGATTAACAAGGCAGCGTGGCAGTTCAGCCCTTTGCCTGGCTCTGTACTTACAGCCTTCCTTAGCACTGCACAGCCCACACCATACTCTTGCTAAGGTTTTGATGGGTATGAGCTAAACATGTATTTTTCTTTAAAGTCAGTATTTTTAGACTGATCTAATGAAATGGAGATTAGAGCAGTGCAAAGAAGTGGACTGAGTGCAGCTAATACTTTTCTATTTCAAATTGTATTTGTATTTTGTATTTCCTGTTAGCTCACCATTGAGACTAGGCTCAGATGCAGCACTTGCTAATTGCCAAGCCCTGAAGTCCACAGCTAGGGAAATATGCCCAGATATACCCCGGTGAGGCTTTGGACAGAGTCCCACACAACACCCTGAGCCCCACCCTGCAGAGCCCTGGCTTTGGAGGGTGGGTTACTTGGGGCATGAGCCACTGGCCAAGTGGAGACAGCCCGAGGGTTGTGGGCAGTGGCTCCATGTCCAGCTGCAGGCTGGGAACAAGGGCTGTCCCTCAGGGCTCTTGCTCCACTTGGGTTTCAGCCCTTCCAGAGCTTTGCCTTAAAGGGCAGGAACATCTTTTCCTTCCTGGCAACTGGAATTCCAGACCATTGTACTGTGTGCCATGGATCACAGAGGGGAATTACAGAGGCTCCCGGGGTGCTGGTTCTGCTGTGCCTCCCGAGGGAGCTGTGCAGGTGCAGGTGACAAGGTGTCTAAGATGTGTGGGCTCCCAGAGTCAACAAATTGCTCCCAGACAGCAAATACTTGTTTGCTGGACATTTTCAAGCACATTCCCAACTCAAAGCAGAGGGAAGAAGAAAAAGGGAGTGAGTCTGTGGGCATTCATGGGTCAGGTAGTTTCCACCACAGCATGAAAAACTGCCCACAAAGATAAGTTACTGAAATCCACTCTGGAATACCAAGACACTTAGTGATAGTCACAGGATTTGCTCTAATTTTTATTGTGTATATTCTGAAGGAAAGTAGTTTTATAACTGAGACTTTTTAAATTAATTTTGCAGAACAGGGATTTGTTTTTTTAACTTGTTTGTGGGAAAAAACCCAAACTTGTCCTGTTTTAAATCTATACAGTTGCTTACTGCTCCTTATTCTCCTTTGCCTCTTTGTTTCCAGAGTAGCTTTGGGGCTGCTCCTTGTTTTTCTAATTCCAGCCTGCAATTCTTTCCAGGGACTTACAGGTTAGCTAATCTCAATTTTCCAAGCAAGAACTTCTGTTCATTGGTCTTATTTCACCATCTGGCATGATTAAGAAGTGGACTGAGAAATATTCATCACTAATTTCTCCACTGGTAGATAGTGAAGCACTTAAATTGGTTACCTGGAGAGGATTTGGAATTACCATCCTTAAGTATTTTCAAATCTTGGCTAAGCAAAGACATAGCTGCTCTCATATAGTGTTTGACAGGCTACAAGCAGAAAGTTGGACTAGAGATCTGCTCCTGACCTCATGAAGATTCTGTTTTATTGCTATGACCTCCAAGAAATTTGTTCCCTTCCCTGTTGTCCATCTCCTCTGAAAGAGAGGCAGAAATGGACAAATAAATTCCAGAGAAGGAGCCTGAGAGGACATACCACAGTTAAAATGTAACAGGCAGAATTGCAAGGTCAAGCAGTTTTGGCTTCTTCCTTTCTGAGCAGGGACAGCACAACTTTGGACTGTTAGCACAGACTCACAGACTTGAGGTTATCCTGCAGGATCAAGCACAGTGTGCTTAGCTGGTAACACTCACAGACAGTGGTGATAGCTTATGCCAACATTATGCTGTAATGTTAAAAAACCCACCAAAGACAACAATGCTATGTGTGGAACTAAACAAATAGGAAAACCAGCTTTACTACAGTTGTTTTCCAAACTTGATTTTCCATCACCTCTGTTAATCAGAGAAATTTCCCGACTGGCTGCAGTAAAAATCCAAAATTCATTAAAATTAACACCCAGCCTTTAGGACCACTGCAAAACTGTAGCAAATAAATCATATAACTTGGAAAACATTTGCTTTTCATATGATGTAATGTAGAAATGATAAATTAAAATTACCTATTACATATTAGGATTCCTGTGAATGTGAAATTTCTGCATATTGTTTCCTAGAACTAATCACTTGTTATGTAACAAGTGTTAATCCTATTCTTATTGAAACTGACCTAAAACCATAGGAAAACATGGAATTAAGTTTCAGCTCTAAAATTTTAACCTGATTTTGGAGACGTGACAAACCTGAGAAGCAGCTTAGTGAAATGCTGTCATATAGGTACTTTCCTGAAATCAAGGGGATAGGCACAGCCATGTGGGTGCAGAAGGAATCCAAAGCCAGGTCACAGAGGCAGGTCTGCCTGCTTAACTTCGAACCTCCCATAATATCATGCTTTTCCTGCACACTTCC
Organism: Orthonyx spaldingii; assembly: GCA_013397795.1. NCBI lineage: Eukaryota > Metazoa > Chordata > Aves > Passeriformes > Orthonychidae > Orthonyx > Orthonyx spaldingii. Next base: position 190,547 of record VZTJ01005050.1, read on the forward strand.
AGGGTATATAGAGACACAAAAAAATGAGGCACAGACTCACCTTGTAGCTTCAGGGAGAGAATTCCCCACCCATACTGGCCACAATATAAGTCTAAATGCAGAAAGATTACCTGTACTTTATTCAGACAGTTATTTACTGGTTACAGCACCTGCAGCCCACACTGACCTCAATAATAAACATCCCTTCCTAACTTTGCAGCTAAATCTCAAAGAACAAATGAACAGTATTCTACAAACGTTAAAAGGGATAATCCTCCAGTCTCCTGAGGTCACAGAGCTTGCTGCCTGGTGAGGCAAAAGGACACTAAAAATGCAAGGGAAAAAACCCCAGAGCCTTTCGCTGAAACACTCACTCCTTCACAGGATTCTGCTGATTTTGACTCCAGGTTTCTGACCAAATGCCACACACTACATAAAATTAAAGGAAAATTAATCTTACCAAAACTGCCGCAGCAGGTGCTTGCTGGTCCCTGCTAGCTTTGCAATACTGATGAACTTCCTCCCACTAAACAGCATCTTCTCTTTGCATAAAGACTTCTCTCATCCCACAAATAAAGCTGTGAGAGAGGAAGGTGTATGAAGCAGAGAGTGATCTGTGCTGCTGTGCAAATGAGGGGAAAACCAAGAACCAAGGTCCTTGCTTTGTCTGTCCCAGACAGGGCTGGGCCAGGCTGGGGCTGACCCTGAACCTTCTCTTTCGTCAAACCCTACAGATACAGAGATTTCTCCCAGGGCTCATCGCACCACTCGCAATTTGTGCTCTTCTGTGTGGGCTCATCATGTCATAGCATACCTGTGTCAATACCATTTCGTAGCTATTTCGTGTTAAATATTTGTACAGGAGCACGTGCTGTTAGAAAAAGGCAAAAGAAGACTTGCAGGATCAGCATGTGCAGGGTGTCCCTCTCTAGGGATGGAACTGTCCGTGGGAGCTCTAGCACAGCCCAGGCAGAGACTGCCAGCCCTGAGCTGAGCCAAAATGAGGGCAGGGCATAAAGACTTATTCGTGCCCTCAGGGCCTTGACAAGAATAAAGTAGTCTGCATTAAAAAATGTACGTTTTCCTGGTGGGTTTTCTTTTTGTTTTTGCTTTTTTTTTTTTTTTTTTGGACTGAGTCATTTTCAATTATGCTATGGTAGGGTTAAACAGTGTGGGGTCCAGAAAGTGAAATATTGCAGCCTGCCTACCTCCTTAGGCTAAACTGCTTGCTGTATAATCTGAAGTAGGTCAATTGCTAAATATTAAAGTGATTTCGTTTAAGTTTCTACCTTCAAATATAATGGTCAGATAAGATTTTATGCCACCTGTACTGTAGGTGGTTTTGAAATATGACCATTACTTTCTCATTTCCTCCTCATTGTAAGGAGAGATGCACAAGGGTAAATCAAGGTGATGGCATATCTGTCAGAGAGGGTGATTATGGAAATTACAATAAGGAACATATAATTAAAACATACAGAGGAAAAGTCTGACTCCCTGGGAAAGACAGACGGCTGTGAAAAAGTCATGCAGGGTGATAGGTCCTGGTGGGATTTGCTCAGGACCCCTCATGCTGAACCAACCCTGAGATGCTTGGGAAATGCAGCCGTTGCCAGGGAAAATGTCAAACTGAAGTAAAACCTATGAGAAATGAATAGTAAGGGAACGGAAGAGAAGAAAGGCAAGAGAAGAAAGAGGAGAAAGAAAAGGAAGAAAGAGAAGAAAGCCAGGCCATGGTTTTCCTCTTGGTTGTCCTCTGGCAAATGACTCCCATGACCTCCAAGCCCGGCCCCTGGAGGCTGAGCTTGTGTCGTTAGTGACCCCAGGAGAAAAGACAGCAGAGAAAGCAAACGTGGCAGGGGTGCCAAGGCCCCCTGTGTCATCCTGCAGCCTCACAGGGAGGGGACAGTGCCAATGCCTCTTTGTCAGGTCACACCCTGTACCGGCTCTGGCTGAGCTGGAGTTCATTTTCCCATAGCATCCCTCGCAGTGCTGGGCTCTGCATTGGTAGCTAGAAAGGTGTTGATAACACACCAAGATTTTTAGGTACTGCTGAGCAGCCCTGGCACAGCATCAATGCTGTCTCTCCAACTTCCCACCCCACATCCATAGGTTGGGGATGGACAAGATCTTGGGAGGGGATACTGAGGACAGCTGACCCAAATTAACCAAAGGGATATTTTATATCATATGATGTCAGCTCAGATATAAAAGGTAAGGAAAGGAGGAGGAAGGGGGAGCATTAATTCTTTTGTAATATTTCCTTTCTGGAGCAAAGACAAGGTGCTTAAATCCTGCTTCCTGGTAATTGGCTGGACATCAATTGCTGATGGGAAGTAGAGATTAAAAAAAAAATCTTTGTTTTTTTGCTTTGCTTTTGTGCACTCAACCTTTCATTTTTGCTTTAGTAAACTGCCTTCTCTCAACCCATGCTTCCTGTCTTATTTTCTCTCCCCTGCCCAGGTGAGAAGGGGTAGAGATGGAGTGGCTTGGGCACCTGGTGTCCAGTGAACATCAATCCACCACACTCCTGTACAGGGGCCAGGGGCTGCCAGATCCCAATTACCACATGGACTAATTTCCTTGTAAGCTCCTGTGAGCAAGCCTCACCTCAGAGGAAGGGAGCACCCAAGATTTACAGATGCCCACGGCTGAAAAGGAACGGCAAATGCCAGAGGGTCAAAACTTACAAAGCTTTATTAGTAAATTACACACGTGGCATGTAAATTGGTATGAGTTAGCTCCTTATCTTCTGGTAGCAAGAGAAAGAAAAGAATTTAAAAAAAAAAAAA
>VZTJ01005050.1:193365-296536 GCA_013397795.1 Orthonyx spaldingii
TGGGAAGAGAGACACAGAGAGAGAAAAGGAGATAATCGGTCCCTCAGGGGCAGCACCCGGGCACTGCGGGGGTCCCTTCCATAGATAAGCTTTCCCGGGAGCTCAGGGCGCTGCGCCGGGCCCGGGCTCAGCCCCACGGCCGGCGGGGGAGTCCCCGTCCCTGGCGGTGTTTAGGGAAAGGCTGGATGCGGCACTCAGTGCCGTGGTGCCGCTGGGCCGTAGTGTGGCCCCGGTGGTCCCTGAGGTCCTTCCGATCCCCTGACCCGTGCCCGCACCGCTCGGACCGGGCCCTTTCCCCCTCCCGCCGCCGCCGCCCTCAGCGCTGGGCCGGGCCGGTGCCGCCCCCNCGCCGCGGGGACCGAGCTGCCCGTGCCCGGTGAGTGCGGCCGCTCCCGGGGCACCCGCGGGGGGAACGCGTCTGCCTGGGCCGGCCCCTGCCCGCTTCGCCCCCGCAGGCCTCCCCCGGTTCTCTCCGGCTACCGGGCCGGTGCCTCGCGGCGTCTGGGGAGAGACGCGACCGCTGCCGTCAGAGCTGGGACGGGGCAGACCCGTCGGCGGCGGGGGCAGCGGGCAGCGCCGGGCACTCGGGGGTCGCGGTTAATTCTGAGCATTAATAGTTAGTTTGTGTCGCGGTTTGGCCCCAGGTAACGTTCAAACATTTTCTCGTTGCCGAGACAACAAACGCCTCGTGTACGTCCTGTGGGATTTAATTTACGGAGTTGATGGGATTCGGTTTCCGAGCTGACGGCAGCGCTGAATCACAGGATGGGTCGGGCTGGTGGGGACCGCCGCGGGTTATCTGGTCCCAGCCCCCTGCTCAAGCAGGGCCAGCCCAGAGCACAGGCACAGGATTGTGTCCAGACGGTTCTGGGATATGTCCAGTGAGGGGAAACTCCACACCACGTGCGGTCACTGCACAGGAAAGAATTTCTTCCTCTTGTTCAGGAGGAACTTCCCGAGCATCAGTTCCTGCACATTGCCTCTTGTCCTCTTGCTCAGCACCACCGAGCAGAGCCTGGCTGCATCTTCTTGGCACACCCTGGTTTAGATATTTATACACATTAATATTTATACATATTAATAAGGTCCTCTGTCAGCCGTCTCTTCTTGAGGCTGAACAGGCCCAAATCCCTCAGCCTTTCCTCATAGGAGAGATGCTCCAGCCACCCCCAATCATCCTTGTTGCCTTCCCCTGGACCCGCTTGGTGAGTTCTGAGTCTCACTTGTACTGAGGAGCCCAGAACTGGGCACAGCAATTGTATCCAGTTGTGAAATGTTGTGGCTTAATCAAATGAACGAGATACCAAGGACATTGGGAAATTTATCGGCTTTTTGTATACATTGAATGAACAAACATATGTTTTCATGTTGACCCTTCTGAAGGGAAAATAAATTAACCAGAGAGCTCTATGGCACAAGTGCCAAAGAGATCACCAAGCAAGTTCAGATTTGCATGGCTGTGTGGCTAGAGATGAAAACTTAAAACAGAGTTTTCAGATGCTGTTTAGCTTGTTTGTAGATTGTAGGTGTGTCTAGGTAAAAATAAGGTAAAACTCAATTCTTTCTTGAGTTTGTCTGCACAAAGCTTGTTGAGCAAGTGAAAGTGAAAAATACATCTAGTGAGGTAATAAGTACAATTTATACATGTCTGCTCCATCTGATACATAAAATAACATCTTTGGAAATAGAGGAAGCTTTTGCATTAAATATTTTAAATGAATATCAAATATACAGTTTAAGAAAGAACATTTGGGGTTTGGAGCTGAGTGCATATTGTTGATGAGATTGTTTTCATTGAAAGTAAATGCACTAAGATGTCTCAATGTAATTCTCAGAAGCAGTCTACTGTTATTGTGTGTATTTCTTAAGATTTGTTACATGTCAACAAAATTTACAAGGAAAAGGTTTGGTTTATTCTCGGTTTTGCTGAAAAAAATTCTATGCTTATAGCACAGACTTAGACGTTTTAAGATAGGAGGTCTAATTGTGCTTGCCACATTGTCTGCAAGGATTTTGACAGATTATTGAACTTGTAAGTTCATTCATTTTTCTGTAGAATTAGTATTTTCTGTGTCAAGCCACATGCGGAACCAAAAGCTGAAGAAATAGTCAATTTCGTTACATTTTGTGTTTTGAAACAATGTTGCTAACACTTTTGAATGTAGGAAGACTTGAGAAAACCAGGCAGATTACAAAGGCAGAAGAGCTGCTTGGACTTCATTTTGGGGTGGTTTTGTTTGGATTTTTTAGATCATGGCCTTATCAGTCAGACACAGAATGGTTGGAGTTGGAAGAAATCTCTGGCGACCATCTAGTCCAACCCCCTTGCTAAAGCAGGTCCCCCCAGAGGAGGTTGCACAGAATCATGTCCAGGCAGGTTTTGAATATCTGCAGAGACTCCAGTTCCTCTGGGCAGCCTGTTCCAGTGCGCTGCCACTTGCACAGGAGAGAAGTTCTTCCTCTTGTTCAGGTGAAATGAGAGTTTTGCCAACCCGTGTTTTGAAGGCTGCAAGAAGAAAGAAGAGAAAGATAAGAATATAAAATGTGCCATTGAATTGATAGAACATGGCTATTTCAAAACATGTGAGGCAAAATTTGCTTCCACTAAAATTGACATTGTCTTTTTGTGTTTTAGAATCAGGTGCTGTTTTCACATTCGGGAAAAGCAAATTTGCAGACGATATTCCTAGCAAGTTCTGGTTCAAAAATGACAAGCCCGTACTTATATCATGTGGAGATGAACACACAGCTATTATTACAGGTCAGTATTGGAAATGGAGGATATAGAATCAGGATTGTTTAGGTTGGAAGAGATCTTTAAGACCATCAAGTCCAAGCATTAACCCAGCACTGTCAAGCCCACCACCAAACCATGTCCCCAAGTGCCACATCTGTCCATCTTTTAAACACTTTGGGGTTGGTGACACGGCCACTGCCCTGGGCATCCTGTTCCATGAAGAAATTTTTCCCAGTGTGCAATCTAAACCTTTCCTGGCACAGCTTGAGGACAATTCCTGTCATCCTCTTGCTTGTTACCTGAGAGAAAAGGTCAATCCCCACCTGGCTACAACCTCCTTTTAGGCAGCAGTACAGTGATAAGGTCTTCTCTGAGCCTCCTTTTCTCCCACAGCTTCCCACACAGGACTTATGCTCCAGACCCTTCTGTGGACACATTCCAGCCCCTCAATGTCTTTCTTGTAGTGAAACTGATTTATATGATAAAAGGTGATATATTTGGACACCTTTGAAAGTTAGGAATCTTATTTGCATCCTGAGGTAATACATAAATTTTGGTTGGGGAGAGGAGAGAGGACTGTTCTGTGGGAGCTGTTGGATGCCTTTGGACTTAGTGTGAGGTCACTCAAGGCTTTCACAGGACATGCCCAAGAATTGTCGTGAGGGAAGTTGTGATAACTGAGTGTCACAGGATTTAAAGTAGGCATAGCTTTGTTCAGGCTGAATGTTTCTCTTGAATCTGACAATGTTTAGTTTGTTAGATATATTGTATCACAGAAGTAACAGTATCTGCTGAACACCACAATTTCACACCAGAAATCTTGAAACAAGAAATACAATTGTATCTCTTAAATGAAGGGTGGAATTACTGTTAATTGTCAGCTGAAAATAATCCTTGAAAGAGCAACTCAATAAAACCCAGAAAATCCTTCAAAAATCAGAAATAAATGAAAAAAGCATTTAAAGAAACTCCAGTGTAATAGAGGGAGCATTATTAATGTTATTTTCTTTTCTTTGAAATGATGGAAACAATATTCATTAAAGAATTTGTTCATTTTATTTTACATGGAAGGGACTACTTTTCTGTTGATGAGTGTGTGTGCCGATTATATTGACAATCATCTGCTGACAGATAGTAAGACTTCATTGTTGAAAAAATTATATGTGTATTTTCAGGATTTTTTAAGTTGGAATATAGTTATTCCTCATCAATATCCAATTGGTGATTGCTTATTAAATAATTCCCTGAGGGTTTCTTGCAATGTTTGCAAGCAACATTGAAGATGCTGGATTTTTAGAAGGAACTATTCCAGGCATGATAAAAAAGACTATAGATTTCATGGACTGCAGAACACCCTGAGGTGAAATTATACCATGAATTTTTCAAGTTTAACTTCACAGAGGATGAATTATCAGTAAGAGTTTATTTTGAACAAAGCTTGATGCTTTCTCTTGGATTGAACCAGTAATATTAAATTACCTGTTGCATAAAATTAGTCTGGATATAAACTGGGGCTCTGTGGCATTTTCCTTTTGCATTTTCTTTTTACATATACTTTTATATGCCCACATCCAGTTTGAAATAACACAGGTATAGTTCTCTGTTCAAACCAGTCAATTAGAATTGCATCCCAGGATGTGCCTGGGCCAGCACTGTTAACCCCAATCAGCAACAATCCCCTAATTCCCACTTCACTGTAATAGTGACCACTTAGGGAAAGCTTTGGAAGAAGTCAACTTGCACAGGTTTTCACGCAGCACCATTTCTCTACTATTTCCCCTTCTCTCCATTATTTTAGTATATGCAGCTTGTTTCAAAAATGTCTCTGTAGCTTGCCTTAGCTTCTGTAGTGGGCAGGTACTTCACCAGGGAGGCTTCTAGATGACCAGATCTTTAAATCCTCAAAGATTTTGTGGTGAAGGATCTATAGAAGCATGAGAAAAAGACTTCTTTGGTAGCAAAAGATTTTCTGGGTCATTGTAAAGTAAAGGCAAAAATTAGGGTAAAATATGGATCAACAACAAGCAAAGGTAGAGAAACTGCAAGAGTTGTACAAAAATGTGAAGAAGGGAAAGAAAAAGCTCTTCTCCCTCATTTGTTCTTCACGCCTGTGCATGCCCATGTGCACCTAGCGTTTCTGCAGTTAGGTGGAGTTGGATGATACAGTGGAATTAAACCCTTGGTGAATGACCCTCAACTGCAGTAACACCTGGAATAAACACTCCAGAAGCACATCCTGATAATGAATTTACTGAGAAGGGTACAGACCTTGTAGGACACCAGGAGCTTCTTCAGGTGAACCTGACCTGGAAGAAATAAAAGACAGATATCACAGAGGAAGGAAAGTATCTCAAGCAGGTGTGTGTTAATGCATGCTTCATTTTCTTTTCAGTCTTTATTTACAGGTCACAGAATTTCCCTCCTCACACTCCCCCCCTCCCCCCCCTTTTTTTTCCCCACACCTTGAAAGAGGGAGTGGGAGATATATTTGTATGGAACAGTGGGAATATGAGGTAGATTAAAATATAGAAATGTATCGACTTTACACTTAATAAGTCTCAACAATCATAAGTAAAACAATCACCCAAACTGATACAAATCATTCCTTAATGCTGAATTTGGGCACGAGAGACAGCTACACCTAGTACTGAATCTTGACTGAATACTAATGAAGAAAATATACAAGAACTAATATTTAGCATTCAAACAAAATATTCAGACCCTTTCAAATACTTCTTTCATCTAATCCAGCATCAATATTCCCATATGGCTTTTATAAAGACAAGTGTAAAGTAAATATAAAACACTCTGTCCTTTGCCTTTCTAGGTCAGAAGTTAAGAGTCCAAAATTTTATTTGCGTGCTGTGTCTGCATGTTGGAATAGAAGGGACCAGTAATAGTTACTTGCTGACTTTGAGTTGGCTTACTGAGCTAGTTGAAGAAATGTTTCCTTCTTCAGGAAGGAAGTTTGGGATTGAAATTTGTGCTTCTTTATTCTTTTGCTGTCTACCATTGGCATAACCTTGATTAAATGTCCAAGCAGGAGTTTTTTTAACAAGCGGTCTTCTTTAGGTCTTTAATGCAGTCATGAGCAGTATATATTCCAGCATCACTTGTAGCATGTTTAATTATGGTTCTTGCATCATTTCTGGTTTTTTTGGCCCAAGAATCCTGACAATCCATTCCCTGCATCTTCTATAACTGCAGATTTTGGAAAGCAATTAATTGATTCTTATGGGAACTGGTGTGAAGAAGTATGAATATGCATACTTTTAAGAATCTCCTTTCAATGCCTGTCTATTAAATTTTCTTTCCTACAAAACACTTAAAGTTAACAGCTGTCTTATTGTTCATGTGCCTTAATTAGAGTATCCTAGGCAGCTTAGCCACATTTAATCAAAGAGACCGATCCTGTTCACAAGGGGGAAAATGCTGCTCAATGAAGACACCTTTTCTGAACTCAGTGCTCTGGAGAGAATTGAAGCCCCCAGTACAAGAAGGCAGAAGGAAAGAAAGAAGTATCAATTTTAAAAGTGGGGGTGAAAAGAGGTACATATGGAACCGCAAGAAGACACTATACTCATAATTCCAGGTTTTGTAAAGCATTAAACATTCAACAAAGAGACCTTGGGATCTCTGCAGGTGTTTCACCAGTTTTCTTCTGTTCTTTCTGCTCACCAGCAGGTCATCAGAACATGGCACAGTATCTTGTGCATCAACTGCAAGGGGAGGATGAGAAAGATTAGTACTTGTTTGTGTTGGTGTGTATGAGCAAGAAACACATTGTGCTGGTTTTGTTTGTGTGACACCAAATGTCCTAAGCATGACTGTTCTTGTTGCTCAATAAAGTTTCTGACAATACCATGGCTTGTCTAACAGAACTGATGTCACTCCTATTTTCCTGGGATCTATTTGACTTGAGTTTTAAATTAACTGTTAACATAGTTTATTCACTAAATAGCTCAAATAAAAATAATACAAAAAAATAGTCATGGTGCATTAGCATTTGCTATTCTGTACAAAATACTGCCTTCTATGTTTTATTCAGATACATTTTCTCAGTAGGGTCTTGTAGTAAACGCTCAAGGTCTGGACATTGTCTCCCCATCTTATTTCTCTCCCACACTAATAAAATTTAGAAAGCAAGGGGGGAATATGTAAAACTTACTTTTAAACATAGGTGATTAGAGTACTTGGCTGCCTGTTATGACAAAGCATATGGGATTTCAGCTGGTATTTTCCAGCTGCCCAATGAATGCCTTTAAAAGCACCTCGTGAACCAGAGGTGCACATGAGTGCTGGGGTTGCCAGGAATCACAGTTGTGATAGCAACCACTCATGAGAAATGAGGGAGGAGACACTCTCGTACTGAAGTGTCCTACAAACCCTGTGTTGCTAAACATGGAAGTGTCCTTCTGTGGCTTCCCTGGTGGCCCTGAATCAATGTTGGTGAAACATCTGCTGGTGTACCTGCCAGTGAATAAACACTTGGGAGAAGTACTCCAGTTTTGCCTCAAGATAAAGGTGGAGATTGCTGTTGAAGGTGTGTTTTCATCACCAAAACAGTCTGAGTAGACCTTTTCACTATATCCTGTTGTTTCTCTCCTGCCCAGAGTCATAATCTTACTCTGCTGGACCTGTCTTGTGCCATACCTGGCAGATGGCCACAATCTGGATGACAGCACCAAAGTGAAAGCAAAAAAACCAAGAGCAATTGGAGTTGATGAAATTTTGAAATTTGATCCTTGACTATTTATCTGCTATTGGATTCAGTGCATCTGTGTGATGGCTGGGATATCTCAGTATGCAGTTATGAAAATTGTGCCTTTTGCAGGCAAAATGATGTTGGATTTCTTGGCCGGCTTAGACTGAATCACGTCTCTTCTGAAACTCAATTTGCTGTACAGACTGAGAAACGTTGCTTCATTACAGGCATTTGTTTAGGTTCCTCTGTAGTGCCTGTTAATTCTTATTCTCTGTCTGAATTAACTGCTTCCCAGATTTTTTATTTTCTGTTATACTCCTGGGAAACCTGAAATTATAAAAGGCTGTCACTCAGTTGTAAAAGAATGTGAAAAAATTCCTCTCATCTATTAAGCCCCTTGACTTACAAAGCACTGCCTGAGAATTTAAAGACTGCTATAAAACCCAGCAGATTATAGGATGAAAAGCACGACCTGTTTGAATTTTGCATGGATAAAAGAGAATGCGCTTAAATTGAATTAGGGCAGCTTGGCATCACACTCCCCCAGAAGTACTGCTGTCTTAGGGAAGCGGTTAGAAAGTGTAAAGCAAGGATACAAGGAAGCAATACCAATATAGGATAGATGTCATTTGCTGATAAAAATCCTTTCTGTTGAGGTGTGTTTGCTGTCAGGGACAGCTCTGCATGTGTTGGACATGATTGCATTATCAAAATTAGGGTGGAGGTATAAATGTTGTTAGTAGAACACTGTGAGCGTGAACTTGACCTCAGTCTTTCTTCCCTTCCAGCTTTCTTGGAAAGACATAATATTGACACATAGCCCCATGTGCCAAGAATTCTAAAATCTAACAATTTGATTGGTATTTTAGATACCAGTTACTGTTAAGCATTGGTTCTTTTTTTTTTTTTTTTTTAACTATGTGGTTGTATTTAAGGAAATAAATGGATATTTTTACTAGAATAGGATTTTTTGGGGTCATATTTAGAACATTCCAATATCAAATTTCAAAGTCTCTGTAAATCACATTCAGAGCCTTCACTGGGAACCTACAGCACTGAAGTTACAAACAGCCATATTATTTTGGCATTATTGTATGGAATTGCTGTTATGGATTGATGTCAGGGTAATTGTAGATAAGGAAGGTCACAAATTCTATGACCAAATTTCTGTTTAAGGTGACAACATTATGATGGAGTCTAATGCACAAAGCTCTATAGACCTTCGTCAGAAGTAAAGAAAGTCCTTTTAACAGTTGTAAAAGAGTGGGGTTTTGGGGAGGGGGGTGTTGTTTTGTTTTTTTGACAAATCAGTTTCTATTGTTTTGCAAGGATTTCTGTTGGAAAAAGGGTTTTATTTTCTAGTGGGAACTTTGCAGCTTTACAAGATGTGATAGTTTAAAAAAAATGAAATTAAAAATGAGTTCATTTTAAGGTGTAGTCAGTAGTCAGTTTTGGCTGTCTAATTTTCATCCCAGATGCGGGAATTTTCATCTGTTCATATACCATCCTCAGAAAAAGCACTGCTTGTTCAGAATTACAACAGTTCATTATTTGCAATTGTCAAACATGCAAATCCAATGACACATCATGTGAATTTCTGAAAGGTGTTTCTAGCACTGTCCCTGTTGAAGGTTTGTAACCTAATGTTTACATTTAGGTTTACAAAACTCTCTGACTGCATGGTTGATTTATGCATTCCATCTTTATATGCAGAATAACAAATTAATAGTTTGTGAAAATTTATCAGAAACATCATTTGATAGAAATGCGTATTTGTAAATCGTTTTAAGAGAAGACACCTGGCAGTAAAAGAAGTATCCCACCCTAAACAATCAAGCCAAATATTACAAATTTATACTTGTATTTATCAAATAGCTGCATTTTTCAGTCATATCTTTGGGGTAAAAGATGTGGGTGCTCTGTTAGACGTGTTGTTATTTTATAAGGGGGCCTATAGATACTGTGGTTTCTGAACTGCAGGGTCTGCCCAAGAGTACAACATCTTGTTTTCTGAAGAGCACTTCATCTGTGCTGTAATTAAAGATGAGGATGTTTCTTCTGGATGGGGATTTCTTCCTTAAGCAATGCAGTTACTATTTTTGAACTGAAAAATCACAAGTATATTAATTATTGTTTACACTTACATATGGATTTACCTAAACTTAAACCTTACATTAAAAAGGAAGTGACAAATGGCATTGTGAGTGAATGGCCATCTTGTCTTGAATGAGGTATTCAAACACTTGCATGGATTCTGTCTGTGATTTTTTTTCAGGGAAAGGTAAACTTTACATGTTTGGCAGTAATGACTGGGGCCAATTAGGACTGGGATCAAAGAACACTGTCAACAAACCAACGTGTGTTAAAGGTTTGTGTGATTTTTCTTTTTTTTTATTTTTTTATTTTTTTTTTTTGTCTTTTTGAAAGGAGACCCTTGTGAAAAGGTACTTTGTGGGATTCAATTTCAAAATAACTAATTCTTTATTAATCATGTGTACACATTACTACACAAGATCATGAAGGTAGCTCAAAAGGATCCCTCAAAAGGATTAATTTTTCATTACTTCAGATTCTGAGTCCTTTTGCATCTGAAGATTACTTCAGATACATAGAATCCTGTCATTTTTGAGGGCTCTGATTTTATGTAGTATTTGCCTTTTCTGACAAACCACATCTTCATTTTTTACTGCAGACAATCATCAGATGCTTGGTCTCTGCATCGTCTATGTGTTAGAAACCAGAGTTCCAACAGCATTGTGTAACCTCAGTGTCACTATTGTCTTAGCAACTTTGTAAAGGAAAAAAAAAATCTATCAGAAACTTTTCACAAGTACTGCTACATTTTTAACAAGTGTAAGAAATGCCCAAGGGGCATAAATGTTAATACATTTTTATGAGGTAGTAAAATAAATTCCAATATTCTTTCACGTGTTGGAAAATATGTTTTCATTGCCCTGTGATCTTCTTGATCTTTCCTGACTGTTTTTATCTTGTCAAACAAAGCTAAGTCAATACTTTTCCCTATCTTCTTACTTGTGTCAAGTCAGATCTATCCCATTAACACATTTCCTTTCACTATTAAATGTTTATCTTCACTCTTTCTGCCAGCAGATCGATCTGTTAGCTTATTGTTAAAAACAAATTATCCTGCTTGTTCAAACTCTGTTCTTCCTGATTTAGTTTATTCTACTGTCCTTTATTTGCTCCTGTCTCTATTTCACTTCAGAGGGAGAATGCAGCTACTCTCAGGTACACATCTTCTGTCAGCTATGGGAGAGATTGATTCTCACCTTGGCTTAAATGGATTGGGTTTCAAGTTTTGGGTTTGCTGTCAAATTGCAATGGAGAATAAAAGATGAAGAGAAGATGACAGCAATTCAAACCAGACCTGGCATCCATTGAAAAAAGTCACGAGGGGGGTATCTTTTTTCCCTGGGCAGTAGGCAGCAGGAGGAGTTCCTGGAGTTTATATCACTAGCCTTTGGTCATCACTTGGCTTTTGGAATGGGGTTGCAAGGACACATTTCAGTTTTTGCTTTGAGCCAAATAGTTGTGACTGCGTGTTTTCTGAGAAAATATTTTCTGGGACTTGATTAGAGAATAATGAAATTGGTTATGAAAAATCACCTGCAACGTAAATAACATGTCCCATAAAACACAATTGATCAGCCTAAGTGGGAGGAAGGTTAGGGAGCACAGGCTTCTGAAGAGCTGATTAAGATCATCTCTGAAGTTGGAGACAGAGTTTTGGAATATAAAGACTGTAGGAAGAAGCCATCATTGGAAGTGTTACAGTTCCAGCCTGATAGTACTGGTTGGTGTTGGATAGAGGAGGCAGGAACCTGAATTTGGACAATTTAAGTTTGTCTGGTAGACCATGCCTAAATTGATGTATTTATTTGGTGACTTGGTAGAAGGGACCTTAATCTGAATGCTAAAGAGCTGATGAAAGTTGATCTGGAGGGACTGAAAAAGAGTTTGTGAAAGGGATGATTGTTGTTGGCTTTGTCATGAACTAGTGCAGTGGAAAAGCAATTAAATATTCATTATGTAAAAATAATCTTGGTTTAGAGCATTGTATAGTGTACATGGACGTGACTGAGAGAAGATAATTTGTTGACAATGAACAGGAACTGGAGCAAGGATGGAAAAGTCAGAGATTATTTTCCTCTCTTTTTCTGAGATGGAGTGCACTTATCATAGGAGAAGAGGAACCTTTGTATTCTCTCTTTCCCACCAATATAACTCCTGAGTCCTCTCACATGTATTCCCAGTCTTTAAAAGTGACCAGGCTGCAGAGAAGTGCATGCAATGGGTGGGTGGTAGCTCAGCTGAAATTGAGACAGGATGACACATGCAAAAAATGTAGGCACTAGGCCAGGTAGGGCTGCCCCTTGCAACTGAGTTCAGTGATCAGGAAGAGATCAGAACAGAGCAGAGCAGAAATGTGAGCACAATATCAAGGGAGGTAGGGATGGTAAGGCACAGGAACAGTATGGTTTCAAAGATTTACAATGGTGGGGAGAGTGTAACAGGGAACTAAGAATAGTACTGCTATTGAAAACTAAAACAGCTTAAATCATTAATTTTATCCTGCAATTTAATATATTCTTTGAGACATAATCCATAAATGGTAAATTGCAGGGACTGTGGCATTGGGATGAAATAACCATCATCAAGTTAACTTGAGTGTTTCAAGTTTTTAAGGTCTGACCTGTATTCTTATCTTGGGGTAATACTGGTTTGATAAGTCATGTGCTAGACTCAAATGGGCAATGGATCTTGTAATAATTCTGTGGTAACAATGTGAAAAGAAGAAATCAGAGCTCCCTCTGGAGCATAGAGCACTTTGTTGTTGAACCAGCTATCAGCTTGTTTGTAACTTTCCCTCCTCTTTGGTTTTAATTCATAGCTTTAAAACCAGAAAAACCAAAGCTTGCTGTTTGTGGAAGAAACCACACTTTAGTTTACACAGGTATGTAACCTCTCTTTCATACATATTCAAGATACGTTTCTTCCTTTGTTTTCATGCAAAATTACTTTAAGAACCCCAGGAGTGTTGAGGAAGGAAAAATAAGTGAAAATGAGACTGCTAAATCTTAGGGGTTTGACATCCCTTTCTTAGAATTTGGAAGTTTTTAGAATAGTTTGATTTATTCTGAGCCAATGCATTTATAAATTAATGTTATATAATAGCTTCCTACTAGTAGACATGTAGAAAAATTTCTTGCTGGCATTTGAGGTGTGGTTAACAATTATGAATATTTCACTTAAGCCCTGTAAAGATATATTATTATTATTTTTATATGCATCTGTACTCAAATTTACCTGTGACAAATGATCTTTATTAGTGTGAAGTAATATATTTGAATAAATATAGTAGAACTGAATGTTTTCAAGTCTTCAAATTCTGTTGCATTTTTGGTTAGACAACATAGTCTGCTATTTCAATGAAAAGTTGCTTTATTAAGCTATAAATAAATAAACTGCAAAGTTAAACTTAAATTTGTAGAGACACAGTATACAGAGAATTTATGCAGGTTCTTGTCATGCTTCTGTAATTTATGTAGTGGAATAGCCATCTTTGTGGTTGCAATCCTTTAGCTTTCAGCAATGCTATAAAGAGAATTGTTTGATTATTAGGAGGTTTATATATGTGGAGACCCTGAATACTGTAAATAAGATTTTTGGAATAAACCAGAACATTTTAATAACAATTGAGTATGCAAGACTGCACAGGGTAAATATCAGTCACTTTTGGTGTACACACTGGCTGGATGATTTGTGGCCATTTATATAGCAAGGACCATTTATAAATTATATGTCAGTTTATTTATCACATTTCTGTCTGGGTTTGTGATAATAATAGGCTGTATCTGTTTCATCATAGATGAGCATTTTAGATGTGAAACATACTAAAATTAAAAATATAAATCTTAAAGTTCTCAAAAGTTGAAGATATCTGTCATCAGCATTAACTTCAAGAGTCTAAAAAAAAAGTACTTGGTTAATTAAATTTGAAGTTATTTTAATATTAAAACAAGTAAAATATTTCTAATAAAAAGCTAAGTAAAAATATATTTCATTCACAGTAGTCAAAATATCAAGTTATTAATCTCTTTAATTTACATACTAATACAGCTTTAATTTTTCTTGTGTATGACATTATTCATCCTTTTCTTCCTGCTTTATCTTGAAATACACATTATTTGTGGAAGGAGCTGCTTCTGACTGCCAGAGCCACTGGTAGTCATTTTCTCAGCTCTTGCAGAACTTTCAATTGTATTTATATTTTAGATCAGTCTCCAGAACAGTGGAGAATGCAGTCTAAATACATGTAAGGCCTTTAGGAAGTTCAGATCCAAGTGTGTGCAGGAAAACCTTGCTACTACAACAGAAACTGCTAATTTCAGCTGGAGGGTATTTCAGGGCAATAGACCCTAACGTTTTTGTGATCTTTTTTCCATTGAATATTAAATTATTTGCTCTGATTTCTTCATTCTGTGTATTATCTGTGCTTTTCTGTATGCAGAAAAAGGAAATGTCTATGCTGCTGGAGGTAACAGTGAAGGCCAGTTGGGATTAGGTGACACAGAAGAAAGGACCACCTTTCACTTAATTAGCTTTTTTACCAACCAGCACAAGATCAAGCAACTCTCAGCTGGATCATACACCTCAGCAGCAGTAACTGGTAAGAACAACTGCTAATGAAATCTGTTTATGTGTGTCCAGCCTGGTGTTTCAAAAAGACATTTATTCCAACATTCTGTCTGAATACATGGTGCATTTTCTATCCTCACTCTCTTCTTTCCTTGGTAGCCACAGGCATTTTTTGACAGCCAATTGCCTATTTTAACACAGTCTGTAAATAAGATTTTTGGATGGTGTGTGTCTCATTAACTTCTTAAGAGTTTTTGTGGTTTTTAAGTTTTAAGTAGAAATACTTACAGAAGAGGAAGAGTATGAATACCCTCAAAATGGAAAAAAAGAAATCTTCAGATTATTTCCAGGGAAGGCAGCTACAAAACATGAATCCTATGGAAAACTAAGCACCTCTAGTTCCACTTCTTACTGCCACTGTTGTGGTCCATTGGTACAGGCTGCAGAGCTGTGTCATTCCTTGCTAATTCTGGGGGAGGCTGAGCCTCTCCCCTGTTTCTCAGGTGGCAAAATTACACCATCACAACATGCTCAAGTCCACACAGTTACAATACTTCCAGCCATTGGATGGGTGTCCTTTACTACCCTATAATGCAATTTCTCAAGTCTTGCTGTAAAGCTGCTGTTTCTGTACCTGTTTAGGGTAAGTTATTGAGGCTGTAATTTCAGCACATGAGGTACTAGCCTGCTGGTTTGGTTTTTTTGGCTTCTTATGCCAGTTGCTGACATTCTCCTGATTTTTAGGACAATTTTGAATTATTTTAGTTCCTTACACCATCTCAGTAGCAATGTAGGTAGTACTTTTTTATTCACAACTTACTTCCCACCAATAATAAATATGCATAGAGAAGACCTTATCTCTTCTAGAAGAATCTAGAGACTTTTAATGTTGTTTACTATCTTTTTTTTTTGTTTACAGTTGCCATTGTTCTTTGTGTCAACAGAGGCTGGTCTTAATTTTTAGTAGTTTAAAGAAAGCAAAATGAAGCTGGTCAATATAAATACCTGTGAAAAAAACCTGAAAGATAAAGCAGGAATAACTGGGATGCCTACCAAAGTCAGAACAGAGAATAAGTTTGGAAGAATGAGAAAGGGGTGACTTGCACCTAGAAATGAGAAGATGCCTTAAATTCACTGTAATATTTTCATACTGACCTCTGGGAACTGAATTGTCTCACACCCTCAATCTTCCTCTTTCTGAAGGAATGTTTTTTACATAGTACTTTTTCTGTTGGTATTTATGGTCTAACATCAGTTGATGTGTAAGTGTTCTGTGTCAATTTTGAAAAGCTTAAGAAATACCCTCTTATTTCTCACTCCTTTTTTTGCATTGTGCTAAATTATCATTTTATATCCCTGGGATCATGACATTCAGTAGTGTCATACACAGAGTTTCTGAAATACTCTTCAATAAGTAGATTCATTTTTTATTAGTTTTCTGCTTTAAATCTATTAACTATCCTTGTCTGCACTTTAGAGGATGGGCAGCTCTTTGTGTGGGGTGATAATTCAGAAGGTCAGATTGGCCTGGCCAACGAAGCCTCTGTCAGTGTCCCCTGTAAAGTGGATGTTGGAAAACCTGTTTCCTCTGTATCCTGTGGATATTATCACTCTGCCTTGATAACAGGTAAGAGAATGGGAATAGAGGTTAGTGGAGACAAGACAGTGGTTTTCAAATAGTTGTTTGAAACTTGATACACTATGGTTGTTAAAAACTGCCATGTGACAGAAAGCCTTCTATGTATGAAAGAAAAAACCTGCAGTTAATCTTCTGCATTTGCACATTGTTGTGCAAAAGTATATTAGAAAGAATGAAATATCACATTTTGTTTTCATAAATGGTATGACATATATTGTGGATTATTACTATGGTTTCAAAAATCCAACTTTTCTTGAGATTATTCTTTTTTTTTTTTTTGTGATGATCAAATAACAATCTTCATCTTCTCTAGAAATATAAATATTAAATATTGCTATGTTATGGGGGAAAATTAATCTTATTTGCTTGAAGTGCAAGATTGTTGTCCAGGTTTGTTGTTTGGTCTTAAAATTAAATTTTGAAGTCAGTTAAAGAGGCAATGCATGGTATGAGAAGAAGCAATGCTACAGTGAGCTGTTGTCTGATTTCCAAACCAAACCGCCTCCATATTGCTTTCCACCTCTTCCCAACTCTCCATTGGTTTCCAAAGTGAAGATTCCACTCATTTTTAAATAATGCCAGTAGGGATGAATTATCAGCCAGTGTTGATGATATTCTGTATATGCAGCTATGAATTCCTCTCAGCCATATAGATTTACATGATTAAACTTTACCATTTGGTCCCCTCAGAGTAATTAAAGATTTCAAAGGATCGATAGTTTTGATTGTAAAGTTTTTAATGGGTACCCAGGAGCTGTTCCATCAGGTACCTTTCCCAGATTACTTGATAAATGTTACTTTTCCACATACAATATCTATATTGCTCTCTGAGAACATGCTGTTAACAGAATGAGACCTTGCTACAGTGGACAGATATTAATTAGGTGTTATGCTGGTAGTGTGCAACTTTTATTGCAAATGCTTTATTACAGTAAATGAGTTAAGTGTCTGGGACTGACCAGGAGCTCAGCACCTGTTAGGAAAAACACAGCTTCCTGAACTCTGAATAAATGGGGAGAAAAAAAAAGATGCTTACTTCAAGGATGTAGTAGGAATGTGTGTATCTCTGCCTTAGAGCTGAGGGTCCAGGACTGCAGTAGGATGTCACAAAAGCTCTCATTCATAGAAGGGATGAGGACAAGCATCTAAGAGTAAAGAGAGAACGGTCTGTGCCAAGTGCCCTAAGGATGGGGAAACTTTTAATGGAAGGGGATACAAAAGCAAGGCTTAGGGTTGCAGCTGGTTAAGAAAAATGGAGCCTCTCAAAAGATTAATAGGAAGATGAACTGGTTACCACCTGTGAAAATGAGGAGTTGTTGAACCTGTTACTTCTTAAACAGGCCTGAGTATGAGATAGAAAATCTCAATTTTCAACCTTAACGTCTGCAAGTCCTGCACAAATTGAGTTCATTCTATGTCACTGAAGCTACTGACACACACATGGCCTTCTTTGTGGTGAAAGCATAAATTTTTTTAATACTTGCCTTTGGCCCCTTGCTGACAGTTTTATTTGACGGATACTTCAGCTACAGTAAAAATTTTGTATTGAACATCCAAGTACTTTTGCAGAATTGATTTTCTTTTGCACTACTGTCAGTGTGTATCCATATAGTGTTTAAAAATAAACTTTATGCATTTATTCTGAGTATACCATAATCACAGGATGTGCTACTTATCAGTTATTAGAATACTTTAGAATTACTACATTTTGATATTTAGACATCAAACAATACACTATCTTTAATAATGTAACATAGTTGCAGGGTCTAAGACTTGGTACTTGCTGTCAGACTGAACTGATGAGCATGGCACCATAGAGCTCCCTTTCTTAATAAGTTTATATTTGACATAAGGTGTGCACTGGCTGAAAAACCTGTTGGGAACACAAACATATCTGGGTTAAAACTGCAAGGTGGTTCATGAGGACACTGGAAAACACAGTGTGGACACAGAGTGCCCTCTCCAGGGCAGGATGTTCATTAAGGGACTATTGAACAAAAAAGTGGTGAAGCATGGATTCCAGCTTTTTTTTTTTTTCTATTTTAACTGAAGTTCTTATTTCTTTGACATTGCTGGGTTTTAAAAGATTTTTTTTTGGCTTTTATCTTTAAGGTGTTTCACTGCTATAAAGCCAAGAGCAATGCCTCTTATAGTTCCAAAAAGATGATGTAACCTCTCTTACTTCTGCTTTCTAGAAAGCCTTCTTTGCAGACAATAATTTAACTGCTGAGCAGGTCAGTCACCTGTATTCTACCATGTACATGTGGACCCACTGATGCCAAAGTAGTAGAATAGAAGAACAGAATAAATCCTGAATATTTTTAGTAAAAAAAACCGCTTCTGAAATTCAGACTAGGCACATGTACAGGCAATGGCTAACTCAATTCCCTATGCAAAATAGGAACCAGTCTGATTACTCAGTTCACATTTGAAAGATGATTGTTTGCTCCCTTTTCCTCTCCTTTGCATTCTTCAAAGAGTTCCACTGAGAAAAAATTTGTAGTCTGTAGCTTCCAGCTCTCTTTAGGATTTTTTCACAGTGTGTTTCCTTCTCTTCCTTTTTGCAGGCTTGGGACATTGGGTCCCAATATTAGGGAATGTCTCAAACAAAACAACAGAGGAACAAACTGCTGGGAGAGTGTAGCAACAATTTTGAGCCTTTATACAGATCTTTACTTGACTTTCCTTTGACCACACACTCAGGAGGGGACAATTTTTTGGGAAACATTAAGCTTGGCAAGCATGCACAGCTCATTTGTCCACTGGAGGAGATGGAGAACAGGAAAAGCTGATGTATCTCACCATTCCTCTGGGTTTTACAGCAGAATTAGGTTTGTGAAGCCAGAAAGGAATTGAATATATTAGACCCCTTCTAGTGTTTCCCCTGCCTGAATTGTAACTGTAATCAAGGTCAAGATAGATTCTTATTGAGAAGATGTCTTTTCATAGAGAACTTTACCGGTTCCTTGAATTCCCTTTTTTTAAATGTATTTTGTCATTATTTTTAAGGACTGGTTTAAGAATCATTCATCCCACAAACACTTCCATGCTCAGTATTTCAGTGTTTGAGACAGTTTTAACCAATTTGGTCTTGAGTAAATATTTATTTTCTTTTTCTTTTTCATTTATTCAGGGAATCATAGAGTTACCCAGTTCTTTCGTCCACTCATTTTTGTTCCTCATTTGCCACCAGCCAGGTCCCTTATCTACTCTCAAATGCACATTTTCCTTTGAGGGACATTTTCCATTCACTTGTCCATTTCCTTGATGTGTTCCTGTGATTTAAAGTTTAGTGATACAGAAAATGTGCCTCATTAGGGGAAAGTTCAACATGTGAGAGTGTGACTCATATGAGAGGAGAAAATTAAATAACCAGGTTCTGTTGTGAACAGAATGTCCTTAAAATGCAGGTGCACTGCACTGAGTACATCATGTCCTCAGCACGCAGATGTACTGCACACATACTGCACTCAAAATTTATCTGGGTTTGACTGGGTTCTTTTAATGCTTGATTGCTGTTTTTCATAGTTTTTAGACCACTATTTGCCTAAAAGGGGTGTGCAATGTGTTCAAAAATTGCTTTGGTAAATGGTTTTATCTTTGTTAGCTGGATTATTAAGTTGAAAAAATGTAATAAACTTGATTAGTTTGGGATGCTTGGCCATTTGAATCTCTAATCCTCTTAATTAGATAGTGATTGGATTAATTTTTTCTGTGCAATAGTGTTTAAAAAGAACTGCTTGTCTCTTCAAAGAGAACTGCATAAGTAGTTATCTCCCAAGTGCTTTTGGGGGTTTTTCAATTTGTTTCTAGAAATATATGGCTGATCTAAGAGTATTGAAAAAATACTTACCTTCCCAAAAAATACAGGGTTCTTTTTGTTAGTTTTTTCTTTCTTTTCATTTAAAATACTGAATAAAATCTCTTTTTGTCATCAGAACGTTTTGGTTACAGAAAACCTCACATTGCAGTTGATATTTATCTTTTTAATTGGGCTACTGTTTTAGAACAGATAATTGATGCTGATGCAAATAACTGCCAAGTATCAGCCTGTTCAGAGTATTTCTGCACATAGATAGAATAACAAAATCAGAATTAAAACAGGAAATCAAACTGAACAGAGAAGCCTAAACATGGTCCATTGTGACAGCACAGAACTTGTTCCCATGGGAATTCTACTGAAAGTTTATTAAATATAAGTTTCATGTTACTGAGAGTGGCTTTTGGAAAACAGGCGGTCAGAGCTCTGCCCAATCAGTCCGGGGGCGGGGGTGGACTGATCTCAACCAATCCGAACAGCCTTCTCGCGTGTATATAAATCTGTTAATAATTAAATAAATTCACTTAACGTTCTCTCAAAATTGCCATGTCCCTTTGCTCCGCTTTCGGTTCAACAGCGACTGTCCATACATTGGAAATGAAATGAAATACACTTTTTTGCAGCTGAGGTATTGTTTTGTGTTTTCCTTGGTACATCCCTTGCAGGCTAAATATTGTGGTTCTGAACTTGGAGTGGGTTAAAATCTAGCACCTTCATGTTCCATCAAAACAGAGTGCTTTGCACATCTGTTTAAGCATTATACAAATATGTTCAATTGTCCCATAATAGTAACTTTGCTGCTGTTATGGTTTGTGTCTGCAGCAGTCTTGACAACCCATCCTTGCTCCTGAGCGCGTGCTGGAAACCATGTGCTGTTCTGTATTTTCACAGGAGATGGTGAGCTCTATACTTTTGGAGAACCAGCAAATGGGAAACTGGGATTATTGCCTGAACAGCTGAAGAACAATAGAGTCCCACAGCCCGTACTGGGAATTATGGAAAAGGTTAATAAGGTTGCTTGTGGTGGAGAACACACAGTGGTGCTGACAGGTATGCAATTTAACTGGCTTTTCTTACAGCCCTGCAATTTAAACTCAATTTACTCTAAGAATTTACATCCCACTGAAATGTTGGATGCTGATCCTAACTGGAAGACCATCGTGCATCTGGGAGGTAGAAATCCATGTACCACCCAGCCAAGGCAGGCCTGTGCTGCACTGCCCATGTCCCTTGGCTACAGGATGAACTTAGGCAGGTGATTGTAACAGAGGGGCTTCCAGGCAGTTCCTGGTTGACACCACTTGCCTGTCCTTGCCTTTATCTGAAACTTCAGCAGCAAGTTCCCATGTGAATGTCCTTAAAATGCTAAATTTATCAATATAAAGGATATATAGAGTTGTTTTGCTTGTAAGAAAATCCTGTAAGAGCTCAAACTGAGGTAACCTTCCATGGATGGATCTGCACAGCATGCTAGAGTCCTCTTCAATTCCACACAGCTCAGGATTCCCAGCCTCTGAAGGAACAGAAAGTTATTGATGCTATCTTCTTTTTCTTTATAGTCTTAGCTCCAATAAATAGCATTTTAAGAGAACTTTACATAGGCTGAGTACCTTTCTTACTGCAATTGTAATAAGCCAGCACCTCCTGGTGCAACAGATGATTGATGTTTCTTTCCTCTGAGAAGCTTGAAATTGTTATTGAAGTGAGAGGGGAAATTCTAGAGGAAAGCTTCCATACTGTAGTAAATTTAAATGCTCTTGAATATTTAGGAAGGTATGTAGGAAGTCTATTTTCAAATAGCTTAACTATATACTGGATACTTGAATGGATTAAATGTCTTTTATTGTGAAACAGAATTTGCTTGTGCCTTTGAGCAAAATCTTTAGCATAAAGATGAAACTAGTACAGACATATACATTTGACATATTGTACAGGTTATGAAAATCAGCAAATACAACTGTTACATATTAGTTCACAGGGCCACATGTGTAGTACTTGGGAAATGGTGTGTGTTACTGAACTCTTAAATTGTTGTCTGCCAATGGCGACTTAGCTTTTCCAAAACATATGTGCAAAGCATTGCCAGCAATTTCTTTCCACAAGTTCTATCCTGAACTTATAGTGGTGTAGAAGAAGGAAAGGTAAGTTTGACTTCACCCCCACGTGATACAAAAAATACCAATGAATATAATATCTGTAAAACTGTATAGCCTGTAATTATTTTTCTGCAAAAATGAAAAAGGCACAAAACCAAGTTGGATGTATAGATATCAGTCCTTAAATCTGTATTCTGAAGATTCTCTGTAGTTGTTTCTTGTCAATCTTGTGAAGTGCCTTCATGGTTATGTAGCCAAACTTTCTAAAATATAAACTGAAAATGTAGCTGAGGGAGATTGTGAGTAATATGATGTGGTGGTATACTGCAAGCCATTGGAAAGAGTAAAGGTGGAAGTGAAATGCTGGAAAGGATTACGTGTAATGAGTCAAGCTCAAGATTCTGGGTAGGTTAAAATTCCTTTGGAAAAACTATGAAGAGGAAATAGCAGTAGCCAATCCAGGAAATAATGCAAACATTTGTCTACATTTCAATGCCTTTGTCTTCCTTCTTCCACCAACATGCAGTCTTACCCTGGCAGTATTCTGTGTCACAAAATAAATTTCTTTATGTGAAATCAGATTATCATTATTAGTGAAAAAACTGCCATAAGTTTGGGGCCAACAAATGTATAAATCATAGCACTAATTTATGAGTTATAAAGTGAAGTTCTGTAGATAGAATTTTATTATCCTTATTGATTACTTTTTTAACCATAAATCTGAATTAAACCAATAGATGTTTTGACTTAATGGCATTTCATGTGATGAAAAGGCATTATATCCAACGACTGTTATAGAGATTTAGAAGAAAGATACAGATCTGGATGCCATCATCATTATAGTGAAATCTGTACAAGAGCTAGAACAAAGAGGGAAATATAAATTCTATAGAAAAAAGGCAGTGAAGGAAATACTGTAATAAGTGTGTATGTGTGTAAGATTTACTTGCTTGTGGAAATAAATTCTGTAGGAGAAGGTGAATAAGAAATTTGGTGCTGGTTGAACTGGCAGCTGAAGATCAAACTGTTGAGTGCCAGATGATCTAGTTGAGTCACAAAAAGAGGAAAACAATATCCTCCAACAAAATACATTTCCTAAAGATTAATAGTTGTGATAAGAGTGAAAAGTCAGATAGATATTTTTTTAATGTGATTCAGCTGTTATTAAATAGGTTACAGCTGTGAACTTCTGACTAAGACTTGGAGTGGAAGAGTAGAGGATAGTGGAAATACTGTCTCAAATGAAAGATACTTAGAAGTATTGACACAGAGAAATTCTTCTGATTCACAGAAAAGATGGTGGAAAATTAGTGAAAAGAGGTATGGATACAAATAATTTTGAGGGTGACATACATACATTATTGGCTTTGCATCAGAAACTTTACTTGAAACCAGTCCTGAATTGCATCTTGACCTCAAGTGGTGTGACCAGAAATTGAGAATTCTGATAATATCTCTTTAAAGAGGAGCAGAAACATTTATACCTCTTTTAAGCTCATTTTAAGAAAGTAATACAATTTTGAAGAAATTCTGAATTTCATGTGTCATCCTCCATGAAAATGGGTGCTGCTTGCCCTTAGTAACACACTATATACTGATGTGGTTTTCATCCTTTCAGGGTCTTTCAAGTTTTTAAGGATGTGACATTTCAGTCTCAAAAAACAAGAATTGAGTTTCTGACTATTGAATATTCCCCTGCTTCATCTATCTCATTTATCATAGCAATAGCACAGGAGAAAATGTCATATGGAAAAACTGTTGCACATCTTGGCTCATTTCTTGACATAATTTCTACTTAGGGTTTATCAAATTAGAAGAAAGCATAATTCAGTTATCTAACAGAGTACAAGACAAGTTTCTTCCTGACTCTCATGTGTAATTAGTCTATTCCAAAGCACATCATTTGATTTCTTTTTTATGACTGTTATATGTTCTATTGGCAATTTTGTATGGTAAGAACCACTGTTATCTGGGTTATTAAATCAAGGTACTGTTCGGAATCCCTACAACAGAGTAAAGGGTAGAAAGTATATATTAAAATAATTATTTGGGGTTTTTTGCTCTGAAATTCCAAAATGGAAATCTCAATTATTTTTTCCCAGAGAACAAGAATTAAATTGTTGAGAGCAATAATTTAGAAAAAATCCAATTTTTGAAAGATTCATTTTAGAAATGTTGAGTATGGTATTGAAACCATTTTCTTTACAAGCTCTATTGTTACCTCTGCCTTTAATATTTGCAATTGTTCTAGACAATAAACAGAATTGCATTTAAACATTCTGTCATGCAAAATCTTGATAGCACAAAGCTATTCATTTCATGGCAGTCAGTCTGCCAGTCCGAGAAGATCCTATCCTCATCCCAGATGAATTCTCCCAGAGACATAAAAAAATGCACCAACTACTCCCAATGCTTGCAGATACTTCCTGCTGCAAATGAAAGCTGTTGGTATCATCACTTTCAAATGAAATATTGGAGAGCAGCAATCACAATTTGTGTGCTTTTTTCAATAAGGTGTTTTAAGAGGCAGAAGAATAATAAATGTGAATCTAGAAATTGTAGAAGAAGAAACAGGTGGTTTGGAATGGACTTAATATCTTGCAGTTTTTTTAAGATGATGACAGATCCTCTGGGAATGTTTTTTTCTACTGAAGGATGTATTACTTCCTTTCATTCTCTGAAAGGAAGGAAAGCAAAGATAACTCTTCAAAGGAAAAAGTGAAGTGGACCTTTGAGAACAGAACATTTGACATAAGAACATTAGTGCATTGGTATGTAAAATGTTGGATTTTTCATCTTCTGTCCCAAGGTCTTTTAAAAAGAAAAGAAAGCCAAGGCACCCTTTTGAAAGAGGACAAAAAGGATGTAAAAGCTCTACCTTTTCCTGACAGATCTCACAGTTCAGACCATATAGGATTATTAGATTTTTCAAACCATTCTTAAGTCTGTATACTATTTATACTGAAATCCCCAAATCCAGTTGTTAGCTCTGGTAATACTGAATATTGTGTTGACAGTTGATTTTTTACAGTAATATTTTTCAGCATAAGCTGTTTAAAAATAAAGCTATTGTGAGAGTGAATACTTCATTGGCATAATCGTTATAGTAATAATAATAATAATGTTCAAGGGAAATTAATTTATGTGGACAGGCCACTAAGATGATTACAGGCTGAGAGAACTGGGGTTGTTCAGCCTGGAAAAGAGGCAGCTCTAGGCTGATCTAATTGCAGTATTCCAATACCTGAAGGGAGCTTTCAAGAAATATGGAGAGAGACTATTTACAAGGGCATGGAGTGACAGGAAAAGAGAGAATGGCTTCAAACAAAAGACAGAGAGTAGGTTTAGATTGGATATTATGAAAATGTTCTTTACTGTGAGGGTGGTGAGGCCCTGGCACAGGTTGCCCAGAGAAGTTGTGGCTGCCCCATCCCTGGCAATGTCCAAGGCCATGCTGGATGAAGCTCTGAACAATCTGGGATAGTGAAAGGTGTCCGTGTCCAAAGCAAGGGGTTGGAACCAGATGATCTTTAAGGTCTCTTCCAACCCAAATCATTCTATGGTTCTATTATACAAGCATACCTGTCTGTTCCCTTTTTAGTTCCATGGATTTATTAACTTCATCTGTAGCCTTAGATACCAAGCAGGGAATACATGATTCTGAAAAACATTCTTTGAGCTCACACAGTTCTCTCAGCAAATGGCATGTTTTAAAAGATAATATGAAAGCAATATAGATTTTTGCCTAGAACTATTTTATTAATAGTGCAAATGATCATGGAGATTACAAAAGATGCCTGCAAAGGTGGAAGATAACACAGTTACAGGGAAATATCCCCGTTCTTCCAAAAAGGGAAATGTAGGAAGTAAAGAAGCAGCTCTTCCAGCACAGCTCTTCCAGCACTTAGGTGCTGGAGGTCACTTGGAACAGCAAAGCCATTGTCTTCTGTGTGAGCTCTGAAACCATTTCTCTTCATCCTTCAAGGGCCCTCTCATGGGCTGCTGCTGTGTTCAGAGTGATGAAATTCACTCCTGTCATTTTATCAATAAGTGTGAGGTGGCTTTTCCATACACTCCTCTTTCCATGCATTTCTCAAGATAGATGGGAGGAAATGCCTCATTTCTACTAAAGGAGGTTATGAGTCAGGTTTGACCTCACTTCTGCACCAGAGTGGTGAATCATTTAAGAAAGGTGCAAGGTTTTTTTTTTCATCTGCCCTGATAATTGACTAAGCTGCAAATTTAGGAGGAGCAACATTTGCCCTTATAGCCCCTGGTCTATAAGGGCAGCAAAAGAAATTATTCATCTTATAAAGGCGCTCTAACCTGGCTTGGGGTTGGCCTTTTTCCTCATTTTCAGTAGAAACAGAGGAAAGAAAAAATTCCCTCCACTTTTAAAGTTAACACTTGAGAACATCTCCCTCTCAGCACAAATGCAGAAGACATTGAATGTTTCATGCTAGGATTAAAGAAAAAAAACCTGGATGTTCACTCAAAGTAATTATGATAATCAGATAAAGCCATGTAGTTACAAGATCTGCCAGTTTCCAAAGAATTGTTGAAACAAATGCAGTACTTCTAAACAGAATTTTTGGAATCAGCCATCCTGAGAAAACAACTTACTAAAATAAAGATGAGACTTTTGTTTGCTTAGAGAAAGATCCTGTCTTTCAGGTGTAGTTTCTTGTTTCTTATGCAGGCAGTCTAAATATTACAGGAAAATTCTTACTTCTTTTGCTTTATGGAAAAAGTTCTGGAAAAGGTGTTTCTTTCTTGCACAAAAAATTTCCAGCAGAGGGAGCTTTACTATTACATTTAGTAAAAAAAAAAAAACGGTTTACTCAATATTTTTCATCTACAATTTAAACAAATGTGAAACCATTGAGCTTTTGTTTAATGGTGTGAATTCATGACATCTTAGTATGGAACAATTTAAAAGGAACAGAAAGGGCAAAGCCTTTCCTAGAAAGAACATTTCTATATGTTGTGTTACTATTTCATCACAGTTCCTTTGAAATTGGAAAGTTATTTTTACTTGACATGGAATATTTTTTGTTCTTCAAAATCTTTTCCATTTTTTCATAATAATTTTTCAAGTACTTTAAGTAGAATTTCTCTCACTTTTCCTTTGTTTCCTACCTGCAAAAGAAAAAGGGGAGGGGAATGAAATTCTAGAAAAACTTCTTTTGCTTTTTTCCCAAAAAACTTGTCTGTTCAACCATGACCTCATCAAGATTTCCAAGCTTCACAATCTTCCCCTGCTGTGATGGAGTGCCAGGGATGGACACACCAAGAATCTTTATTGCTTTGGAGAAGCTCTTTTTCTTTTTCCTGGCACAGACAGTCCATTAAACAGACAAAATATAAGTGTGGAAAGATGATTATTCTGTCACAAGATAACATAATTATGGTGTTCTCTGTATTCATTGCAGGGCTGATTTGGTAGCTGAACAGAATACTGAAACCTCTTCTGTTACTGTCCCAGTATCTCCTTCATACAAATTAGTAGTGGTTTAAAGAAGTCTTGTCTATTAACTTTAGGGTCATACAATGTACATGGAGGTAATGAGAAATTAAGATGAGGCTATTGTGAAAATGAATATATATGTATAAACATTTTGGTCTTGATTGCAGTATGTAAATTCCCATACATTTTTCTAACTTTGCTTTGTGTACATATGATCAGTGGATTATTTTGCATTTATGTTAGAAAATATATGGTATATTGAACCATTTAAAATTCTTTTCTGTGTATACATTAGTGCTTCAATTCCTGTTTTTTTGTTTTTATTTTGTTGTATATTATTAGTTGATAAATGTTATTGATTAGTTGGTATATTTTTTAATAAACATTGTTTCTTATGATGTTTATGTCAGTGGCCTTCCATTTGGCTAATAGAACGTAGCCTATGATATAAATAAATAAATACATATGTATATACATATTAGCTTATTTGTTGTTAACTTTGCCTCTATAATTTCAGAGACAGATGTTTATACCTTTGGACTTGGACAATATGGGCAGCTGGGACATGGAACTTTTGTGTTTGAAAGTTCCGTACCGAAGTCTGTGAAGCACTTGAAGAGGCATAAAATATGTAACATTGCATGTGGGGAAAATCACACTGCTGTGATAGCAGGTATGGGAGTGCAAAATTCTGGAACCACTTCTAGCAACTCTCTATTATACTGTACAAGCTTTCCTTGTACAATGAGCAGTAGCAGACATATCCATTACTGGTTCTAAGTGTGAAATGAGCCAGTGAGAAAGCTGGATTCAATAGGAATTTCTGATTCACAGCCATACCACACATAACTCTGTATTTCCTGGGGAATTATCACCTCCTAATCATGCCTTGCTAACAAATATTCTTGTTTAAAAGCCTTTGATTTTCTGTATAGTTTGTCTTATTATTTTGTTGGGGTGGATTTTTACTAAGTGTCTAGAGCAGCATCTCAGACAGTACTTTTTCTGGAAACATGCATATTTTTTAATCATAGTCATCTATTGATGATCTAAAGATAGCTGTTGAGGTTTTGCTTTTGGAAGGGAAATATTCCTTACTTTCATGGCCTGGTACTTTGTTTGTAATGGTTCTGTCCTGGTTTTGTATTGAATCTTTGTTTTAATGTCCTTTTTATTCCCACATGCAGAGAATGGTCTCATGTTTACCTTTGGAGATGGACGACATGGCAAGCTAGGATTTGGAGAAGAGAGTTTTACAAATCTGTTTGATCCCACTCTGTGTTATAATTTCTTGAAGTTCACAGTCCTTTTGGTAAAACCTTTGTTCATTCTTCTCAGACACCAAGATATTTATCTGTTAATGAAACACATTAATGAGAGCTGAAATCTCATTATAGGATTATTTTTTTCTATAACATTTAATTAGTGGACAACACAAACTGAAGGAAAGAGCAAATTATATATGCTTAGCACAGTGTTCATTTAGTTTAGAATGTCTTTGACTTGGGCTACACATGCAGATTGCTTTTTAGGGTTTTATTCAGTGCTCTTGTGCTACAGTGTTTTGGTCTTTAGAGCTGTGGTAGCTTATAAACGGAATTATTTATTGCTCTTAGATGGTTGGAAGTATGGGGAAATTTATATCTTTTCTGTAAACACCAGAGAGCCATCTTTTCAATTTTGACAATTTTTGTACAGTGGGGTATTTTTAAACCTTAAGACAATTTGAGGGGTTGGGGTTTTTTAATCCAAACAGGACAAGAAAGCAGGAATAATCTTTCCTTTTGAGAGCATCTAAGGAAAGTTTTTACATCTGCTTCTTGAGGTGTAGAAGAAATAAATGTCACAGAATTGTCAGCACCAAAAGTGTTAACATGACTCAGGATTAAGCAAAATTTGGGACAAAAGTCTATTGATCACTTCTGTTTGCTTACTGGAATTAGAGGTGGAGGAAATTTTATTGGAAGCAGTGAGTGTTTAAAGCCTTTTAAAAAGTGAAACTTCTGATCTTTGTGTAATAATATTGTGTCTATGGTAGGGTGTAAAATTTGCTTTACTTTTTGCAGATTTTGTGATAAAATACTTAGGTTTGAGTCCCTGAAACTATCAGTATTGCTCTCATTTGACTTGTATCAAAATAATTAGCCAAAATCTCTTGAAAATCAGTGGAAATATTTTGCTATCTTCTATATCAAAAATTTGATAGACCTATCTTCTGTTCAATGCAAATATACTGTATTTAACTTAAGAAATGAACATAAATCACTAGTGACTGACAAACATGATTAAGTACTTTTATCTTGCTGGTGAAATTAGGAACTAAATTTGAAGCCATTTTATATGTCTTACTTCTACTATATTTTTTCTTATCTAAGCCCCTAGAGCTGATTGTAACAAAAGTGCATCCTTGATACCTGCAAATGAAGTAATCAGACCTTTTTTTTGAGCTGTAGGTTGCTTGTGGTGGTTGCCACATGCTGGTTTTTGCTGCTCCGAGACCTAAAGGATCTGAAGTACTCTTGGAAGATCTATGTGAGCCTCGTTTGACTGCTACTATCCCTAAAACCAGTGGGGACTTTGTACTAGCAAACACTTTGCAATTATCAGCAGCACGGATACGACGTCGAGAGAGGGTAAGTTCAGAGATATTTAGAGTTCTCATGCTTCTCTCAGGAAACAAAATCACTTTTAAAGCTAAAATCACAGCATATACCAAGCAGATAAATATACCTTCTTAAACTGTGTAATTTTAATGTATAATATGAAAAATATGTATTTACCCTGGTCCCAAAAATTGATGCAGGAGAAAAACAATAGGTATTGGTCAGATTGTGCTTATTTATTTCTGTGAAAGTGATTCAAATTGCATTTGCAATTGTTTTTGTTTTAAAATGTAGAACCTGTTCCTTTGCATTTTGCAAACTATCTTAGAAATAATTTTTCAAAAATAGTAAGAACCTGGCTCTTTCACAGTTCCCTCTGAGTCCTTGAATATATTAACCAATTTCATATTTTATGAAATATCAAAGGAGAATATTAGATGTAGCTAATTAATATATTATTTTCTGCTCTTTGATTTCCACTACAAATTTGATGTGATTTCCTTAAACAGCACAATGAGTTGGATCATTTAACTTACCTGTCTGAGAACTAACTCTACCAAAATGTGGATTTATTCTGTAAAAATGTATTGATGTTGTGCATTAAATACTTTGATGTTATTTGAGAGACTAGTTTTTCACTTTAAATAAAAAAAAGAAGTTATTTATCTCTTTTGTTTATATTTTAGGATTGCTTGAAATCATTGCATAGAAATGATCTTAAAAATCCCACTATGTACCTGCCTACTTTTTAGGATTACAAATAATTAAAATATTAAAGATATTTGTTTCTGCTTATTAAGTTGCAATACTGTATCATCAGCTAAAAGCAAATACCACTGCTAAGTATGAGAGATTGCTTACATTTTGTTCTTCTACCCTTTTTCTCAATCTGTCGTTTTTTAATCTTCTAAAGGAAAGGTCACCAGAGCAGTTTGTTCGAATGGCACAAACTCTGCCTCCAATGGGGGAAAGCTTCTTAAAATCTTCGTTGCCTGTGACAAGCAACACCAGCCCATTCTGGTTTTCTGCAAAAAGTCTTCCTAAAGCTGAATCTGTGAGGGATGGAGACCATGGAAAAGGTGAAATGTCCTCACATCTTGCTGCTGGTTTCTGATAAAAATGGTTTGACCTTCATCATTCGTAAACAAATGTTCAGTCTGAACATGAAAGAAGGGTCAGGTTCAGTCTTACCTCAGGAGGGTCTGGCAGCACACAGACATGAAAGCTGAGAAATGCAGACAAAAATTGTCTCACACTGTTCATCTTTGCAAAACAAGTTTAAAGATTTAGCGAGGTTTGAGTGACAGAAAAACAACTTATAATTTGTACCCATGGCTCCTTAAGCATTTAAAAATAAGATTTCACAAAAATACTGTAAGAACATTATCTACTTGCTTTGTTTTCACAAAAAAAGGGAATTACAGAAAAAAAAAGCTAGAAACAGTCTTAAAGACATAAGTAACCCTACAAGGAACTTGGATAAGAAAAGATAAGAAAAGAGGTCTACTAATTCTTACAGGACCTTTCTTCTTCACCTGGAAATGCAAAAGTACTCTTCACTCTTTGTTAGCTAAGATAATAAGGATTTATAGTATTCTAGCTAATGGAAAAGTCTGGATAACTGTAATATAGCACTGGACTTTTGCACAGATTCTCTAGAGCAGTTCTGGACTTATCTGGGTTCCTGGGCATGTGTGATTTCCTGGGAAAAGCAATGCTGAAGAGTGCAGAATGCAGTGCTTCTGTGTAAGAGTTAGCTCAGATTTACCAGACAGCCAAATCTAATTTGAAAATAATTAATTCATAGAATGAAGATGATTATTTTTAAATCTGCCAGCATGTCCATTAGCATTTCTGGTTCCAGGAAAGCAATGCAGTGAAATTTGAACTTCCTTTACGGTCTTCTTAGGCCTGAAACCTCAGGTTTTGTGCTGTATGAAATGATGATAACCCTGATGAGCTTAATGATGTAGGGACATTTTTATGATGCTGCATTAAACTCACTGTCTCTCCATCCATTCCATAGATAATGTGCAATGGAGATAACGTCACTGCAGCTACTTTGGTCTAATTATTGCACTATTATAAAAGAGATTATCCAAAAGAATCTTTGTCCCATGTAATATTTAGGCTTTGAAAGCCTGCAGAAATGGTGAGAGATTTACAGTGCACTGAGATCAGACTGCTGAGCCACCTCTGTTGTTAATACTGATGAAAGGAGATGGGAGAGTTTCTGCTGTGTCTTGAGCTGGGGGAATGAAGAATCTGAGGACTTCAGTTCTATGTTAGTAAAACAGAATTAATCTCTATTTTATAAGAGTGGGCTGCTCTGTTTGCTATACAGTGCTTGTTCCTATGACATTTGTTTATTTCCCCCTATTTTACCTTGTAGAAAATATTCATCAAAAAGATACACCTGGTGAAGTCCCTGCAGAACAAGATTCAGATAATGAAAATATTGACAGAAACCTTGGAGATACAACTGACATCCTAAATATGGTAATATATTCCAGTAATGAATCTGCAATTCAGTCATTTTTGTGCATGGGGAGACAAAGAAGCTAAATTGTGTTTCAGGTTCTACTACAGAATTCCTGACTAGCCCAGAACATCATATGTGACACCAAGAAGTACTGGCACACAAATGAGAATGCATTTCATATCATCATTATTATCCAATGCTAAAATAAGTTTTAATTTTCCAAGTAATATTGTGGTATGAGATTGAAGCAGTCCAAGTAGTGCAGTGCCTCCCCACACTTTAGCTCTGGAAATCAGAAAGAAAAGGAAAAGGATGCTGGAGGCCACATGGTGATCTCTATCTTTGACCTTGCTTTTCTTGATGGCTTCCAACAGAGAATTGCAGGAAATGAAGCAGAAGAGCATTTTTTCCTGTTTTGAGAAGAGGTTTTTTAGTACAGGTGGATCATATTAAAGGGAAGGCCAAAATTCAGACATTTTGATTATTTGGTGATCCCCCAGCTTGTTCCTACATATTTCTTTTATTTAAAAAACATGTTCACCTTAGCACTTGTTCAGCTTTCCAAAACATTTTGTTCTCTCAGCAGAAAGGACATGTCCTGGCCTTAATGCAGCCACAGTTACACTGGAGGGATTGCACATTTTACAGGAATTATTATCTGTTTATATTTTAATTAAATTACTAATTACTATTAGTAATTTAATAGCCTGTTTGTACACGCCATTTATTTAATATTATAAAACTTTGTTTTGATTTAGAAGGAAAAAATGTGATCAGATCCAATGCACGGCATGGCCTTCATTAATTTACTGAAGCATTATTAATTTACTGAAGCACATATTTACATACTGCACACTTTATGTGCTAGATTTCCTTCTCCTTTTTGGTTCTATACCTATTGTGAATCAATTTTAAAACATCTAAAAAATTTTAAACATAAATTTGAAAAAAAGTCAGTCAGGCAAACCTGTCAAAATACAAAATAAATGATTGCTCTTCTTGGATCTGAATGAAAACAATCTGTTACAGCATAGTTTTTTCAATTTTTCTAGACTGTGGCAACATACATCTTATTGACACGTGACAAGAGCAGCAAAAACCTTTAATGTCATATTGATGATACAAATTATTGAGAGTCTGAAACCAGAACTGTCCGTGCTCACTGTGTTGAAATAGAATGTGGTGGTTAAACCATGAGCAGTTAACAATCAGCAGCAGAGACTATTATCTTGTCATTTTGAATTTATGGCAAGGGATAAACAAAATTTCATTGTATATTCCCACCTAGTAGTATTCTACACTGTCCTTTGGGGGTTTGCTTTATGTGGAAGAGATAAAGGCATTGGATGCCAAGGAAAATTTCTCCTGTGCAACGTTTCTGTGAAGTCGCTCTTTCAAGGCCGTGGTACCAAACTGGTTGTTGGGTTGAAGGTTGTGGTGATAAGGGAGTAAGGGTTTATTTGTAAGCTCACAGTGAGTGGAAGGTGGATCTCAAATGTGCCTGTGGGCTCTAAGAAAGGTCAGGGCAGTGTTCAGTCTCTACAGACACTTTAGGTGTTGACACCTGAGCTGGTCACCACTCTCTTCATAAGCAGTAAATGAAGGAGTGGAAGTGAGATAGGTGAGCTGAATGAATTGCTCACTGTGCAATAATATTAAAATGTTGATAAAATAGCTCTGTTTATAGAACTAGGCTTTGATGCTGCTTTCTGTTTTAAATATATTTATTTTTTTAATAGAGATCTTGTTTTTTGCAGACACATGCAATGAAGTTGAATCCTGGTGACTGGTCCTTAAAATTATCACCACTCCAAAAACAGAAGGTACTGTAATTAATTATATATTTGTATACTTATACTAATGTTTAAAATATCTGCAATTCTTCTATGATCCTAGTACTTCATTATTTTGCTTTGAGTTTTTAAAAAGTCAGGCAAATTTTATAGACCTCCTCTTGCTAATTTTCTGAATATCCATGACCTAAAACTCTAAGAAGCTCACTGAAGTCACAGAGAATTTGGGCAGGCACCTAGAACTCCACATATCCAGTGTAGTTTGAGATGAGTGTATAATATTTCACCAGTTTAAGGAGCAAGAGACTATCATATACATGTTGTAACTTCAGGTGATAACCTACATTTCTACTGGTTTGTTGATATGAAAATATTTTGGAACAGTGTAAATAAAGATTTTATTTACAGATATTCTCCATGAAGTATATTTAAAGGAGCAATAATACTGGTTTTAATTATGAAATTAAAATACTTTGTAATATCTTCCTATTCCACTGCTGAAGTGATCCCAGCTTTTCAGCATTTTGTTATATTTCTTCATAATTTTATTTTATATTTTAGAAGTTATTCTGCAGAATTTGTTATATAAGTGTAAAATTCAAAGCAGAAAGGCAATAGATTTTAAAACTTCATAGCAAGGGCATAACAGTGAGTGCATCAGAAGATTTCCAAAGGAGGAAGGCGTAAGAGACCTGTACTAATTTCCTTCTGCTTGCACAGCCTCATGCACTGCCCTGCTCTGATTTATGGGATGTGGTAGGGGCTGCACAATTCTTACTGCATTCCCTTGGATAGTGAGAAAGGTGCAGCACTACACTGATCATTAACAGGATGTTACATTCTTCTAATATGTGCACTTGTAAATTCATTTCATGTGAAATAGTCTACCTTTTGTGCTGTCTTTTAATCCCCTCTCACAAATTGTTTCTTTTCTTGTTCAGACGCTTTTGTAACCTTTTTCTTTCACTGCCATTTGTCTTTAATGCTTTTCTTTCTTTCTTTTTAATTTTCTGCTTCTCATGTGGAATAGAAGAACAATAAAAATGTGAAACTGAAAAGAGATGGTAAGGGTGGGCTGAAAAACAAGGATTCTGATTTCACAAAGGAGGGCTCAAAATTAGAGTCTGGCTCTTTACAAAAGCAGTCCTCACTTTCAGAGTCACCTGGACACAATTTAGAAAAGAGCAGTGCCTTTGTAGGGAAGTCTGGGGCCAAAAAAAGTATAAAGAAAGGTAAATCTGAGCATGCACACAGTGATAGTACTTTGAAAAGTGGTGCTAAAGAAATTACTGTGGACAAAAGTATATTAGTGAAAAGGGAAAAACAATATGTGGAAAATCCTAAATTTTTCAGAGAGGATGCAACTTATAATCTTCCCACAGAAAGTCAAATTCTGACTGAAAAAATTAATTCTTCCAATAAAAAGCCAAAAGCTGTTAAATCTATGCAATCCCTTAAAATAGAGGTACTTCCTTCTGTTCCCAGGGATCAGCCCCAGACTGATTCATTAATTGTACAAGAATACAGTCCTGCTAAAAAGCAAGGGAGTCAAGAAATAACAGAAAGTCAAAACAAAAGAAAGGACAGTGTTGAAAAATCTGGCACGTGTGAAAGAATAGATGTCACAGGAGAAGGAAGTAGTGCAGAACAGAAGGAGCTTAAGAAAAAGCATCAGATTTTGAAACAAATATCTGTAACATCATCATCATCTTCAACTGAGGAAAGTACTGAGGAGCTCGAAAAATATGTACTTAAGGAAAAGGTCTACTATGAACACAGAGTTGTCCAGAGAACAGTAGAAAGAGTGACACATTTGGACTTAGAAAAAGACAGTGAGATTGAGGAGATGAAGGATACAAACAATGAGAAAGAATATGTAGAACAGACTGGTTTAAAAAGCCTGAATGAGGAAGAAACAAGCTCTGATGCTAAATCTGATGAAGTCAGGCCATTAGAAATTAAGAATGAGGAGGAATCTGATCAGGAGCAGGAGAGTGAAGCCAGTGAAAAAGCTGAAGACAGGCCATTAGAAATTGAGAATGAGGAGGAATCTGATCAGGAGCAGGAGAGTGAAGCCAGTGAAAAAGCTGAAGACAGGCCATTAGAAATTGAGAATGAGGAGGAATCTGATCAGGAGCAGGAGAGTGAAGCCAGTGAAAAGGGTGAAAGTGAAAAAGAAAAACTAGATGAAACAATTGACAGTGAAGGTAAACTAGGGGAAGAAGAAGAAGAGAATGAAGTTAAAAAAGATAAAGTTTCAGTAGAAAAAGATGAAGAGGAAAAAGATAATGAGGAAGAAAATGAAAGAGAAGAATCAGAGGCTGAAAGAGACAGTGAGAATGAGGGTGCAGAGGAGATTGAGGAGGTCAATCAACAAGATGGAGAAGATCAAAGAGTTGAGCAAGGCAGGTTGACGGAGGAAGAAGAAATGGTGAGTGAGGGAGAAAAGGAGGATATGGAGGAGAAGTATGAGAAAGAGGAAGGCACTGAAAAAGAAAAGGAGGAACAGGTTAAAAGTGAGGAAAGAGATGAGAGTGAGGAAGGAGGGGAAGATAGAGAGGGGGAGGATGAAAAAGAGGCAGAGGCAGAAGAGGAAGGAGAAGATGAAAAGGAAGATGAAGAAGAAAACAAAGAAAGGGAGAATGGAAAAGACAAAGAGAGTGAAGAGGAGGAGTTGGGAGAATCATTGGCAGGGAGGGAAGATGAGGTATCGGAAGAAGAACAGGATGAAGAAGATGCAAATATGAGAAGTAAGGAAGTGGGTGAGGATGGAGAGGGAGAAGGAAAAGAGGGGGAGGAGGAAGTGGAAGCGGAAAGAGAAGATGAGGAGAAAGAGGAAGGAACAGAGGCAGAAGCAGAAGGGGAGGAGAGGGAAGAAGATGAAAAGGAAGAAGAGGAGGAGGAAAATGAAGAGGAAGGGGCAGATAAGGAAGAGGAAGAAGTAGTGGAAGAGGATGAGGGAGTAGGGGAGGAAGAAGAGACTGTTGGAGAAAATGAGGAAGAAGAGGGAGTGGAAGAAGAAGAGGAAGATGAGGAGGAAGAAGGAGAGGAAGCAGAGGGAGTGGAAGAAGAGGGAGATGAGGTAGAAGGAGAGGAAGAAGAAGATGTAGAGGAGGGAGAAGAGGGAGGGCAGGAAGAAGGAGAAGAAGGAGAGGAGGAAGAGGAGGAAGAAGAAAAAGGGCAAGAGGGTGAGGAGGAAGAAGAAGAGGAGGAAGAAGAAGGGGAAGAGGGCAAGGAGGAAGAAGAAGAAGGGGAAGGGGAAGAGGAAGAGGGGAGAGAAGATGAAGAGGAAGAGGGGAGAGAAGATGAAGAGGAAGAGGGAAAAGAGGATGAAGAGGGAGAGGGGGAAGAAGAAGAG
Source organism: Orthonyx spaldingii (assembly GCA_013397795.1). Taxonomy (NCBI): domain Eukaryota; kingdom Metazoa; phylum Chordata; class Aves; order Passeriformes; family Orthonychidae; genus Orthonyx; species Orthonyx spaldingii. The sequence goes on from VZTJ01005050.1 coordinate 230,726, forward strand.
GAGGAAGGGGATGTAGGAGAGGAGGAAGAGGATGAGGGAGAAGAAGATGAGGGTGAGGAAGAAGGAGAGGAAGAGGAAAAAGCAAAAGATAAAAGGAAAAATTATAGTAGTAAACTTCCACAAAAGAAAAGCAAACCCAGGAGGCCAGAAAAGACAAGAAGTACTGCTTTAGCAAACAGCTCTAAACAAAACATGAAGTCCAAACGTCATGTAGCAAATGGTTTACATAATTCAGAACAATTTTGGAACAATGTGCTACCTCATTATTTAACACTAAAGTAGCATAGACTACTGGAGATGCATTTTAAGCCTATTCAGGAAACTTTGGAACTATGGCAGATTGATTTTTATTGCTTAAAAGAAACTTTTCATGGAATCAAAGCATATTATTATGCAGCTAAGTGCCAATTTCTTGAAAAAGAAAACGCTTAAATTTAGGAAATTTTTATGAGAGAAATCATACCTTGTTAATACAATCATTTTCACAATCATGTTTATCACTTATGATATATAAAAATAATTAATTGCTGAGGAGGTAAACTGTGTTTGCCTCTTAATTAAAGTGTAATGTCATGCTGACAATGAATTATACATTGTAACAGCGTGATCTCTGCCTTTGAATCAGCAATACACCAATTTTACTTGCAGGACAGTTTAGTTATTAACGTGCCTTACATGAAAGGAGTTTCAGTAAATTAGCAAATGTACCTCTTTTTAAATTTTGGTATCACTTCATAATTTATTCCCCATACTTTTATTCTGTTCATACATTGGTGAAATGTTCAAGTACTTAAGTTAAAGAAAGGACAAGTTGCCAAATTTACATGGGTCAGTGCATGGGAGGAAAATGGAAATGCTGGCCTGGGTAAGTGATGGCCTGGGATTTTTCAAAGGCCTTAAGGCTGACTTCTTATTTTGGTGTCAGCACACAATTCTGTGCAGAAAGACACACACAAGTCTCAGAATCTGGCCTAGATTACATTAGAGTTCAGGGATAATTTTTGAATATCACACTTGGTGATTAGATAGAATTAAGAATTTGAAATATACACCTGTAAAACAGTTTTTATTTGTTTATACTGTGCAATACACAAAAGATTCGATATCTTCCTACAAAAGACTACATCACATTAGTCCTCTAACTCTGAGGTACTCAAGGAGGGGAATATATGTTGTTGATGTGTGAAACACATATGTGTTTTCAGGATCAGAGCCAAACCTTCTTGTCATTGGAGGAGATTTATGGTTTCCCCTCCTAAAAAATCCTATCTGTAATCTCCAAATAGAGGTGAACCAACAGACCAGATGGAATAGTAAAGAAAGTGGCAAGAAAGTCTGAATTATTTTTGGAAAAAACAAAGCTAATACTTTTAGAGTTTCCTTAAAATACACAAACAAATCTTGCAAATTATTTTTGTAAGGTAATGCATCACTCTTTCAACCATTAGAGACAGAACTGGCAAATGAAGCAATAGGGACTCATCATGCAGCATTGTTACTTGAATATTATGCCAATGGGTGGTCTGAGAAATTTTTGTAAAAAAATCTCAGTATTGACATTCTCTAGAAAAATAGTTGTTTAAACCCTTCTTGGAAATGAGGAAAGAAGAAGAAAGGAATCAAAATGAGTAAATGTAATTCAATAAAAATGTTAATGGAATCAATACTTATGCTGAGATTATGAAACTTTTTAATATTGTTTTGTAAGATACTGGAATTAAAAAATATTTGACATGATGTCTCCAGAATTTATTTTCTAAAAACTTGTAGTAGATTGGTAGTTTGCCAGTAAATTCTAGTCCAGTTTGAGCCTTCCTGCCTCCTTCACCCCTTCCATACACTGCATTTAAAGGTAAAATCACTTCAGTCACCTGCCGTGCCTAACTACAGCAAAAAGTTAGCCCAGTGACTTTATTTTGTCCCTGTGAAATTTGTTTCAAACTTTGGAATTCTCTGGAACACATTGTCTTGACATCAGCATGTGTCTTTGGAACAGGGTAAGTATCCTCATATTCTGTTAGAGAATATTTTATCAGTTAAATGCCCTTCCCAAATCAGCTCTTTCTAACAAAGGAGTCATCGGTTATTTTGCCAAAGTGCTGTGTTATCACTGAACTGCTGTGAAAACACTTCCTTTGGAAACTAAGTGGAGCTATGATGTGTTATTTTATCTTTCTTAGGAAATATTAGGACATTACTGTGATTAAACTTAGAGTAATATTGAAAGTATTTTTATAGGCCTAAAACTGGGTTCCTTGGATATGACATCTGCTTTGTGGTTCTAGAATTCATCCTGGGAAGAAAACTGTGCTGTGAAAAAAGAAACAACCCTGTTATTTCTAGTGAAAAGTATTTCCTAGAGAGAGGGAGAGAGAGAGAAAAAAGTGACAGCATTTTAAAGCAAGTGATTTCCAATTCTACATAGGAATGGCTCTTCATTTACTGTGTGGTTGCAGCTTTTAATCTAAATTCTCAGGCAAATGGGGACCATTTGTTGTTTCTTTCTTAACATATGCTGATAGCATAAAGCTTTCCAAGACAGTAAGGGAAGCCAACTTATGGGCATCTCCTCTTCTTTGTTTTGTCTGGATGAAAATTCATTGATTTGAGAACTGATTTTATGTAATTTTGTGGATCATTCCTGTGGCAGGGGAGAAGCAGAGCTTTACTCCAGCACTGCTGAGGGTTTTCCATAGACTCGTTACATAAATTGTGCTCTGTGCCAACGTTTCTGGGCTTTGAGGGGACTTTGGAACTCCATTAGCATAACGAGTGGAATTTTATTTAGTTTGACTCATTCTGGTTTATAAAGTTTGCTACTTGTGGTTTTGTGAAAATTCGGTATGTCCTTGGTATTTATTATGGCATACAAAAAGATTTATATGCAGTACTGAAGCAGCATTGCAGAAATACTCCTGAATTAGTTTTTAATAGAGAAAAAAAATCCTGCATTAGAGAGAGAAAACAACAGACAATTGCCCAGACCAAAGATCTATCTATCTTTTTTCTACCAATGGCTACTGATGAGTGACTAGGAAAAAAAAATTAGAGTATTAGAATAGCACAAACATGTAGTGTTACTTCTCCCCTGTAATCATTCAGTATAATGAATATATTCAGCATATTCAATAATTTGTGGTTCAGCAGACGTATTACATTTAACATCCATTTTCTTCACATGAATTTCTTTCTATCCATTTTTAACCGGTTTAGCATCCAGTGCATGTTTTGGTAAATAATTCTTAGACTTCTTTACACATTATTTTGAGAAGTAACTCCTCTTTTTATTTGCATCTGTCTTTCAGTACCATCATTTGATGTCTTTGTGTTCTTGTACTAGGAAAAAGAGCATTTATTCCCTCTTCATGATTTATTCCCTAATGATTGCCACATGGAAAAACTGTTCAGTTCTGTGGTTTAAGCCAAGGATCAGTGGTTGATTGAATTATTAATTACAGTTAACCAGCAATCAACCACCTACCTGTTTAACTCAAGAGCAGCAACCGAGCAGGTGACAGCAGCACTGGACATCCATAAAGCTCCTGTGAATTTCTAGGCACCACCTGCAGCTCATCTCAGTTTGAATCCCCCTGCAGATGCACCTGCTGCCTTTTACAGTGGGCACCCAACACAAGCACCTCTGGCACTCTCAGAGGGGTGGGGTGCAGCTCTGCTCCTGCCTCACAGCTCTAAGTGGCTTTGGAATATTCTGTAGCACAGCCCTTCTCTTATGCCTTATGTAAAATTTCAGCAGGTAAATTTCTCCATTATAGCTGAACATATCAAACCATTTATTCAGATAGTAGTTCTCTTTGCATAATTGATGCTGAATAACAAAAATGTCCTTCTCCAAACTACATAAAATGTCTGACTTTCACTCATTATTTTTTGTTCCAGTTTCTTGTCTGAATAAGTACATGGATGTCTTTTACAACAGGGCCTTTCAGAATCATGCAGAAAAGGACATCTAGTTTTTGTTTCATTGCTCTTAGGGTTTTTTTCCTCCTAGTTTTTCTTACCTTTAGGCATCTTTTAAGATAAATTTCAGCTTACTTTCTCCCAAGATGACACTACCTTCTAGATCTTATCGCTCATAATAACATTAAGGATCTGTAAAAAGGCCAAAAAAGGGCAAAGTAAATGTGAAAGGGTAATTTTTCAACTAATTTCTAATTGTGAAAGTGACAGTGTTTAGCACCATGGCATTCTATGAGCAACTGGGCAAATTCTTTGCTTGCACAAATGGCAAACCCATAGTATTGTGCTCAGTAAAATTCTGACCATGTTCAGGATCTGAACTCACTCACTGAGCTGTAGTATTCTTACACACTTATTTATGTTTTAATGGAGGCAGGAGAGGTTAACTTTTTGCATATTGAAAGGCTTTTGGAGAGACAGCTTTGGTATCAGAAAATTGCATTGCAGAGAGCAACAGACGTTTTATTTTTCTGTTGCCAAAAGAAGAAGCAAGTACACTTAATTGCTCTCTAAGGATTTATGATAGTGCCCGCTGCTTTTTAGCTTGGCTACCTCACGCTATAATAATTTAAACAAACTTTAATACTGTTATCTCAAAACCCCATGCTTAGTTATGAAAATAATTCTTATCAGGGCCCTGAAATGTCTAGTGTAAAGATATTTACCATTCTGGTTTTCTTATTTCTGCGGCACTGAAAAATCAGAAATGACTCTTTCTGCCTGTGGTGGGTTGCAGGGGAGTCTGCTGGAATGTCCCAGGTTCAATGCTATGAATTTAGAACCTTACAATTTGTCATGACTGCCACACCTTTCACACACAGTCTCATTTGTGGTTGTGGGAAATGTAAAGTATTTGTGCCATCATATGGAGAGTGTGAGAGAAACAAAGGTAGCTTTAAAAAGAATTTTATATTAAATAAAGCCTTTATCTGCACCTTTTTTGTAAGGATATAGATCACAGTAGTGTTGAAGAGTAATATTTCAAACCCCCTGTGTACCAATGTTAGTGCAATGTTAGTACACAGCCTGTGCTGTGCTGTTCGATTGGAAAGTGAACAATAAATACCAACCTAAAACGAGCTTGGTATTGTGAGCCACCCTGGCAGAGCCTGGCTTTCTTACAGGAAATATAAAATACTTCACTTTCATTCTATCCAGCATCTATCCAAGGCACAAAACTACTTTCATAATTAGAAACACAGCAACAGAACTGCTGCAAAATTTAACCTCTTTTACTAGGCACTTCATTATCATCTGTGAGGAGAAAAAGAACAAAGCAAACCCGAGTGTGTCCTGTATCAAGGGTACAGAAAGAAGCCAAGCTGTGCTTTAAAACCAGCCTTGCAGTGGCTGAGGGAGAACTTCCACAGGTCCTGGTGTGACGTGGAGAACAATTCCATGGGGAAGCTGGTGGCACTTGCATTGCTAAATTGGGTGTGCCTTGAAAAATCTATGACATGAGAATGGGCTTAAAGATTAGGGGTGGTTGTGTAAAAATTGCCACTTTTGCATCAGAGTATTTTGAAATGGGGGCTTTCCCTTGAGACCCAGTCTTGCAGGCTGTGGAGGTTTTAGCAGTGACTCGTGGAACGTCCCTTTGAGTAAAGCACAGAGTCAGAGAATCTTAAAGAACCTTCCTGCCTGCTCTGGTGCTTTGGTGAAAATTTGCCTTTACAAGTATTTCTATCAAAGCACTGAATAAAAACCAGCACAATTAAGGCAGGATTTTAATGAAAAGTACAGGATTTGGGAGAGACTTGCAGTACTCTAAGCTATGTGCACAGTAAAAACAGAAAGTAGTGGCTGTCCTCATTCACTTGCAAATATATGGGAGCTGCATGACAAACTCCAGACACTAAAATTTTTTCTATAAGGATTCGGAAAATATGCACAATCTGCATCCAAATGTGGGCCAATATTCCCAAGTAATTTTTTTTTCTCTGTCTGGTAGCATTAAGAATTCATTTTATGCAGCATAATATCTTCCAGAGACACAGTAAGTTTTTCAGATAACACCAACATATTCAGATTTGGAATTGTTCATTATAATTCTCCTGTTTTGCTGAAGTACCCAGGAGTTATTTTGGTATGCTATTTCTGAGTGACCAAATATTAAAGGATATTTATGCTACTGTGTAAAATACTTCCTCAGAGATTATACTTGATGTCAACAGTCTCTAATTTGTTTTATGGTCTTCACAAAACACCTTAAAAATTCATTCTAGTTCTATAGAAGTTTTGGGGTTCTTTGTCCTTTTTGCTTGGAAATTTATATTTTCTCTTTATTCTCCAAAGAGAGAAAACTTTTATGAGAAGATAACAGTTTTGTATATGAAAGCTATAGTACATCTGAGCTATTTCAGATGTTGATTTACCTTGGGGAATGAACAAAAATTTGTTCTGAGTTGCTGGGAGGAGAATCCTTTAAATAACTCTATTTAAATTTGTAGTGAAAAACTGAAAGTACAAATACTTCTTCAGAATGTAGTTTTACATTACAATTTTATACATTGGTAAGTAGCTAGTTTTATTCAAAGAAGAATTCAGAGGTATATCTTTCTCCAGGTACACCTACAGCAGCAAGCTGGCAAACCTCAGAATAATTACACCGAAGCCAACTGAAATAATCTTTAAGAGAATGCCCTCAAAAATGACTGGCTACTCTATGTAATAAATATCAGTGTGCAGTCTCAGGATGACACCTAAAGCCTTGGTTAACAAATGTAATCCGATTAATCCTCTTAATGCAAAGCATGTGCACTGCCAGCCTGTGACAGAAGTGCACAGGTCTGGGGAGACTTGTAGGTCATTGTGTTCGGCTTTTAGTAAGTAAAATATGTTGCATGGCAAAATATGGGCAGAAAGAACACTTGATAAAACACCAGTGGAACATGAGTCTGTTCTGGCAGTCTCTACCAACGTCATTTTCAGCTGTGTATTCACTATTTTATCCCAGAGTGATGCCATCCTGTTGGAGGGCACTGTTGTGGTAATTAATCATTGTGTGTCCAGGGTAATCACTATGTGGCAACTGCTACTTCAATATGTTTTCTCCCATCATATTTACAAGAAGGCATAACTATCTTTAAAGTTCAGTTTTTGACATTTAGCAGTGGAAACTCCTGTCTGACTTAAAACTGGTTTCCAGTGGTTTCACAGTGTGCCTAAATTACAAGTGCAGCATTGTCTCAAGTATTGCAGGATACTCACACACAACAGCAGCATTAAGGGAGTGTAATAAGGATCAAGTAATCCATGTTAAGTGCTCTTAACATAAAATTGTGTAATTAGGAAACCAGTATAACCTAGTAGAAGCCTAGATGCTAACTTTTAGACAAGTTATGGTGGCAGGCTCAGCTTTTTACTGGAAATTCTTATAAGTGCATTTAGCTGAGCTTTTCTGTTTGTCTCTGTGACAATATGTAAGTAAAGCCTAGTTTGGCTGCCTTATTGCTTGTAAGTGGAAGGCTAAGCTGCTAAATCTCTCATTTGGGTACTCATGTCTTTGAATTTTGTCAGTCTTTAAACTGGACAGCTTTCTTTAATAATCATTAATGTGAAGGGTATTTCTCTAAGGCTTAGAGTAGCTGAGCTAATAACTTCTCTATATTAATAGCTACAAAACGAAAGCCAGTTCAAATACCTGATGATGTGGCTAACACTGCGTGGATTTTAAGGTGTTAAGCTGTCTCTGTAACTGCTTAGTAAGAAACTACAAGGTATGAATCTTAGTTTTGCTAACAGCTTTGTCAGACATTATTCCAGTCAATTCACATCAGATACCTTGACATCCTGATCAGTATCAAGAAAATGTTAGATGTCTGCCCATCCTTGTACCTCCAACCTACAAAGGATAAACGGAGTTGTTTGGTTTGGGGTTTTTTCCCTCTCATCTGTATGTAAGATCATGGTTGGTATTGTTACTTTCAGTGCTGTTTTACTAAAATGTTAACCCAGTGCATTTTCCCAGCATGGACAGTTCAGGAGTGACACTGATGTGTCTTTGGAGAGCAGAATGACAGCAAGCATAGGATATGATTCCTCTGCCTATTCCTCTTCAGTCCTGCATCAAAGCAGGAAGATAGTCTGTAGAATGTGTTTTTATTTGTCTTTACTAGTGCTCTACAAAGGGAGCACTGTTTAGTCCCATATGAAGCATTATGCCCTTTGCCCAACCTCCTTAGACCTAACACCCATCTCCTCAGAGTCTTCTGCTTCATAGGGAAATTCCTGCTTGGTGTTCATACCATTCATTTGTCCTGGAGACATGTGAGAGGGCCATGGCTTTCGGACATCTCAGGCTAAGGAGGTGGGCAGGTAATGGGAGAAATCTGTTCCTTAAATGATTAAAAACTCTGCTAAGCAATTGCTGGTTTATGGCTGCTTGGCAGAACACCACCCAGGAACAGATATGTAGCTACCTTCCTCATTCTCAACTCCCTTTAATAACCTTCTCTGTGGATTTTTAACAGTTTCCAAGGCAACTGGAAACAGAAACATCTCTGTAAACCAGAGTTTCCCAAAACTCTCCACTTTGAGTGGTACACACAGTAATTACAACTTTCTCTTCATCACTGAGTTTTCACCAGGTTTTTAAAAGATCTGCAACTGAATTTGTCTCATCAGTGGCTTTGCGATTTTCTTCCCTAGAAACATAAAATGGTGGTGCCAAACATTGTTTTGACTTCTTGAGGAGACGTGGAAAGATAGCATAAGCCTTCCCTTCTGAAATGCTAATTATGAGCAGCCCATCTGCCAGAGCTGTTTCCATAAACTAAGCAGGAAGGGCCCACAATGAAACAGCTACAGAAATGTAGAGAAACCTGGTTTGTAGCTGTTGTTTGAGCAAGGTCTGCCATGAGATATGTCTCAGTCTTCAGTGAGACTTTTAGCCAGAGCATGACACCAGGTGAGACAACAATACAGAACAGAGTGAAACCTCCCCCCCCCCCACCTCCCAGACATAAGACTGCATTTTTATAGAGCATTCTGAACAGAAATGTCTTTATCCTGTATTAATCTGCCCAAAGAAAAGCCAGCTGCAGCCATTTTAGCAAAAGACAGTTATACCCACAGAGTTACACCCACTAAGACAATACTTTTGCCAAAACCGGTGCAAGTAAGGTCATTTGTCCCCTAAAGCTTGGAAATACCATATTTATCCTTAAGAATGTCTAGTTATGAAAGTCTGGATTTACAGGAAAATCAGAATAAATACATGAAAAAAATTAAGCAAAGAAGACAGCTCTACAAAAATCTGTATAGTGTGTTAAACCTGCAAGGTCATATTTTCTAGACTGCTGTTCTGCTCTACTGATTTATTATACCAGAGGTACAAAATGTTTAAGGCTGGTTCATAGTAACAACCACTGTTTTGTCCTTGAAGAAACTGGAACTTCAAGCTTAAAGGAAACCAGTTTGAAATATTTCACTGGTGTGTTCTTTACTACTTTTGACTTTCTGTGTGTGACCTTGGCCCAATCAAGTTCTCCGTGTCTCAACTTTAGAGGTATTGAAGGTATTCTTTCATCATTATCTTTCTAAGAAAAGGGAATTTAGAGTGCAAAAAGAAAATAAACCCCCTAAAGCATGTTGAAAGAGAATGATGAAGAAATTACATGTCTATATAATATATGCTTATAACATATACATATATATAATATATGCTTATAACATATACATAATAAGTGCTTTAATTAGCAGCCTAGATTATTAGATTATTAAATTCTTCAGGTATAATTTGTAAGGGTCAGATGATTCATCTTTTAAAGCAAAGGCGTATCTGTAGTATGACATTCTCAGATCGTTCGCTACCATTGGTAAAATCTCTGAAACATGCCTACAAATGGGCAAGCAGAAGTAGCAGTAGCAGAACTGTGCTATCAGAGTTATATGCAAAATGTGCTATTTTAGGAGTTGAACAGATGAGGTGACAGCCAGAGACACCTGTGAAAAGCTGCAAATGCAGTAAATGGAAATGGGGTCAGTCTGGGAAGCTGTTCAGTTAAACAACAGGAGGTGTGTTCCTTGGAGTAAAAGGAGTGTCTCTCTCCTCCACCTTTTTTATTTTGGATGAGGAGCATGGCTCAGTTGCTGAAATAATTAATCTAGTGTGATTTTAGGTGCTGTAGGCTGTGATCTGGGGTCCAGAATGATGCAGGTCTCCCTAAGTCCCCTGTAAGGATGTCTCAGATTCCTGGGATGTGGGAGTCGTGCTTAGCAAAGCAGTTCCAGCAAAGGTCTCCGTGTTCCAACCTCTAAAAATATTCACTGGTGGTCTCCTCCTGACCAGCAAGTAACCTTCTAATGACCATGAAGAACAGCTGTGGAGACAACAGGCAACAATTCAAAGAAGTAAGAGGGAGTGTGGGAAACATTAACAAAAGATAGGAGACACCATTTGGAGCCAGGCGTAGGAAGGAGTTCAGTGTAAGACTCGTTCCTCTACCACACTTCCAAAAGGGTTTGTGGATACTTCCCACCAGTTCCCACCCTCACCCTGGCTGCAGTGGAACAGAAATGTTCTCCTTCTGGGCAGTGATGAGGCTTCACTTGATGTGACCTTGGAAGTCCTTGGCTTAAGCCCTTCTATTTCTGCAATCAGGAGACTGTTTCTTATTTAAATATTGTATTTCATGCTATTATAAGTACATAATGGCATAATAATGACAGTCTGATTGAAGGGAGTAAGAAGGATATAATTGGTTCATTTTTCTACACATTTTACAGAAATAACATTTCTGCCTTTAAATATTTATTTTATAATGCCCTGGGCCATTTTATTTTACTATATTAAAGTTTCAACTTAGGCTGAAAATAACTTGAATTCAAATTATAATGTCTGTATTGAATCACATGAATCAAAACATTGTATCTGGTATTTCTTCATTAATACTCTTGGGAAATTGATTTGAATTATTTTTTTCGGTGTTGAAATTACTACTGCTTATGTCAATTATGCATATTTCAAACATTTAAAAGAAATATTTTCTCTCCAAAGAAGTTTGTTTTCATTGCTTTTCCTTTAAGGAGGCACATTTTTGGCAAAACATAGAAGTCAGCTGCACTCCTAATGTTCTCTGGAGGTCAGTTTTTTTAAAATATATTAAAATTAGCAAATCTTGATTGAGGTCTCCTGTGTCTGTTCTTATTTTATCTACTCCTTAGAACATTTCCTTTTGAGTTTTCTTGTTCTTAGTCAAATCCTGATGTGTGATGAACTGGTGTAGTATGAGGAGATGAACTTGTGCAGCATGAGTTTCAAAATTACGTTTTGGCAATTTTGTCACAGGAACAAAACTTGTCTGGAGATGAAGAAATAGATGATGATGAGGAAGAAGAAGAAACAGAAGAGGAAGAAGAAAAAATAGAAGAAGCAGGAGAAGAAGAAACAGAAGGAGATGAAGCAGGAGAAGGAACAGAGAAAGAAGAGGAAAAAGAGGAAGAAAATGAAAAAGAAAAGCACAGTAAAACACCTGAGGGAGAGAAAAGCAGTAGTAGCACTGTGGAAACTGGAGAGGTGAAAGCATTTACTCCTATTACCAGTCTCTGAAAGAATTTGGTTCTATACCTAACTTCAGTTTGATAGATGTGTAGCTATCCTGTAAATGCAAAGTTGTTGTTTGGGGTGGTTTTGGTAGAGGGAGGAACACATGTAGGTGTTTAAGAGTTAAACATCTTTTTTTAAAACAATTTTGCAAGAGGGTTTGTTTTTTCTTTTGGTCTATAGACAGAGGAGACCACTCAGAAAGAGACCATCATTCAGCAGGGTAAGAATACAGTTCCTAAGCACTGAACATTCTAAAGACAAATAAAACTTTGCTAAACAACATTATGAAAATACTGGATATCACTGTTCTTGTTGGTAAAACAGTTCTTGAGAGGTGATGAAATTTGAGAGGCAAACCCCCATTGCTAATTGTGATTGAAAGAAATAAATACTTTTCCCAGTTATGTATTGGAGGAAGTCTGCGACAAGGACTCTCTCTTAGCAGGACTGGATCTTACTAAGAGCAGTTCTGGCTGTGCAGTGCCAAAGTCATGGTAATTTATTGTCTCTCAGGCAACTTCTTCAGGTGCCCTGTGCCTCACTTCAATCAAGAAGCTTCTCAGAATTCTTCCTCATCTTTTCCAGCTGACATTTCCTCATTCCATTCCCAAAAAGGTTATTATAGGTGAAATGTGATAATTAGTGAACACTGTCCAGGATGCTGAAGATGTAAATCTAGATGCTCCTTGGAGTTTTGATGGCAGTTTATGTGAGCTATATATTCCTTTAGAAAAGCTGGGGAACATAAAGTTGGGTGCCCTATATGTGTAGGACTTAGTTAATTTTAGAAATTTTAGAGTAATCTAGAATGGTTCTCTTGAAAGAAAATAACAAGTGTGGTATAAAACAGACCACAGCCTTTATAATGAAGAAACTATGCAATTTGTTTTCAATATTATAATGGAAATACCTTGTACAGAAGGGATGCTTAAATATTTTTCCATTATCCAATGATCTGGAAGTTTTGATATTAAGTTCTAAATTTATGTGATTCATACAGGGAGTATAGGAAAATTTAAACACAGGAACATCAACTGAGATGGAAAGTTTTTCCTTTCCCAGAATTGTTTCTATGGAATAAAATTCATGCTGAGCTGTAACTCCTGCCATAAAAGTCAGCTTTCTCAGATTAGAATATACTTTCAAATAAGTGTGCAACACATTGTCTTCTGTCAGCAAGAGGAAACTGTGAGTGTCAAGTAAAAATATTTTATATATTGTCACTGCCATAAGTGTTCTGTTTTTGAAAATTGAGCATGTGGAGAGTAATATCAGGACATTATGTGGAGAAATTAAAAAATAAAAACAGTCTTGTCAGGCTGGGGATCAAACTAAACTGAATATTCTGATTCCTTTTTAAATTTTATTTGGTGACTTTTAGTTCAAAACTAATTTGAGGAACAATTTTTTTTCTGTTTTCCTGTGATATTTTGCTGAGTTGGATGATCAGAAGAAAGTTAATATGAATGCTTATATTACTGTAGAGAAGGAAAGCACTGACAATCACACTGTGAACAATTCTTCGGAGAACACTGATGACCAAAAAACTGGAGGAACTGTGGGGAAAAAAAAGGTTTGTGGCCTGATGTTTATTTCTAGTTTTGCCAGTGATCAAGAAGACAGTGAGCAGTTACCAAAGCAAATACCTCAACTTACATGATCTACACAGATAATTACACTGCTGAGCAACCTGTTCCTTCTGTTTAAGATTTGATTTGATTTTTTGATAAAATAACTTAAAATTGTCCAATTAATAGAAATGAGATAAAGCCCATTATCACCTCTTCATGGATGGCATGTCCACAAAAGAGAGATTATTTATCACATCACATCACTGATGTGTACTGGTGAGGTGAAAACTTGGGACTTGGTTCCTACGGGACCTCGTCTAAAAGTATTTCCCCCCCCCATTTGTCTCTGAAAGCAGCAGCTGAGCTCTTTGACGTTGCATCTATTTCCAACATGCAGTGATGTTGTGATCATATTTATCTCTCTACATAGGTGTATGAGCATGTTGAGGAGTACCTGATATGGAATTTCTTACAGGTTTAGGATCCAGAGGCTCCTGCAGAGGCTGCTGAGTTTCCTGTTGAGCACAGACCCTATTACAGCACCAGTTAATTTGAGCACGTGTGTAGTCTCTGAGCACAACACTGTCATTAATGGCAGTACACACGTTTATCAGCAGGCATAGTAAGCACTTACTGCTCTGGGGCTTTATTTTTGGACCTTGCCTCAGGCTCCTATTTGCAAGAAACCCAAATAACTGCACCACTTGCAGCATTTTGTACGAACTGTGCAGTGTGTAATTTGACAAAACTCAGTCACTTTAAATTTTCTGATTCCCATGTGGTATTTTGCCACATTTCAAACATTGCAAATGTTTCTCGCTAACATTTTTTAGTCGTTTTGTTTTGAAAAAAATATTTATTTTACCAAGGAGAAATCTGCCAACCTCCTTTGACCTTGATGTATACAAAGGGGTTTGTGGGTTTTTTATCTTGAATTTCACTGCTAACTGTTTCAGTCATATTTACCTGGTTTCTTCACTTTAGTTTTCCCTGTTTAAGCGAAAGCCACTGACAGGCCAGAAGAATGTATGTAGCAGAAAGGAAGACAGCTCTGAAAAGCCATTGCAGAGTGAAGAAAAAGAAAAGGAAGATTTATCTGGTGAAGACAATAAGGATGAAAACCAGAATCATACACTGGAGAATTCCAGTGAAACTGTGACTAACCAAGACAGAAGGATGAAAGTTAATACATGTATATTGCTCTAACACTGTTATAATGTGTAAGAATGTGACAGTCTTAAAGCACATAGTGCAATTTTTACTTGAAAACAGTTATGACTCATGATGTTGATAGCTGCTTTTTTTGATTGGTTTGATTGCTGTAATTTTAAATAGGCAGATGATTTTCTTGGTATTTATTGGTAATTTTAATAGTTCAAATTGATATGCTTATCAGCACCTTGCTGGAGTTCTGTGGCCTTACCTGTTGGTGTTCTAAAGCAAAATATGGGTGTTTTTTATGTGAAAAGTTGAATACAAGCATTTTATGGTTTTTGCTAAATAACTTTATTTTGTTTCAGTCTACAGAGTACCACTTCCAGTATGACACTCTTGCAAAATTATAATATTTGATGTAAGACATTATTTGGTTTAACAACCTAGTTAAGAATATTGAGGGTACTCTGTTACTTAGAAATATATATGTTTCTTTCTGTTTTGACATAGAAAAAATAGCAGTAAAACTTTCAATTTAACATGGAGGGCATTATGGAAGAAGTTACTTGAGTATGTGCCTAATTTCACGTGTGGCAGCAGTCCCAGTGGAAACAGTGCCTAAGAGCAGTGTAAGTACAGAAGTGTCCTGCCAAACTGGGACAGGGAGAAAGCTTTTATTTCTGAGAGGTGCTGAAAACCTTCGCTCCTGCTGAAATTGGCATAAGCTGATGGGCCTCTCTCCTCACTGAATCAGGCCCAGTGAAAACTGGACACCCTCACTCTCATTTCACTTGGATTCTAACCCTGTATCCTCTGAACATCCACACCTTAATGAGTCTCCAGCGAAGCTTTTCTTACAGGAAAATAATGCAACCAGAGGTACTGTGGCATATGTTGGTATGACAAACTGGTCATTGTGGGGTAAATATTCATGTTTCTCTCAGGCAGACTGGCTTTTCTTCAGACAGACACTTAGCAGGAGGAGCCAGAAATCGGTACAAGTAAGAATTGCTTAACACCAATGTAGCATTAAGAAGCAGGAATTCTTTATTCAGCCAGATGCACGAGCAGATATCTCCTCCAAAATATCGTGCAGGCTGATTGAAGAAAAAACTCCTGTTTATATACTGTATTTTACACACATAGTCATTGATTTTCCCAGAATAAACATACACATGATAAATAATTTCCCTGAAATCATTAATATATTTTCCCTCCCCTTTACATGCGTTCTGTCTTGGGGTCTCTTCGCTGGTCCCTGGTGGTTGGTGACCCCAAAGTGATCCCTGACCTCCCAGTCAACTGGTAAAAGTTGGGACAACTGGGCTGGTTGCTTTACAGGTCTTCCTTCATTTTTTCCTCGTTTCAGAGTTGCTTAAATTTTATGTAATAGGTCAGAAGTGTCCAGAGTTGATTTTGTCCTGGGAGTTGGATCACCTGAATGCTTTGTCCTTGTAAGTATGGCAAGTGCCTAGACTCTTTGACAGGGCTCCTCTGTGCTCCATAATCATCATACTAAAAACCTGGATGCTTTGCCCGAGTTAATTAGGATCCTTTCATTTCTTTTATTTTTATTTGGGCTGTTCCTGGGTTCTGCAGTGAACCTTACATGAGGTTTTTTTTTTCCTCCATTATATTTACATATTTTCTTATTTTCCTGAATGCACATGTGGTTTCTGTTCTACTTGGATTCTGTTGAGGAGAGTAAAGTAGAAAAGGAGAAATAAAGTAAATGGTGCCCTTGTTAATTTAAATAAGATTTAATTATTTTTTTAAGGGGAGATCAGTCATAGAAATTGTTACTGTAAGGACAATTTCTTTTTTTAAAGGTGAACTAATTTAGTGAGAAATATTACTTTAAAATGGGGATGACCCTTAAATCTAATGCTACAGAAGTTTATGTAATGGACTGTAAACTGCTGCATGTCTGAGCAGTTTCAGGGACTGGTACATTTATCTTGTCCATACACTTTGCTCTACAAGAAGCAGGAACAAATTAATTCATTCCAATGTCTTTTTTACATGTCTTCATTTTTAATAAAAAAGATGAAATAAAACAATTTACATGTGCATGTGTATTCATTTATAGTGTTTTTTAACAAGTTCACAATTCTTATGATAAAAATGTGAAGATGTTTTATTACTGATATGGTTTCATAATCAGATGAGTAGCAAAAAATTCTAGAAACATTTCTAGTACATCTTTCTCTGTTTTTTTTCTCACTTTCCCAAAGATCAAGTGTATCAACTTCAGTCTTTATTTCTCATTTTTATAGTTCTGCCATGTAACTGAGATTGAGCTTTAGAATTATTGGTTTTCTAAAATTTCACCACTGAACCTATCACTAGGTGGAGTTTGTGCTCTTCGAAGGTGTAACCAGCCCCTGGAGCCAGCAATTCTCCTTCTCATGGCCCCTGAAAGAAGTTAAAGATACTCATTCTGCATCACATTTTCTGTTTCAAAATTCTCAGAAAACTTTATGTTTTCTGGCGTATTGCTTTTGGCATTAAAATATTCTGGTACCTCAGTGTATTTCTATAGTGTATTTGGAAAGTTTTAACGGTGTGTATTTGTAAAAATATAAAAATAAAAAAATTACAATTACTCATTCATTTCTAGGTACACATAGATGGGCAGGGGTCAAGTTCTGATAAATAAATGTAAGTCTAGATAACCATGTTTGATTTAAATTGAAGTGCTATTAGTGCACCTTGCATACACAGATATCCATGTATGTGCTCTGAGACATATGTGTGTGTATTCATAGACAAAGAGACGTATATACAGATATATGTGTGTATGTGTGTATGCACATGGATGATCAAACGTGTGCCTGACCTCCTGAAATTTCCATTTAATCCATATATTTATATATGCAAGTTTACTGATTTCCAGAAGCACAGGATTCATTTATGCAGCTGCTAGTCCTATGCAAGTCTGTGGTGATTGAAATAGAAAAGGAGAGAACATGCTGTTTAGACACTATTTTATATACCTGAAGTTGATAATCAAAATTAATTTTGTGCAGCTTTTTCCTTTTTCTCTCAGAAATTACTTGTACAATAACACAAAATACACCCAGTCTCTGTCCCTGAGGGATATTTTAAGTCATGCTGTTGACATTAGGGTAGTTGAAGTACATTGCATTCATATCATGATGGTAAAACACTGTAAGTCCTGATAATCAAGATTACAGAAGCTAATCTTGCATGACTATTGATAGACTAAGTAAGGGTTCACTTAAAATGTAGTCATGTACTTGAACTACTTTATCTCTTTAAAATATAAATATAAATAATAAAAATAAAAATAAAAATAAAAATAAAAATAAAAATAAAAATAAAAATAAAAATATAAATATAAATATAAATATAAATATAAATATAAATATAAATATAAATAATATAGATATAAATATAAATATAAATATAAATATAAATATAAATATAAATATAAATATAGACATAACAAATATGTCCAAATTCCCTCAGAGTGCTTTTAGAAGCTTTATTATTTATACTACTCACTACTTAGAGGAGTTTACATCATTTTCACACCCTGTTATGTCTAAATTCCTTTAAGGACCTAAATAGTGTTTTTGATTAAGTGTGATGGGACCACCATCTGTGGAGAGAATTGGAGATATTAATGCTTTGGTAGTAAGTCCACTTTGCTCAGTATCTCATAGTGATGAGTTCTCAAAGTTCACACCTATATGCCTTTCAAGACTGTTTTGGAATTACATTTTATTCATGCTATGTAATTACCACTTTCTTTTTCAGGACCAGATTGTAATGACTCAGCAAAAGCCTTGCAAAGTCTAAATCTGGCTAAACTGTAGTTCTTTTATTTGTACACAAAGAAGTCTTTTCTTTCCGAGACCATTCTCATTTCATGTCAAAGCAGTTTAGACACAGCTGTTTCCAATCACACTCATCAAAAACTGAAGATATTAACAGAATTTTAAGGCATGTTAAAAGCATCAAAAAAATACAGAGATTTTGTTGTTCAGTACATCTATTCAACATGAAACCACGTATCTGCTGTTTTACCACATACTGATGCATCAGTCAGTGTCCAACTGGGAATGCAATATTGTCTTCCCCCCCAAATTTTCTGTTTTGCTGGCTGCCCAAGACACAGCCCCCTGCCAGATGGAATGGAAAAAGACAACTGGTGTTCTCCAAGACTTGTTACACATGTACACCATGTATGTGCTTTCTGTATGCCTGACCCAGGCTTTCATGTTGAAATTTTCCATAGCAAGGGTTTTGGTAGTGGAGAAATTGAGGGAAAGTTACCCTGGCCATGTCCTTTGCACCAGTGCTGGGAGCAAGGACATGAGGCCATCCTTAACTGGGAACACCCAAGGAGGTTTCTTCAGATCACTGGTGGATGGTGCAGGAAAGTGCTCAGGGGTGGGACACACAGCCAGAGAGTGCAGCCCTGAAGGACATTTCATTTCCCTAAAATACTCTATTTTTACAGTCAGGGCAGTATCTTCTTTTATATTTTTGACAAGGAGTGGCTGCCATTGAGGTTTAGGTATGACCTAGGAAATAAAGTTACTAGGATATAACTTCAGTTTATTATTTCACACAAGAAACTATGTGATCATCATCTCTGTTACTTAAGCTTCCAGAACAAGAATTTCCATTGGTACACATCTTCCTGACATTTTCAGCCAATGCTGTCCTCTTGCAGGCTGGCCTCTAGTGTTTCTTTCCTGTCTGTCATTGTAGGAAAAGCAGCTTTCTATTAGCAAACATCAATACATCACCTAAAAATGCAAAAGGAGCCAAATGCCTTTGACAGGCATGCATGGGCAGGGGAGATGCCTTTTGAAAATTGCACAGAGTGAAGAATCAACTCTGCATGAAGGGATTGATCTTGGGCTAGCACTGAGGTTTCTTGGCTAGCAGTGGTGTTTCTTGGCTAGCACTGGGGTGTCATGTACTAGCACTGGGGTGTCATGGGCTAGCACTGGGGTTCCACAGTCATGTCCTGCCAGCAGCAGCAAGATGTGTGAGGAATTTTGTCCATCATTCCTCAGACAGCACCCTATGTGACACTCACCCACCTCTTTCTGCCCATATCTTCCTCCAAATATTTTTGCCTTTTCTCCTCTTGATGCCTTCACCACAGCAGCACCTATGGAAGACCTGTTCTTCCTGCCTGTTATCTCCACAGGTCAATCCCAATCTTTGCTTCCATTTCAGCCTCCCTCTCCCAGATTCTGTCAGAGCTTCTGAAATGTCTCAGCACTGGATTGCACCCCACAGCGAGCACCCAGAATGGCCCTGAGCGGGATCCTAAAGGGACCAGTGTTCAAGCACAGCTCATATGCAGCAGGCTGACATCCAGAGGAAAAGGTTTGGCCACAGGAGCTGGCAGTGATCAGCAGCTGGAAGAAGGGCCTAACAACAGCAAATGTTGAGTTACAAATGAGTATTTCTAAATATTGCTGCCACTAAACATAATGAGAAAGTAGTAAGCTCCAAGAATTCCAGGAATTGTACAGAAGAAACGCATTATTATTATTATTATTTTATTTTAAGACTGTCTCTATTTCTGCAAATATTTACAAGAGTATTTCAAAGTATTGGAGTGTTTGCATTCAGTCAGGCAATTCAATGGGCTAAAACTGTGTGGTTTGGATTGGGGCCCTATTAGTCATCCTTTTATGACTAATTAGACCTTAGCTGGGGATTCCAAAACTTCATTACACACAGCTGGGTTGTTTGGGTATTGTTTTTATTTCCTTATCATTCTTTTATCATTTGGAGAAAAATTATTAGATTGTTAAACATTATTAAAATTTGATTTAAATTAATTTCCCTTCTCCATCAAAAGCTGTATTTTCATTATCACTGTAACTGCAGTTGTTACAGCTATTCTGGTACAGAGTAATAAAATTATACTTCTGAACTGCTATTAAAAAAAGCAGGAAAGAAAAATTATGTCCTTATATTAACTCTTTGACATAACAAAAATTTTTTTAAGTCTCCAAGAGCTCCTAACTTTGCTTTGGGTCTTATTTTTTTATTCAACCAAGACATTTTCACATATTTCAGTCCTGTAGTATTGCTTGATTTTCTTTTACCTCTGAACAGTCAAAACCTGAATTTTCCATGAAAAGCAGACTGGTTAATTCTTGTGTAATGCCAGGAGCACTAGGAACTCCAAATAACCACAAGCTTAAATAGTTGGAATTTTTTCTATGAAAATTGAAAACTGAACTGAGAGAGAAAAAAATGGACTGTGCCTTCAAATTCAATATATGTGACATTTTTAAAATTCATTTATAGATCTACATGCTTTCTCCTATTAAAAGGTCCCTTAAGAAAACTACAAAAATCTAATTTGTATTAGGAATTCAACACTTTTTTAAAGTTGCCTTGAATTTGCCTTTCAAGGCCCAGTCTTTTGGGTGATTTCACATTGCTGTCATTCTATCAAAGACAAAGAATGAGCATGACATTGCACAGGGAAACTCCCCAGCAAATTGGAGTCTGGATGAATGCACACCTTGGTGCTGGTGTTTTTCCAAGGCTCATTTCAAACTGTCCATGAAGGATGCATTCCTACTGCTAGTTATGCTCACACTTGCACCTAAATTTGAGCTGTAAGTTGCAGGCTGTGTTAGCTCTTAAATCTCTTGCCTTTCTCAGGGCAGTTAGGGCACTCCAGGAGTTGGATGTGAGAGGAGAAGCAGCAAGAACCCCATGCAGTGGGCAGCCAAGACATAGTAAATAAACATTCTGCAAACACCCGTGGCAATGCAGCTTGAAATGGCTCCAAAAGGTGGCCCAGGAGAGAGGCTGTGACCTATGGGTGGTGTTGGGACAGCTGATGGAGAAGCTGCAGCTGCATTCACACTGGCAGTGGCTTCTTGTACAATGCTGTCATACCAGTGCAGACCTTATACTCACAGAAATACCTAAAGGAAGGCCAGTGTTTTGGAAATGTGCAGCTACAAGGACAGTACACAAAGCAAAAGCAAGAGATACCTGACCCATTAAGATCTGCTTCAAGTATCTTTATTGTTCCAGTACATTGGAATGCTGAACTCTTACCAAAGCCTTGCAGCACAGATAAACTACAGGGTTTTTCACTATTCATTACAGATTTCGAACATTTTACTTTATCTTTTCTATGCCAATAATATCAGATTAAAGCACTCCTTTTCCTCATGTTCTACTTTAAACAGAGTAATGTTACTATTTTAATCTCCTCATGTGTGGAAATCTAAGAACTCCTTAGGCTGTTAAACTGCAATTGCTCTGATGAAACTGCCATTGTTTTTATTACTATGTTTCATTTTTTTGCAAACAAGGTGGTCAAAACAGATTGTTCAACCCAAGCATACCCAGACTGCACCTGCACTAGGCAGAGCAATTTGGAGAACAGTTTGTGCTGAGGCCCCAGTGCTCATCCAAACCCATCAGGTATTTTACTCCAGAGGAGCTCTAGCCTGGCCCCGGGGATGCAGGAGGTGCACTCACTCCTGTGCACACTTCAGTCTCAGACACCAAATTAGTGGATCTGAGTGGATCCATGGTACTGCTGATCCAAAGGAAAAATCAGATGAGAAGAAAATGCTTTGGAGAAAGCTGCCAGACATAGCATCCACACAGATTTTTATTCTAATTGCCAGCAAGATCACACTTTTCTTAGGTCACTTTGGCATAGCCAGCCTCAAAGTGTGGCAGAATTGGCACCTTCTTCTCTTTCCAGAGTAACATTTCCCCTTGAGATGACTCTCCTCCCTCTGAAATTCCATGTCCCTTATTTTTAAAGAAGTGTTGCTTTCCTGACTAGATAGTATTTCCATATTTGTCCAGAAAACAGTGCAGAATGTGGGAGGGACCCTCGGAACTCCCTGGGCTCACTCTCCTGTACTACCCCAGCACTCAAACTCTGGCTGGGGCCAGGGCTTTTCCCACTCCATCACCAGTTTACATTGCACGTTAAATACTCATGGTAGGAAGTGCAAAAAGAAATAAAACCCAAATCTACCTGTAGTCAAACTGCAGGGTTGACAGATGTCAAATCAAAAGTACTGGAACATCAGATGCTCTGCCTGAAGCCTCCACTTCCTTAGGCTTGGAGTGACTGGAGATTTTGCTTTCATCTGAGAGGCAGGAAAGAAACCTCTAGTCTTTGTGGTTATGGAACAAAGCCTGAAAATGTAACTCTGCAACACCCTGGCAGCTCGAAAAGTTAATGAGAAATGTGATGACTCCAAACTTTTTTTTTCTTACTCTCATGACTTAAGGATTTTTTTTTTTAACATTTAAAGCTGGCCATCTGCAAACTGCTGAGCAACTGGAGCAGTTCACCTTGAGAAGTGCAATCTGTTTCCTTGCGCTGCTGCCTGCAGACCTGGGATGGGATGGGGATGGGGGCCGACAGCAGGACCCATCCCCAGACAGGTCCCACTGTGCCAGAAAAGGCACCGGAGGGAGCACGAAGGGCTCATCCTCCTCATCCCGCCCTCGTTCACCGGGAGCCTCCCTGGCTCCCTCCCTGCCTTGGAGGGACGGATGGGCAGACATCGGTGTCAGAGGCACTGTCCCGGCCAGCTCGGTGCCCTGGCTGAGGTCGGGGCTCACGGCACCGAGCAGACACCCCACACCTGGGCTGCACCAACAGCAGCGTGGGAGGCAGGTTCAGGGATGTTGTAATGCATTTGAACACTGACAGTGTGTCCCAGCCAAAACCACCTTTAGTTATGCTTATCAGAGCCCTCAGGAATTCATCAAGGCCACTGAAATGTAAGCTGCGCTAAACTGGGAAAGGAAAAGCTGAAAAACAGAATACCAAGACAGCAAGAAATAGGTAAAGAAAGACTGTGCTGCACTACACTAGAACCAATTATATTTTCTAAAAAGTGCATGCAGAGTGCGTGGACAAGCTAGAGGGACCAATCATGTAACGCGTGATCGCGTGTACAGCACTTGTAAAGGTATAAATAAGAGTGTTTTGTAAACAATAAATGGCTTCTGCGAAATCATATTGATTCGTTGTTCAGAAGTCCTGAGCTCCCGCACACGGAGGGGATTCCGCCCATCTGCTCTGCTCTGCTGAGAGCCCACCTCGAACAGTGCACGCAGCTCTGGGGACGCCAGCACGGGAAGGACAGGAGCCTGTTGGAGTCCGGAGGAGGCGGAGGTGTGGATCCAGGTGATCTTTTTGGTCCCTTCCAACTCAACCCGTTCTGATTCTATGGTTCTGTGACCTCTTGCTGGGCGAGGGCACCCCCGGGCGATTCCCGGAGGCCACGGCGGAGGGCAGCGGGCGGCAACACCCCTGAGCGGACAACGCGCGACACAGGCGACACCGGAGCCCCAGCGCCTTCCCGGGAGGCGAGGCGGGGCCGGGCAGGGGGAGGAGGAGACTCCGGCGGCGCCCGGGAGCCGCTCGGAGAATGGCCCCGTTCCCCTCCTCCTCCTCCTCCTGCTGCTGCTGCTGCTCCTGCCCCTTTGCCGCGCAGCCCGGGGCCGGGCAGAGGCGGCGTGCGGAGCATGGGGAGCTGCTGGCTGCGCCTCGCCGCGCTGCTCGCCCTGGGCGCCCGGGCCAGCCTGGAGTACGAGGGTAGGGCAGGGCAGGGCAGGGGAGGAAGGGGCGGCGGGGCCGAGGCACGGCCGGGCCGGGGAGCGGGGCCGGCGGGAGCGCCGCGGTGGCCGCGGCAGCCCGAGGGGCCGGGGGCCGCATCAGTGAGTTGGGATCAGAGTGAGCGTAGGTCCCAGGGGATGGCTGACTGTAGTTACCAAAGAAGAAAGATGTGTGGGAGGATGGAATAATACTTCAAAAAGAAGATGCATTAACATCCTCACTGTTNCCAGCCCGCGGCTCGTCCCGGGACGCCCGTCAGCGCGGATGAAGCCCCATCCTGGGTGTGGAGTGCCGGGTCATTACTGGAGTGGGTGCGATTAAAGCTTCCAGCCGTGCCGGGTTTAAAAGCGCTGCCGAGCTCGGGTTGGTGGCCGCCCGGCGCCTTCTCACACCGGGTGTCACCTCTGCACCTCCGTGCCGCCACCTTGGCACTCGGAGAGGGGAGGTGACACCCGCTCACAGCTGCTGAAGGAGAAGGGAGGCTCTGTGCTGTCCCTGAGTGTAAAGTGTAAGTCCGATGGGCAGCCCTGCCCCTTGGGCCGTGGCACTTCGGAGCCTTTCAGCAGTGTTCGGTGCCCGGGTGAGACTGTGCATGCAGCGAGCTCGTCTCAGTATTCAGTGTGAAAAATGAATGGGTGAATCTGGCTGGGTTCTTAGCCATCTAGCAAATTAAAAAATGCATGCTGATGCTATTTCACATCTCGTTGTTTGCATTTCCTGTAGCAAAATTTGAAATGAACTGAAATTGAGGTTCCATTTCCACTTAAAAGGAAAGGTGTGTGTAGGTCTGTCTGTCCTAAAGCAGCTGTGTCTTGTCAAATTAAACACTTCTGATTTGGCAGACATTGCAAGCAAAGCCAGTGTAAACTGGCATGCCCTAGTGGTAGTTTAACAGGTGTAGTCAGTGAGAATTTGTGGTCAGAACAGAGCTTTCCTGGCTTCAAACTGAGGTGTGTTACTGTGGGTGGAAAGGGAAGAGCGGCAGTGAACAGGTGAGAAAGGTGTCTAACACAACTCACAGCTGCATGTTGGTGAGACCCACTTTTTGTTTCCTGGAGCTATCCCTACTTATAACGTAGTTCTGTCCATGGAGGGGTGTAAAATGGCATAATGGTGATATTTGTGAGTTGAAGTTTAGCTTTCCTTATTTTCGTTGGCGGGCTCCAAGTGGCTCCTTTCCAACACGAAAGATGTTGGAACACACGTTTATGCTCTTTCTTTACCAAACACTAAGGTATTGGACACATCAGTTGCTAAATCAACAAAGACAACAGAAGTTTCTGTCCTGGCATTTCTCTGAGGATTATTGTACTGCCAAATTCTCTGTATTTTCTTAGGAAGATGAGCGAATGCTTTACTTTGCGGTTCATGTAAATGTTAGTCTTCAAGCAGTTTACAGAGGATGCTAATATCCTATCCTCTGTTTTCCTGAAAAGCCAAATGTAACTTCTCTAATCTCAAAAGTCTAATTTTTGCATGTAATCTTCAAGTTGGCTGCACAAAAGCCTGCTTGTTTCGTCTTTCACTCATTTGAAAGTCCAATTTCCCCCTTATGCTTAGTGTCAAAGGCTCCAAAGAGCTTAAATCATCAGCAGCTGTAATTGTAAACCCTAATATAAAATTATGTTTGCAGTTACTTTTCTTCTGTTTGTTTTTAGTAGGGAAATGTGATATTCTTTCAGATCTTTATTCCCGGTATGAAATCTAGTGAAACTGTAAATAGATATTTTCTGTAATGGTACTGTGTTAGTATGTAGCCATGCACATTAGGTACAGAATGCCATTAAGTAAACTAAAATAGATTTTTTAAAAAAATCTCTGCAGCACGTGTGGATGAGGCCTTCTTGATTATACAGGCACAAGCTTATTGAACCCTTACCAAGATGTTGACACTGAAATACTCTGCAGACAAAGCCAAACAATCTGTTTTGGATTGGTGCAAAATGCTTGTATTCAATAATAATTGTTCTTTAAACATCAGAAATAGTCTAATCAACTCTGGAATTCATAATTTGGTAACACTGAGGTTTTTTGGTGTAGGACATTTGTGCTTCACAATCCAAAGACTATGTTGAACATCACACTAAACACGTATAATTTTCATGCCCTAAAAGTTCTGCTATCAATTTGTTGATGGCAGGCAAGTAGAAATCAAGCCAGTATGCCACCTGTGAAAATGTAATTGAACTAATTATCTGCTTGGCATAAGAAAGGAAACTGAAAAATATCCAAAAAATTAAAATCCTCAAAATACTTAAAAGCCTTTGAAGCAGCAGCTGTTTTAACTGTAACTGTATTTTCAAATTTATAAAGGATGCTGTGATATTCTCACACTGGTACGTTCAAAGCTAATGAGGTACTGACAGAATCTCTCTGGTGGCACTACGCAGGGGAAGGTCTGTTTTCTCTTCAAGAACAGTTTAGAGATGCACCTTTTGGAAGTTAAAACAAGCATAAAACCTTTTCCCTGAGGACTGAAAAGGGACTGAACTGAGATCTTTGAGCTCTTCAGTGACTTTTTCTGTGGTGTTGAGGAGGGTACAGCTGTCCAGATGTACATACATACACATGGAGATCACTTGGTCAGTACTTTGGGTATGTGAAGATGAAATCCAGTGGCACTGTATGATGTAAGGCTGTGGTACTTGCATCTTACACTTCTAGTAAATGAAAAGGAAAGCTTATCTAGGATAGAATGAATGGGAACTGCATTGGAACAGGGTCTTGGTGTGAAGGGGCCATGAACCTTAAGAGAGATGCCATTAAAATCACTTGAAGACCATGTAGTATCATGGAACCATTTTCAAAAGCTGTATGAGATTTAATTCAATGAAAACAATATATATGTGTGTAGTGTGCTTATAACCTATGTATATATGTGGATTAAATATGAGTAGATGGAAGTCAGGTTGTGGAAAGGGTAGCTCTTCTCAAGGCTGTCTTCTAGATCAAGAAGTGGTTGAGACTTCTGAGTGCTTCAGGCATTCAGAGAGAGGCAGTCCTTGCCCAATAGAGTTTATACTATAAACAGACAAAGGACAGGAGATCAGAACTGAAGGAAGTATTTAAGATTGCTTACAGTCAAATGGCTTTAAAAAAATCACAATCATTTGACTCCTAGTCATAACTCCTCTCCATCAGACCAAGCTGCAGAATGGTCAAGAAGCAATCTCCAGGGCCCTGAGCAGCTGGTGCTCTGCAGTGCCAAGGGTGGGGCCTGCTGTGTCAGCTGAGAGTTCTTCTGTTGTGTTTTTCTTTTAAACACAACTTGCTGGCTGCCCATCAGTCCTGGGTGACAATTTGTATGTACAGGATCCACACGTGGAGCTGTGGGTGCCGTTCCTGACCCGTGGTGGGCACAGACCTGGGCTGTTGTGTGCTGGCCAAACACAGCACAAAAACCAGCTGGTGAATACTCTAAGGGAAGGTGTCCCTGTCCACAGCAGGGGGGTTGGAACTAGATGAGCTTTAAGGTCACGTCCAATCCAAGCCATCCTGTGATTCTGTGCTGTTCTGAATACAAGCAGATCAGTGTGTTCTAAGGCACAGCTTTACCCACAGCTGTGCTTTGGACAGGCTGGCTCTGTCTGAACAAGCTCCAGTCACCTGGATATGAATAAGACTTCCAGCAGCACAGAAGCCTAACAGAAATTACATTCTCAGGTGACCTCAGGCATAACAGGTATGTCATGATTATACCAATCAATAATGTTAACTCATCTCCTGACACTGCTTTCATATATTCCTGTGTGAAGTGGACTGTTTTCATGAGCTGTAGTAATTCCCTACTGAAAACTCCTTGCGGCTTTTTAAGCATTATCAAAGCACTACATTTCTTCCTGAGTGGTCCTTAAATAATCAGGTCATTGAATGCTCTCTGCTCAGCCTGCTCACTCTTCAGCAGCACCTGGGGGCGTCCGTGCAAGTGAAATCACCAGGGTGAGATCACATAAACAAAGAGTGAAATTAAGGATATTTTGATGAGGTGTTGAACTGTCCTTTCTCTCACAGTGAAATACAGCTTGCTAGAAAGCACAAACTCATTGCACTGCATGGTTTGGGTAGCTAAGTCTAGGCAAGCATTGGAGGTGGTACAGGAGGTGCAATAGAACCATTAATGACAGGTTTTTTTTAATGCCTCCAAGCTGCCATACCCCTTATCTTCTTGGTCCACTGCAGCAGTGAGTGCTGGCAGATGTGACAAGGGCTTCCCAAACATCTACAGTGTGAAAACACAGTGTTCATAAAAGCTTGCACTTGAGATAGCCATCAGTATGTTTGAGGTTCTTTCTGTGAAAAGTATGAATGTGCTTATAATTTGGTTTATCAAAAACATTGATTCTTAAAGTAATTTGGAAATGTTGATCTTGATTTGTGTTTTACCTCCTTGTCTCTTTGACAGTTGAAACAAATAGTTAGAAATGAACATTACTGAAATATGGTTTTATTCTCTCACTCTAGAGCTGTAAATGGAATGAGTATTGGTTGGTCAAATTTGTGGCTGATGAAAGTGCAGGGAGCAAGATTTGGCATGTTCTTGTGTTGGCATTCAGTTGAATAAGCCATTGGTTTGAAAATTCACACTCCATACACATTTTACATATAGCCTTAGGCAAGTTGCAGAGTTTGGAGATGGGCATGGGCTTAAGCCCACACTGAGAGGTTTCGATGCGATGTTTATAAACAGGAATATCTTTGTTGGGATAGACTGTTCCCAAGGGACAGGTCCCCAGTCCAGCACTGTGATTGATTGGAGTGGAAAGCAGTGAAGAGGGAACCAAAACCCATCCCTCCCTCCTTGCATCCTCATCACACTGTTCATTTTTTGTCCAAAAAGCGTATCAGGAGTCTAATACTTTGTGAAATTCTAATATGTAGTGCTTTGTGTACTCTTTGTGTCTTTCTTAGTACTTCTGTAAAACATCTGAAAGTACAAATGTTTTTCCCTAACTGGGATAACAAGTTACATGATTCTCTAAATACTTGACTAATTTTTCTGCTTCTAAAATAGCTGTGTTTTGTTTGTTTGGGTTTTTTTTCTTTGAATTTGCTGTTTCAAGTTATGTTCTATGTTGAAAATTACAATGTGTGAAAATTGCAATCACCCATTTCAGGAGGCATTCCTTTAAATTTTTTTAACGCAGCAAATGAACATCTCAGCATACAGGACATGGCTGGCTGGCTGGCTGGCCCTTCTCTTCCACTGTTTCTAACTATTGATTGTATTTAAAGGGCACTGTTAAGTTTGTTCAAACTGAAAATTTGTGCTGCAGTACCTTGAAAATGGCTCCAAATTATAGGTTTTAAATGTAACTATTTTGATCTTTCCTGTAACTTGAAATAGCCACTTAAGATCTCTGCCTGAATTGAAATCACTTTGACTTGTCATTTGGCATATCTTCACATGAAGAGAGAATAGATTTTTGTATATGAGAGACCCAAGGAAAAAAATTACATTTCTCCAAGTTAGTACATATTGCAAGCACAGCTTTGCCAATATTTTCCTTTGATTTGTCTGAACAATCTTGACGATATTTTATTGTGCCTGAGGAAATAAATGGTATCTTTGGCATGTACATAACACACAGAAATGTGGAAGGAGAACTTAGAGAGTAAAGCTCTGTCAAATGCAACATCAGGATGATAAGAAATCCTTCCCCAACCCACCATTACCTCTAAATGGTGTTTCTTGGCAGCTGCAGGGATTTTCCCTGAGAGAAATGTCTAAAATTACACTCCTTCATTTCTCTGAAGCTGGAGGGATAATGCATTTAGCATGGGAGCATGTTAAGAGCATGCTGCCAACTTGCAAAAGTGAGTCTGTCCAAATACCTGGTGCTGGACTGCTGTTAGAGTGAAACATTTCTGCTGAAAGGCTTATTTGGGGAGAAAGTGTTGCTTGTGAGTTTTGGCTCGTTTCCTAAACAGAAGTTACTGGAGTGGCTGGCTGGCCCTTTATCATCAACCCTCCTGATTTTATGTTTAGTGCTGGTTTTGTGCTTTTCCTCTAGCACTTAGCAGATGCTACCTTGAAAAAGCAGCTGCTTTGCCTTCCTTCATCCTGTCATTCCTCTCAACAGTACCTCCTAGTTTAGTTGCTTCAGGGAGTTGTGCATTCCCTCCAGGAAACATCAGGAGGGAACAGGCCTGTTGGTGATCCTGGTGGACTCCATATTCTCACCATGGCTGTCCTGGGCTTCCTCCTACCCATCCCTGCTGCCACATTCCTGCAAGACCTTGGGCAGGATCCTTTGCCTCAGTCTCTGTTCAGGTGCTGACACAGCAGGGCCCAGGTCCAGACCTTGACCAGAGCTCCCAGCCGTGTCTGCAGTGTGGGGGAGATTTCCAAAATTACTTTCTCCCAAACCCATTTTGCACTGCTGGAAACATCCCCTCTTCTCTCACCTGGGCAGCAGTTTTCAGCTCTTTGCTACTCTCCTGCTTGTGTATTTTAATGTAACCCCTGGACTTTGAGGTGGGCTGTCCAGCTGTCCTGCCTTCCCCTGGCTGGGCATCCCTGGCTCCCTGGGTGTGAGTAATGCATGGTTTCCCATGGGATCACAAACCTCTGGGGAGAGGGAAGCCTTCTAGCGAGGCCAAATCAGGGCATGACTCACATAAATTTTTCTAGGATAATCTGCTGTGCCCTCTTGTGCTATTTGATGTGAAATAAGCACTGAGGATGGGACCCATCCTGCTGCTCTGGATGGTGCTGTTTCTTCTAGCCTTCTGCAATTCTTCACTGCCCTGCATTTGGCTGTCGAACATTGGCTCAGTATTTGGGAAGAGCTGCTGTCCCCTCTTGGCAGCGTGCAGGGCAAATTACAGGCTGGGAGAGGGGAACACCTCCAGCCATGTCAGAGTGCTGAGCTTCTGCCAGCCTGTGCAGCTCAAGCTGGGGGTGGCTGGACATTTTTGGCAAAGGTTTTTGCCATTTGAGCAGATAGAATTCATATAATTTCATGCTTTTTGCTTGCTCAGTGAAAAAATGTCTTCAGCTGAGGACAGATGACACCAGTGGCATTCAGGTGGGCTGCTATGAGAGACCAAGTTTTGCTTCCTGATGCATAGATCTGAAAAAGAAAGGAGAATGCTTGAAATTATGCATATTTTGGGTTGTTCTTGTGGGACACTAGCAGGTCATTATGAGCTGTTTTTGAGGAGAGAAAAGAAGACCAGCAACTGAAACATGTAGAATATGTATCATAAAGATTCTTGATTGCATTCATTTGTTTGAAACTGGTGAGCAAATGTCTCCATTAAGGGTGTACACATCTTTGATTTGTGTGCAGCTGTGTCCCTCAGGGAGACAGAGAAGAAACTTCTGCAGCTCTGCAGAAGGATACATAACACGAAATTTTATGTGAGTGCTATCATTTGCTCCAGATCTTGCACTGGATGAAAATATGCATGTGTGAGTACTGCACATGTGCAATTTGGATGATTTATAAGTTTTATAAGTTAATCTTGTTTTGAAGATTCTGAAATTACTGTGGTGTTGATGTAGAAGGAAACTCTTTTCCTGTTGTGTAAAATTTAAATTTTGTCACAACTCTGAACAGACACATTTTCTTATAATTTGAGCAGTGTGATTGAAGATGTCTGATCTTTTTCTTCCCTACTTCTCGCCCTCTTCTTGTTCTTTTGAGGAAATGCCATTGTTATTTAGGGTACTAGATTTAGATGTGTTGCACATACATCCACTAAGAATAGCACTGCAGTTTGAAAGTAGTCCTGTATTCAGGCTTCTCAGCCATGCCTTGTCGTGCTGCATGGTTTACCCAAAGCCTACACTTAGCCAGTGTGGGCTGGCAACATGAGTCACTCAGCAAATTCTGTCTCCTTTTAGGCTGTGTCATGAGAGTTTTAACCTGGTGAGGTCTGTGGTTCATCCTGGGGTCCCTGAGAGGTCTTTTGTCAGGTTTCCTGATGCTGACTGGCCAGACTGGGCAAGATGCTGCTTCCAGCTCCTGCCTCAGTTACATTACGAGGCTGTTTTAGAGTTTTCTTTGGAGTTGTCAACTTCAGGGCAACACACTCAAATATAATTACTCGATTCGAGTATGCCTGTCTTGAGTCTATCCCTTGTGGCTTTCTAGTTATACTGTGTGACTTGTTAGTAAAAGAGGCCAAAATTAACATGCTTCTGTGTAGCTATTCCTGAAGATTAAAGTCATGTTGGCGTGCAGATATTCCCTATTCTAAACTGCCCAGGGACAGATATCAAAAACAGTACGCCTGGCACTGAGTTACAGTCGTAGTGAAATGTGTAAATAAGAAAACCAACCCAACAAATAATATAAAGGTCTTTCCCATACTTTTCTGGGAAAGAAGTGGATGTGAGCACCCTGTGCTGAAAGCAGGTACCTTTCCTATTACTGCAGTAAGAAAAAATGGGATGACTTGCTCAAGGTGTTTCTTGTGAAGGCATCTGACTGGTAGTTTGCTTCAGCTTTGTTCCACTGATTTCCTTTTTGTCACATTAAGGCAGCTGGTTGGCCTGGGTCTGCATGCCCTGTGTAATATGGTTTGTCCAAAGAGCTTTGACTGAAAACATTCATTTATGCATCAGCTGCAGTTACTGTCATTGCACGTGCAGTGCATCACATCAAGTAACACTAGTTATGGAAATGCTGCAGATGGCTTTTGTGTGTATTTGAAGCTGAAAAGGGGTGAACCTCGTTGTGGTTCTGGGCATTCCTGTGTGCTCTTTTGGCTTGTCCTACCATTGCTCTCCTTACTGCCTCAGTTAAAGCTTCTGGGTGTGGGTCCGTTTCAGTGGGTGTTGGGAACCACAGTTTGAGTTTCTCGTTGGAACTTGACATTTATTATAATGAGATAAGAAATACGTGTCTAGGAGAAACAGGAGATAACCATAACTGGAAACTTGCTTAGACTTTAGGGAAATTTTGAGTCAAATACCTCAAATTCTGAGAGGTTCTGTAATAAGGGAAGGCAGCTTTTGCAGGAATGCCAGCAGTGCTGTTGATGTACCACTGATACCTCTGTTTCACCAGCACTCTGGAAGCTTGCAGTGGTTGCCTGTCTGACAGCTTGTCATCTTGTTGGAAATTGGAACACCTGAACTGTGTTTTGGCTCTGTTTTTAGGAGAAGTGTTTCTGATTGGGGATTCTGTACTTCTTTCCAACTTCATGTCAAAACCAAGAATATTAAACTGTACCTTTAGATGTCTCCAAGGCATTGCAGACTTCTTGGATACCAGTAACAGCACGAGACATGCACTGCAGCCCTTTAAGTTCTTTTGTTTTATTCTTATCCAAACCCATTCTTTTGCAGTGCTTTTGTCTGCCAGTTTGTGGGCAAATCTTTAATATGTGTCATATTTATAAAATCACTCAGATATTTTAGCAGTAACATACATTAAAAGCCATAAATATTTTGTGTGCAATACAAGGCAACTTTTAACTCATCAGAAAAATAATATTGATTTATAGCTCATTTCCCTATTGGAAGAGTAAATTGGTTTGCCAAAACAGATCAGTACAAAGGAATTGAAAGTAAGTCCTCTGTCTGAGTTAGAAAATATTTCCCTGTTTGTAAGCCCATCACAAGGAGGATGGGGTTAAATTTATTTGCAGTGTGTGAATGTTGTCTCTAAGGCACACTCCTGGTCTCCCTCTACTCTTCTGCCATTAACAAAGCTTCTCTTACTGCACAAAGACCATGACAAGGTGGGACAGGGAACAGGAAAAAATCAAGCTTGTAGTATATAGTGACACATGAGAATAAACTGAAGTATTCATAATGGATTTTGTGGTGTAGAGCCTGATGGTGCTCAAGGTTCCAGTTCACAGGGAGCCATA
This sequence comes from Orthonyx spaldingii, assembly GCA_013397795.1. NCBI lineage: Eukaryota > Metazoa > Chordata > Aves > Passeriformes > Orthonychidae > Orthonyx > Orthonyx spaldingii. The sequence continues at coordinate 264,423 of VZTJ01005050.1, forward strand.
CTCTCCAAAATGTTCTTGGCCTTTCTTGTATGAAGGCACCATGGTAAGTGGGACAGACAAATGGCAGCAGAAGTGCCCAAAGGGAAAACATCAGTAAGACCTCATGGCTGCAAAGATGAGTAATTTAAATAAAGCCCAACTGGCAAGCCCTGTGCACCAGTTCTGTTCAACAAACTCCTCACCTTCCTCCCAAGCCCTTTTCAGAGCTGATGCATGCAACTCATGTTTTATATTACAAACAGTTACTTTAAAACCATCCTATTGAATTCCTGGTCTCCTCTAATCTCCACTGTGGAAAGTGCTGTGAGGAATCCCTGCCATCGCAGTGAGGCGCTTTCTGTGTGTGTTTGAGCAGGGGAGGGGGAAGGCTTGGCAGGCACCACAGTGCACAGCAGCTCACAAGTTCAGACAGGATCGCAGCTCTTTTGGGCTTTTACTTGTCAGCCACCTGCAATGAGAGCGCTCCAGCCCTGTAACAGGCTCCTGAAAAATTCTGACAGCTGGAGCAGGCTCACATCAGGCAGCTGGCTGATGGGCTGCTCCTGCTGACAGCTCCTTGCCACAGCAGCGCGTTGTTGAGGGATGGATGAAACAAGCCGTACTACATCTGCTTTTTCCCAGAAAATGTTTCCTGTTCTCAGAGTGAGCTGGGTTACTGTCAGGTGTTGCTGGAGGTTGCCCTTGGCCTGGTTTCTTACTGGCAGATGTTGATTTCATCTCAGGTTGCTGTTGAACCCTTACAAATAAGAGCCTGTGACTGCAGAGGGGCAGAGTGGCGAGGGGCAGGTGACTGAGGAGCTGCCATGTCTGACCCTCTGCCTTCTGCCAGGACTTCCTGCTAAAGAGAACATCCCAATTTCCTCAATTGGGAAATCCTGCCAGTACAGGTCTGCGATAATAACAGCAAGGGAGTGATGCTGATTGTCTTTTGCACACCACACTGTGGGACTGACTGTACAGTATGTCTCTAATTTTATGTGTTATAACAGAATTTAATAAGAAGGGAAACTTTAAATCATGGAAAGGAATCAACAAAACTCGGAACCACATTTGTAGATAGGTAAGCGTGTGGGTCCTTTGGTTAATATTTGGTCTGTCTGCAATGGAAATCCGTGTCAAATCTTTGAGCATTTTTAATGACATAAGACTGGCAAAGGGAAGGTGAGAGCATTACATCCAGGAACTTGAGCACTTGATTTTATGTTTGTGTCTGGGTGGTCCAAATCATTATGGCTTTTTGCAAAACCTATGTAGGTTCCTCAGCTGAAGAGGTTATTTTTCTATGAAATGTGGCATCTGGTTGAGTTACGTAGGAAACTGCAGAATTGATATTTCTCAATTACTTAAAAAAAAAAGGGGGGGATTCAAATTTCTCCTTTCGACACAGAAGACTTCAGGGTTAGGTCTGTCCTGGTTCTGTGAGGGCTGGTAGTGGGACAGGGATCTCCCCCAGCAGCCCAGAGCAGTGAGTAGAGCTGGGACAGGGATCAGCTCCAGCTGCAGGGACAGGGGCACCCCGAGGCCAAGCCCCTGTCAGGGCTGGAGCTGGTGTGAGCGTTATGGGTAGTGATAGATCTCACATGTTTGGGTAAAATTCCACATTATTTACAGTGTATTAACTCTCAGTAACAATTTAGGCAGTGGCTTCATTTTTCCGTGAGAACTATTACTGGCTTTGTAGCTTTTCTGTGGATTTTTTTCCCCCCAGTGTGTTTGACATTTTTACATCCATATCTCTGGTCCACATAGCAGATTTGCAGGCTTTCAATCTGCTTTTAATGGCAAGCCCTGAAACCTCACAAGTCAGTTTCTCAGACTTTGATGCTTGTGTGAGGAGGAAGCAGTGAGAAATACAATGGCATCCCAATCCTGCTGTAATGAGACAACTGATCTTTCATGTATGTCTTCAGTGTCTTTGACTAGTGTCATATTTTGACACTCAGAAGAAACTTGGTTTAACAAGAATACCAACAAATCTATACATCTGTTATTTAAGAATATCTGTTCTGCTACAAGTTTCTATTGTTTCATTTTGTTTTTTTCTGACAGCCTTTAGTTGTCATCTTCAGGATGTTTATGAAACTTGAGCATTTTTTCAGTACTAAACTGATTTTGTGGACAACTAAAATTCATAGAACTGGTTATTATAGGATAATATCCTAATTATGTTAAGTGAACCCTTACCTAGGTAATTTGAAGCTGTCTGCCAGCTTTGCTTGCTGCAGCTGTTCATTCCTGCCAGATGTTGTTCATCAGTCCCTACATATGAGCCTGCCCATAAAGGGACCCAGAGCTTGGCCATCCTTAGGTAATGTAGCTGCACCAAATACAGCACAACTTCACATTTCCCTGCTTAGCCCTGCAGCTTTCCAGCACGCTCCATCCTGATGTCAGGAGGATGGGGCTGGACCTGCCACTGCATTTCTAGGAGCTGAAGGAAACAGGGCATCAGCGTCGTTCTTGCTGAGGACTGTGGTGCTGGCCATACCTTTTGTAAAACCTACAGGTTTGCCACGTACATGTTCCTCTTCTTTCCAAACAGGTTTCTTTTAGGATGCCATTTTAGGTGCTTCAGTCACCTCTGCTGTTTCTGGTAGTGGCAGTGGATTTTCCATAGGCCTTTTCCCTCTCCTGAAGGAGCAGAGTGTAATTCTGGAAACATGGCTTCAGTGTGTTGAGGTAATTAAGTTTGTTTAAGTTATTATATTGGTATTGCCTGGTCTCTTTTTGACTTAAACCAGCAGTTAGGGTTCCAAAGGCGGAAGAAATTGAATATTATTTTGATTTCTTTTTATTTGCTTACTTTCTAGTTTGGGGCATTTGAAGTTTCTGAGCACTGTCTTTGGTACTATGGCTGTATTATATATATATATATATATATAAAATATATAAAGAATCATAAAATACCCTGAATTGGAAAAGACCCACTAGGATCATCAAAGTTCAGCTCCTGGCTCTGCACAGAACAGCCCAAAGAATCACATCTGAGGGCATTGACCAAACCCTTCTTGAGTTCTGTGAGGCTGGTGCTGTGACCACTGCCCTGGGGAGCCTGTTCCAGTGCCCAGCCACCCTCTGGGGGAAGAACTTTTTTCTAATACCAAACCTAAACCTGCCCTGACACAACTTCAAGCCATTCCCTTGGGTCCTGTCAGTGTCACCACAGAGCAGAGATCAGTGCCTGTCCCTCCTCTTCCCCTCACCAGGAAGGTGTAACTGCAGTGAGGTCTCCCCTCAGCCTCCTCCAGGCTGAACAGACCCAGTGCCCTCAGCCACTCCTCACACTGCTTCTCCTCAAGGCCCTTCTCTGTCTTTGTAGCCTTCTTTGGACACTCTTTAGTAGCTTTATATCTTTCTTACATTGTGGTGCTCCAGACAGTGTGCATCATTAGTGAAACTGGATCCTCTCAAATGGCCTTGATAACCACTCTTTCAGAAGGAAATCTGTTTACCCTCTTGATCTTGAGGGAAGTGAGAACATCCACCTGATGGGGATTTGCCACTGACGTGAATATTAATGAAAAAAAGAGCAAGGGTTTGCAGGGATTGTTTCAAATGTTACTTTAAAATCTAATCAGCATTATTTTATGCAGGCTCTTTGAAAAGAACTTTTGATTCTACCTTAGGATATGATTAACATTGATTATTTTGAAGAAAACAAGCAAGCCATTTCTCATAAATTGGTTTATACAACTTCTGTGCTTTTGGCTATATTAAATACTGTCTGTCATGAGGGTGATTTTAATACTATTCTTTGTAAATAAGTTAAATTCCTATTTCCTGAGTCTTGACAGCAGTTGCTTACTTTTTTCTTCAATTATTGGTTTGGTATTAAATTTGAAGCTCCTTTACATATTTTTTTGGATTTTGGGTTCCACCTGTTTTTCTGTTGTCTTTGCTCAGTTTTTGACCTGTTGACTGCCCTACACACACTGGAGTGCTTCCTTCAGCTGTTCCTCGCTGGTGTAATGCCTGCTTTTTCTCCTTTATGCTACACTTGCAAAACACTAGTAAAGCGTGAGTAGTTCTGGAGTCCTTAAAGACCCTATTTTCTTCTTCAAGACCCTTCTTTCTTGCTGCCAGCTAGGGTTTATAGTATTTCTGTGTTGCTTCTGACACTCTGTAACTCCACGTATTAAAGAGCAGGAGGAGATCACAGTCAGTAACATTACATTTTTCCACTCCCCTTCTGTTTTCTAGGAACTCGTTGGAGAGTTTCCTATGGATTACAGGCAGCTCCTGATGCTAGTTTGCAAGTGTTGGTGTAGTGTCTGACAGTTAAAGCTGAGATTTTTTTCATAGGGAGCCTTTCTTCTAGTCTCCTCATAAAATCTGCAAAACCTTTTTAAAATGGCAGAGTTTCAGCAATAACATGTGTCTCAAGGATAAAAAACCCCAGTGTATCTGGTACTGTAGTATTAAAAGTTAGAAACTGAGATGTGCCAGTTTCCAGTGTCAGCATTAAAAAAAGAAAAAAGTTTCTTCCATCTGCCACCAATTCAGAATAGATCAGGATTAGTTTTCAATCTCCTCCTTTGGAAAGTTATTCCAAAGTCCCGTGGAATTTGTCATTAGGGAGACTTTCAGTTTAAATGGTCTTTACTTAATTAAAAAGTTACTAGTAGTTCTACCTTTTTTCAGTCCCTTATTGGCCTTCTATAGGTAACTTCCTGGTTTTCTGTCTTTTCAATGTGCTCCTAAAATGTAGGCGTACATTAAAGACTCTAATTATCTTAATATAAGGGGAAAAAACCCATATTGACATATGTTCACAGGAATTATTTCTCTGTATCTTGGCTTTTCCACCTTGCAGCCTTTTAGTGCGTTGTCATGGTTTAGGAATGGCACCCTCCAGTTTAGTGCCCCAACCCCACCCAAGACTACCCCCAAACCCGAAGGCACTCACTCACTCCCCCCTTTTCCCCTCCTTCTTCCCACCCCAGGGAAAGAGTTGAGAATCAGAGGCACAAAAAGGTGGAAATTACAGATTGAGATAAGAACAATTTACTGGAAATAGCAACGAGATAAGAAAATGAACAGTAATAGCAATATTATTAATAACCAAAGTGTACAAAAAGAGGGTGATGCCCATGCAGAAATGCTCACTGCAGACCCGGTGTGACCATGAACAAGGTTCCCTATCCTGCCATACTTTTTCCACCCAAAGTCACTCCCTTTTTCCCAGAAGTGAGAGTCCCTTACTCCTGACCCCAGTGATGATGTGTGTGGTGTGGAATAGCAACACAGACACACCCACACTACTCCAGGCTCTGACCCCTCACGGCCACCGTGGAAAACAGCCTTTGCAGAGCCTCTTGTAGGTTGTCAGACACAGAGTGCAAATTCTTCTATATAAGACATTCTTCTATATCCCTGGACAACCCCATAGCTGCTGTAAATATTGAAGGCTTAGCCTGAGTTTAAGCAGAGCAGGAAAGCATAGACTACATCTGTGTTCAGGATAACAAATCTATTTTGCAGTATGTGGCAATATAGCTGTGTTTTGTGGAGATGTAATGCAGTGTAATTACCTTCCTTAAACCTATCGATTAAAAAATGTACATTTTGTTCAGTTGAACTGATTTACATTTTAATGTTCATGACACTTTTTGTCCTTTCTTTGATAACAGCCTGTGACATAAAGAGAGATGCTGCCACTAATTTTTTTTGCATTATTTATTGAGGAGTGCCTTAAGTAAAAATCAAACTTTGAATTCCTCACGGCCTAAACAAAAGAAACATTTTTCTCCAGCCTCCTCCCTCTTAGTCTCCTGCTGGCATAACTAGGTGCCTTTCCAAATGATCAGTGACTTCTTTTGTTTGCCTGTCTTGTCTGAGTTTTTATTTTGTTTTGCTGTATTTCAGTTTATTGAAAGATCCTTATTCAGGTGGAGCCCTTTAAAAGGGAGGAAAGAGGCTTTTGGGTCTTGACAGTCTAAAAAATCACAGAAGCTAACCTCTTCCTTTTTCTCTACACCTCATTATTTAAAACTTTGACTGGGCAATGAGCCAAAACAAACAAAAACCAACTCACTAGTCAGGCTGAAAATCAGTATCACTTGAGGGCACTATTCATGTATGTAATGTTCAGATTTTCCCCTTTGAGCCAAGCTCCCAGCTTGAGCCCATCTTCTTGATGAATCACTGTGGCACCTTGTGGCTCACACTGGCCAACAATCAAGGGAACATGGCTTATGTGGGAAACATGGATCAACACAGTGGATGACTGATAATTCTGTTGAAGTTGTACCAATGTCAGCTTCTAAGTGTATCTTTATTGGCCTGTTGAGCTTCTTTTTTTTTCCCCCCCAAAGTAATCAAAACTTTATTTCAGTAGCAGAGGCCTTTCATCCATATATTTCACTTTTTTGTTTGGTCTAAATTTTAATTTTCTGTTGAAAACCCAATATGTAGATGGATATACATTTGATAACTTTAAATCCTCACTTTCTACTGAATTACTCAAAATGTCACATCACAAGAGCAATTCAGGGCAAACCAGAATTTCCAGAATTAGGATTCTGGAATTTCCTTTAGAATTTCCAGAATTAGTATTCTGGAAATGCCTCATTTGTTTTCATTGAATATAAGGAGACCATTTTCATGAAGGATATTATTATTGTTTTTACAGCTTCAAGTGAATAGTATTTAAAAAACAACTGCCCAACACCTTTGGTCATTTAAGTGTGTAAACTGCAAGTAGCATTTGAACATCCTGCTCATTCTATCACTAAACATGATTACAGTAAAAGTAAATGCATTTGCAATGGAGCAAGGTATCCAGGAGCAGCCTGGGACTGCCCTGAGGTTCCTGGATCGTATGGATGTGTTGGCAACGGGGTTTGTAACTTCTTGTTCTGTCTGCCAGCTTTCCCTTGACTGCAGCTGTGTTACAGCACTTCTGCCTGCATTGAGTCAGAGCCACTTGAGCCACTTCCACTTTCTATTGCTGGTCTGGAGAGGGAAAAATAAAACCAAAATCAGTGGTGGAAAGTGTTGCTTTAGTTTTGCTGTATCTAAGATGTGTGTCCATAAAAGGAAGAAGAAGGAGTGCAGTTGTCTTTTACAGAGATTTTCTGGACTAGCACTAATTTGTGTATCCATGCAGTTTCCATCCCACCACTGATTTTTGTGAGAGTAAACTGCATGGGCACGGCTACCTGCTTCTGGATGTGGGACTTCACTGAAGTGAAGAAACTCCTTGAGCCAGGAGTAGTGCTTTCTTTGTCGCACAATATTTGCCAACACGTGAAACAAGTTTAGTTTTGTTATCTGCCTTCTGTGCAAAGCAATAGTTTTCTCAGTATGTAAATTAATCTGTTCGGAAACACCTTCATGGCTTGGTGCCAGCTGCAGTGTTTCTTCACAGTCACAATGGGTCACAGATGGCAAGGGAGGAGGAAAGAGATTATCTTTTGGAAAAAGAACCCATGCCTGCATTTTGCTAATCAGATTCATTATTTCTGTGTAATTGGGTGGTTTTACTTCACAAAGCATAAGGTGCTGCTGGCATGCAAACTTCAGGCATCTCTGACCTCTTTTGAGCTTGGTAAGTCTGAAGTTTTCTGTTCTGCATTTCAGTTGGGCTTTGATTGTGACTTTGAAAAAATTGTTCTTTGATGGGATCTTATATGAGGCATCTCTCTTGAAGCAAGTTAAAACTTGTGTGTTAAACATGGTGTTTGCATCTTAATCAATACTGAGACACAGTGAATTAATCTGTGCAGCCCTGAGGGGATCTCCTTGGTACAGGATTACTTTCTGGGCCTGAAAAGACCATACACCTGCAAGGACTGGAAGCACAACTGTGGACTGGAGCTTGTGGCATGGAAGCTCAAATCTGTGATATACACCTGTGTATTTCCATAAATATGAGCAGGGAAATTCCTAAACATCTCTGGAAGTTAACAATTTGGGCTACTAAAATGCATATAGGATTATTAACTTGGTTGGCGTTCAGGAACATGCCATGATTGTCTTGAGATCCTCCGCTTCTCAGTTGAGCACAACTCTTGCTGAATACAAAATGGTTGGGTTTCAGTGCTTTAAGATCCATTCCAACCCAAACCATTCTATGATTCTAGGATTTCTGCAACACAATAATTTTTTATATATCTATTTTATTTTTTTTTTTGAGCTTCACAGATCAGATGCAACAAAACACCTAACTGTGTAGGCAGTTTTTAAACAAATACTGAGATCCCACCAAAGCAAATGGCTTTTAAACATGAGCTTTGCAGACCTCTGGGGTGTCATGTTCAGCCACTAAAGAATGAGATGAAAAACCCAGCTTTCCATTTTTAGTACCATCATAAAATGAGTGCAAGTATTTTTACTCACAAAATGTGAACATCGTGACAATTTTGTGCCTTTTCTGCTCCCTCCTGTGCTTCTTCCAGAATTCTGAGGTCTTAGAGTGGCCTTAGCCCTGCCATACTCCAGGCAGCTCTTCAGTTTGCTGCAGTAGAGCTAAGGTTTTAAATTCACATATTTGATATGGCACATATTTGATATGGCTTCAGGTACTGTGGAATGTAAAACTCTGAGGCAAAACATTGGAGGAACTAAATCCAGATGTTGCAGGCTTATTGGTGGAAACTGGTCATTCTCTTTTTACACATGCTTAAACTGATTAACTTCTTGAATATGGCAGGAATTCCCAAGCACTTTTTCTCTGTTTTGAAGGATAGGTTAACCATGAAAGGAGTTTTTTCTTTCCTCCCAGTATCAAGAGCAGCCAGTGCCCGCAGACTACAGAAGATGCAGCCTAGGTTTGTTTAATTCATGTTGTTTCTGTGTGCACAAGACACAGTGTCATTATAGTTTTGAGGTGGTTTTTATTTTCCTTTTTGTTGTCTTTGTTGTTCTGTGAAACCTGCCATGCAGCTGAAATTGGCAATTATCACTTTATTTTTAGGGTTTTTCTGTTCTTCATTTCCCAGCAGTGTTCAAAAAGTTGGCAATGTGGTGATCTTTGCACTACAGGCTGGGGGCAGAGCGGCTGGAAAGGCACCTGGAGGAAAAGGACCTGGAGGTTCTGGTCAGCAGTGGCTGAACATGAGCTCAGGTGTGCCCAGGTGGCCATGGAGGCCAATGGCATCCTGGACCGTATCCAAAAAAGTGTGGCCAGCAGGGCCAGGGCAGTGACTGTCCCCCGTGCTGGGCACTGGTGAGGCCACACTGCGAGTGCTGTGTTCAGTTCTGGGCCCTTTAATTCAGGAAGGACATTGAGGTCCTGGAGCATGGCCAGAGAAAGGCAAAAGAGCTGGTGAAGGATCTGGAGCACAAGTCCTGTGAGGAGAGGCTGAGGGAGTTGAGGTTAGGCTGGAATGAAGGCGCTTCAGTAGGGACCTTACTGCTCTCTACAACTCCCTGAAAGGAGAGTATAGCAAAATGATGCTTGGTCTTTTCCACCAAGCAACCAGTGATGAGAGGACATAGTCTTAAGCTGCACCAGGGCAGGGATATTAGGAAGAATATTTTTTCACAGAAAAAGTGATCAGACATCAGAATGGGCTGCCCAGGGAGGTAGTGAAGTCACTCTCCCTGTGGGTATTTAAGGAAAGACTGCACGTGGCACTCAGTGCCGTGGTATGGCTGACATGGTGGTCATTGGTTGGATTCGGTGATCTCAGAGGTCTTTTCCAACCTAGTCGATTCTGTGATCCAGTGGAACACATCTGGACAGAGACGATGACCCGGCCTGCTCGGTGCCCTTGCTGAGGTGGGGCCGGCGCAGCAACTCCGGGCTCTCGGCACCGGGCGGGGACCCCTGGGCAATTCCCAGAGCCGCGGCGGATCCCAAGCGCCTTCCCGGGAGGCGAGGCGGGGCCGGGCAGGGGGAGGAGGAGACTCCGGCGGCGCCCGGGAGCCGCTCGGAGAATGTCCCCGTTCCCCTCCTCCTCCTCCTCCTGCTGCTGCTGCTGCTCCTGCCCCTTTGCCGCGCAGCCCGGGGCCGGGCAGAGGCGGCGTGCGGAGCATGGGGAGCTGCTGGCTGCGCCTCGCCGCGCTGCTCGCCCTGGGCGCCCGGGCCAGCCTGGAGTACGAGGGTAGGGCAGGGCAGGGCAGGGGAGGAAGGGGCGGCGGGGCCGAGGCACGGCCGGGCCGGGGAGCGGGGCCGGGCCGGGGCCGCTGCATGAGTTCCAGTATAGAAGGGACAGCACCGAGCTCTGCTTTCCTCACCAGTCGTGTTCACCGCTGTTTTCTGTGCCTTTGCAATGGCGTAAGGTCATGCTTTCTCGGAATCTTCCTTCAAAGTTCTTAACAGGAATATTAGAAGTCAAGTTATTCGTTAGTTTAGCAGCATAAAAAATACGCTAAGGTAGACAAAGTGATGAGTTACCAGTTCTCTTTACTGACGCGCTTTCTGTCAAGCTGTCAAGTGTTCTTTGGACTAAAGTCAGTTTACAGGAGCTGAAGATATGGGCTTATACCTCAAAAAATGATAGCTGTAAAATGATTTTCCAAAATGTTTCTTTTTAATACTCCACTAAACCTTGTCTCTAAGCGCCACATCTTGGTATCTTCTAAATACCTGCAGGGATACTTACTCAGCTACTTCCCTGATCAGCCTGTTCCAATGCATTTGACAACCTTTTCAGTGAATAAATTTTTCCTAATAGCTATTTTAAACCTCCCCTGGCCCAACCTGAGGCTGTTCCCTCCCATGCTGTTAGTTATTACCTGGGAGAAGAAACCAGCCCCAGCTGGCTGCAGCATCCTTTCAGGGAGTTATAGAGAGTGATGAGCCTCCTTTTCTCCAGGCTTAACAACCCCAGCTCTCTCAGCAATTCCTTATAGGACTTGTGTTCCAGAACTTGTCCTGTTTCAGGGCAGTAAACTGAAAAGTTTCAGGTTGGTTTAATGAACTATACTGTTGTTGTTGTCTGTAGCTTCCTTTAAATTGATCAGACTCAAAGAGGTAAATAATTCTTATGTCAGTCCTGGGAAAGCAAGTGTGCATAGCTGTTCTGCCTCCTCGGGTCGCGTTCCTTCTTTTTCTCAATTATAAAGGATTTACAGCACAATAACGTGTGAAGTGTTGTTCACGTACACACCCGTGTATGCAGTGCCTGGCCTGGCACTGTGCTCTTATGCCCTGATCTTTCCATCAGCCCTGCACAAGTGAACCTTTGCAATTGTGAATGAAGAAATCTTTTTTTCCCTGACATAAATAGATTCATGTAAGTCCATAGAGTAATCTTAGAATGCAAGTGTTATTTCATGCGCTTTGCTTGACATCTGCCAGAACAGAGTCCACAGCTATTTTTTGCAGGAACATGCTATACCCTGAACTGTGGTAATTTTAGCACTTCCAACATAGAACAATGCTTTGTCCTTGTGTGGCTTGGTAGCCAATTCTAAATCTATGTAAAGCAGAAACACTTTGATTTGTGGGTGAGAAAATGGAGCTGAAATGGCGACACCTCTCCCATGGCTCCCCAAGCCAAGCATATTATGGTTATTAATAAAATATTGCATGTTAGGAAAGAGACCTGACTCTCTTTTCATTTTGAGCTAGAAAATGAGCTGGAAATGGGAGATGTTGAGCTCCATCAACAGAGCCTTGTTTCAGGGCAAAAGTAGTGAATAACTCTTTAAGGCCAGTTTTTCTTAGAAAACTTTTAAAAGCATTTAATTGTTTCCTGTCTAAGGAAACTCAAATACGTAAGAGCTCATATCATTCTAAGATTTACAATTTTTAGATGCTAAGGTCACTGCACACTAAAATTTAGACAATTATTAGTGATAACACTGAGGTAACAGTTGTATAACCGTCAAAGCGAGTAATTAGCTAAGAGTATCCCAATTTCTGGCAGAAAAATTGATGCTTAGGTATTCATTTACATATCGAGGTCTTCCTGAAGCCCTTGGGGATCACAGCTTGCTCTTTTTGCTATGCAGGCAGACTTCAAGTGCAAGAAAGTTTGTTTTTATGTTCAGAAGTCTCTCAGATGTGAGTGTTTAGGCATCAATATTGAACCTTAACAATAAATATTAAAAATCCAGAAAAATTATTCTAAGTGATGAAAAGCCTTTGTTATATATAAATACCTCCGTTTCAGAGAAGAAGTTGTTTGGAAATTCACTTATTCAGGACCCAGCTGAAACAGATGGAGGGATTCCCAGTGATCCAGTGCTGGGGCTGGTGCTGTGGAAGATGCTCTCATGGAGCAGCTGCAGATACTTGGGCAGGGTTTTCTTGAGTCTGGTAGAGTAAGAAATCAAGTTTCGCCGTTTTCGGGGCAGATTATTTTGGTGTTTTTCTAATAAGAAACGGAGTCTTTTGACAGATGTTGACAGAAATCAAACTCTTGGTTTTGATTTCTGCTGAACAGTTGTATGCTTTGCACATGGAATCAGTAGATTATTGGGGTGCCTAGATTATATGACTTTGGTTAACTTTAAACAACAGCTTGTACAGACCATGGTCTCAGACATCAACAAATGGTGATGAAATAACCCCAAATGCTGTCACTTGAGATACCATGTGAGAAGCTCCTGTGGCTCCTGAGTACCTGCCTATTGCATGCAAGGTTTTTAAAAGGATATTTCAAAGGGGAAATTTGTATGAACCCCCTTCTTTGTGGAAAAGATTTATCCAGAATTTAGACTAGACTTCATGCTCTGAAATTGCTAATTTTAAATAAATGTTGTTTAGGGATATTTTGAAGTCTTTCTTGCCAGCTGCTGTGTTTTATTGATGGATTATTTGAGTAGTAGTGCTCCAAATGGTTTCTGGTTTTTAGGAAGCGTCTTTTACCTTTATTTTAAGTTTTAGCCATTGCTTAGGAGTTTAAAAATATAGAGCTGTACTGTCTCTTTATTTGAACAACACCAGAAGAATGCTTGAAACCAAACTGTGTTTTTGATTTGAACTTGTGTTTGCAGGTAACGTACCTTGATGTCTTGTTCTTGGTGTGAGGATCTTACAGGTTATTAAGGAAAGTTGTACTTGAGTTATTTACATTTTACTTTTGCTCCTTGGCCTGATGGCTGTCAACAGCCACTGACACTATGGAACCACTTTATAGTGAAAGCTCTGATGTGCCCCTTCACCTGTACCTGCTCTGCTCTCTCTGCTCAGTAGATCAGCCACATGGTAGGTGGGCTCTCCATAACAGGAGCTGTGACTTGACATGTGCAACTTAACATTGCACAGCATTGCTCTAGGAGCACTGAGAGAAATTTACTATTTCACTTGATCTTCAGATCATTTTGCCCCTTCCAAATTCACTATAAAGTGGGTCTGCTATGACTCTGAGCTGCAGAGAAACCCATGCTGATGACATTGCATAGATTATTGCATCCTAATCTTGCATGTCTTTTCTCAAAGCTTTTTTTTTTATTTTTAATTTTTATTTCCTTTCTTGCTGCAGTTTTTCTTTGTCTTATTTTCTGTTGTAGGATCGGGATATTCACCCCTTGAAGATGATGAGGATGTTTATGCACGCAGTAGATACAAAGGTGAATGCTTTGCTTATGTGCTAAAGAGGATCAACTGCTTGCTGACAGAAAGCTTCATTCTTTCTTCTTTTCATGGATGATAAAATCTTTGTGATCCAGCTCCATGTTTTTTCTCATGGAAACTTAGATCAAGATTTAATTTCTACTGTTTTTAACAATGGAAATTAGACCAAGTACTGATCGCAACCCTTTCATGCACCTGAGTAAGTAACTTTTGCACTGCCTTTGCCCCTGAGAGATCAGGTTTTTTAACATCATGAAAATCAGGAAAGAGCTTCTCTTCCTTCTCCATACATGCTAACAAAACCATCAGTGATAAGCTGTGTCAAAACCTGGGCTTACTGATGGTAATGTATAGAAGTACATGCAAGAGAACTCAATTTTCATTACTTTTTTCTTTCTATATAATTACTTGTATTTCAGGTTAACCTGCTACCTGAAGTGCCAAGTGAAGTGTGTTTAACAAATGAAGGTGTACATTTCAAAACCCAATTACGTAGCTGGATGAGTGACTGGACTGGCATGTTTATAAAGCAAATTCATGTTTTCTTCCCTATTCTGGAAGATTTTGCTATGTCCATTTTCTAAAAAGTCTGCTTCTGTCTCAATATTGCTCTTCTCTGCCAAAATCCCTCAGAAGCCTAGAAATTAAAGACACCTGGCATTTAATTTTTCTCTTTAAATGGTAACTGTGTTTCTTTTTAGTAAATTAATCTATGGACATGCTAGAGTTGTCATCATTTTGATTACTTGAAAATACTGGTCATTGGTGTCTTGTAGTACATTATTGATTTTCTGCAAAGAATCAATGAGCCATATGAAAGGTAAGTCATTAAATAATTCAGACATTTATGAACAGCCAAGGGGAAAGCACAGTTGTTATGGCTATGTTGCTGTTTTCATAAATGTCTCATCTTTCTCCCAGTAAAATACTTCAGTATAAAATTTTGCTTTCAAACACATGGACGAATAGTTCTCTAAATCTTTATTTAGGTTGAGTCATTTGCCTTTTAACATGTGATCTTCTGCAGACATATAGAAACAGAATTTAGAGATCATGAAGGTAAATCAATGCCAATTCATGCCAGGGCAGGCAAGTGGTTAAAATGTGGATTCTGTATAAATTCCTTTTGTATGGTGATCCAAAATGGATTATACTCATATACTCATGTCAGCCAAAATGTCACCAGGGTAAGTGAAACATAATGACTCGTTCACACAGATATTGAAAACTGCCCCAAGTTTGGAAGCACTGCTGCCAAATGTTGAGGAACAGACAATGTGAATCTAGGAGTATAAAGCGTTGGAACAGAAAAGGCTGACTGTTCATTAGCATGCTTCTTTATGTTGGTTTTGGGGGGAAGGGAATGGAGAAAGACAAAGCAAGGAAGAATGGGCCATGTAGCAATCTTCAGAGCTTCTCCTCAGATGTGCAGTCCAGCATTTTTGGGTGTGGCCTATTTCTTAGCAAATAAAACTTAGTAACAAATAAAGCTTAGTAACAGGAACTGAATGGATTTCTGTAATTGATGTTCACATATGTAAGCAGCACTGGTTTTTTTCTCTGCACACATGTGCAAGCGAGCACACAAATTCATCCTCTTTGACATCTGCAAACAAAACATTGCAGTTTACTGGGAGAGGTGAAAATCAACCTCCCACTAAACCCTTTTGTCTTCATCTGGATGTTTTTCTGCTTGCTCAGCTTTCCAGAGAAACATTGCCAAGATTTTCTGTGCCTACAGCATTTTTAAGGAGTTTTTCCCTCCCTCCCTGGTGAACCATCAGCTCTGTTGGGTGGGGTAGCAGCAGCAGTACAGCTGGTCACTTTGCATGCTGCTTGTGAAGGAAGGGCTCAGCTGAGGATGGTGTTTAAACAGGACCAAGGGGCTGGGGGAGATGATGCTCTAGAAAGTGCTTTCGTTCCTGCCACTTGGCATCTCTGATCATATTTCACGAGGCAGGATTTCCTGAATACAGCAGTTCCTGTGTTCACCACAGTTCCGGTGCCACTGCTGTGGGGATCCACATTGCTAATGTGTTTTCTCAGATACTGTAATGAGGCTTGAGGCTACAAGCAGTAGCCTCAGCTCTAAAGGCAACATTGGGGCTTCAACCATTCCTGCTTGCTGCTTGTTTTCCAGTGGTTTCAAACACAGGACTGAGTCTTCGAAATGTTTTACTACCAAGTGGTAATTCAGGCTATTGTATCACTGAGGGACTTTCTAGTTCTTTCTAGTTTGCGCTGAGGTACAGATTTTCTATTAAACAAAAAACCAGTATATAGGTCCTGGTACCTAAAAACTCAAATTTCATTTGGCCTGGTATAGATGGTGAAGTTCCAGAAAAGGGAACTTCTGGGAAACTTATAGCTATTCTGATCCCCAAAGCCTTCAGGATCATGGCTGGTCTTGCCTTGAGGCAGGGAACAGCCTCTGTGACCCCTTGGGGCCCCACACAAATCTAATATTCCACAAGTGCTCCATGTAGCTGCTTAGCCTTTGAAAACCAATATGTGCCTTCACTTAAAACTAAACAAACTTTGATCTAAAACTTTGGTGTATCATTTGATGTGCTTTTCAAGTTAGCTGGTTTTTTTTTTTCCAGCAGTAGAAGTTGATCTAAACCCCGATCTTTGTAAATAGCTTGTAAACCCTGCCTCACCCACTTTGTTCTAATCACAGTCAGTTCTAGAGTAAGCATTATAATGTTTTAAATCAAACAGATGTTCTTCCTAAGCTCTTCAAGTTATCTGCATCCAAAAACATGTTTGCTTTTGTTTTTCTTTCTGACAGAATCATTCTGTCCAGTATAAGACGCATTTTGCCCCTTTCTAGGAGCTTGCCTTTTTTCTCGCTGTAGCTGCAATGACACTACAGGAAAGGCTTTTTCAGTATAGTGTTGTGCATTAATCTGCATTTGTTAGCTGTTAGCCACCTTTTTTTTTTTTTTTTTTTTTTTTTTTACTCGCGTNTATGGCCAGCTGTTTAGTCAAGTGTTTGTAAAACCATAAAATTTGCAGAAAAACTCAAGCAATTTGCCATACCTGAAACAGCTTTTTGCCTTTATTTTATTATTATTAGCCTCTTGATCATGTTGTAAAATATATTTGTCTTAACACCCTTTATAAAGAAGTCAGTGATGTGCATTTGGAGTTATACACTTGGAAAACCCAAGGTATAAATATCTTGAACCGATTTGCTGAAGGTTTACATAACTGATTGGGGTGAAAGCTCAGCCCAAATGAGTTTTCGTCCCCCCAGTCCTGCCCTTTTAGTCAGTGTTGTCTTAATAACTTCAGGTTTAAGCCCTTCTGCAGAAAAACTGAGGCTTAGTTCTTGGTTAAAGAGATCTTACAAGCTTGAGCGTGTAAATAAATTGAAGTTTAAAGTCTCAGGGCTTGGGAAGAACAAGTGAGACAGAAAAGCTGGAAAGTTGGGCATGAGACCACTGAAGAGGAGATTATGGGAAAGCTCAGGAGAAGGAAGTTTTTTCCAGGTGATTGAGACAGAGGCTGTGAATCCAAGGTGTGTGGCTTCCCCCAGAGAGTGGTCGGAGGTGGTGCCTGAGACTGCACCAGCAGCCCTGGGCTAGCAGTTAAGGAGGCAGAGCTGGGTGCTGGCATCACTCATTTTCTGAGCAGTTGAATTCTGTTCTTCTCATCTGGTGTCTCAGTTTTAATTTGGTGCACAGCAAGCATGAAAAATGGGAGCCACTGTGATACAACCCCTCAACAAAGTGGCCCAAGTCGGATGATCTGGGGATTTTTAAAATGTCTTTTGGGAACTGTGGGATAGAGATTACAGTGAAGGACAGGAAATAGTTCTAAAAAAAATCTAACCCCAAACCAAAACCCACTCTCCACCAAAACACTTTGCATAATTGTAAGGTAAATAGCAGAGGATGTGTTTGACATTCAGAAAACAGGCTTATAGGTGGGAAGAAACAGAGCTGGGATGGTTGTGTGGCTGAGCCAAAAAGCTGAACTGTACTCTCCCCTTAACCTGAGGGGTGCTGTTAGACTGGCCTGCTTGTGTCCTGTGCCTCAGTCACTGTGTATTTGGTGGCACTGGAAATAATGTCACACATCTTTGTAAAGGGTATTCACCTGTATTGGTGAAAGACAGAAACAGGCATATCACAGTACAGCTGCTTCAGAAATGGAGGAATAACCTCTTGGCCTAGGCAGGAGATTGATAATTAGTCTCTGACTTTAGTCTGCAGATGCTGTTTGTGTTTACTCTGGACCAGCACTGCAAAATACAGACATAAAGTGTAGTTTCCATTGGGAAAGTGTAAGTATGTCCTAGGGACATTGTGCACTGAATATAAATATCCCATGTATGAGAAATGCTGTATTGATTTTTGTTTATTTATGTGTGCAGCTGATCCAGCTAGTATAGGAAAATGTACTTGATAACTATGGGAATTAAGAGCTGGAAGTGAACATCTGCCAAAGATGATCTAGAAATTTTTTTTAATATTGTTTGTGACTTTGTGAGTATGAAGGCTAAAACTCATGTGTTTTGTTCGTTTAGGGGTTTTTTTCCTACCATTCTAAAATTCAGAAGTTTTTTATGCCCCTCCCTCATGTCACACATTGTCACACAGGATTTCAGGACCTGTCATCTTTCTCTTTTTGCTTTGCAGTCCATCCCTTCATCCCTGTCTCTTCTCCCAGTATGTCCTTTTCAAATCTTGGAGCTGAGAAAGGGGCAGGCTTAGTCACTCCTTGTGCAGGAAACTCCTACTGAGAAGCTGCCCATTTTCTTGGTGCTCCCTGTTGTCAAAGCTAAACAAAGGATGTGAAATTTCTTGTGGGAAGGGAAGTCTCTACTTGATGTTGTGCCCATCAGTACCACAGTGTGGTGGTAAATCCTCACAAGGTGATGGCACCGATATCCTGAATATTTTACAGCATAGCCCTGGCTACTTAATAAAGGTTCAGTTTGAGCAGGTTCACCTTGATATATTGGCAATGTGATTTATGTAAGTGGCATCCATTCTAACTGTGGGAAAGCTTGAAACATCATCAAGTTTTGCAAGGCACAGATTATTATGGAAGCAGAAGATTATCTTTTTAATGGGCACTAAGAGAGCTAAATGTGGAAAACTGACAACTGCAGCTAGACCAAGGTGTTCCTAATGCAAACCTCTCTTATCAAAGAGCAGTTAGATGGATCTGCTTAAAAACGAGAGGGAAAACCGGCCCAGTTGTCATCAAACTGCCCACATGGTGGCACACTTATTCCATGGACAAAAAGCATAGTAAAACCCCACCTGCCCTCCCAACTCCTCCAGTCTAATGACCACAATCTTTAATGCTTGTCAGAAAAAAAAAAAAGAACTGCCAGCCCTTTAAGGGCTGACCTCCTGATGTGTAAGTGCACCTCTGCAGTGTTCTCTACTTTAAAGGTTAGTGGCTTTTTAAATAAGAGAGTTTTTTTCCTTTTATTCTCTGTGACCTTGATTAAGCAAAGTGATTTTATATTTGTGTCTGAACTTTTACATTTTTCTAATTGCTGTGTGTGGGGTTTTTTTCTTCTCTGTGCCAGAAACACCGTGGTGCTCCCCCATTAAAGTGAAACATGGTTATGCAAACTGCAGGACACCTCAAGGGGAATATTACAAGAATGTACTGGGCACAAGATGTGATATTCGCTGTCAAAAAGGCTACGAACTGCATGGCCCTCACCAGTTAATTTGTCAGTCAAGCAAACGCTGGTCTGGGAAGGTGCTGTGCAAACGTAAGTGGCTACAAAATCTGTGTGTGTGACTTGTGCACCAGGTCCAGCAGACAGTAAATTCTTTATTTGCTTTTGAAACTGATCTTTGGATTGTTATTGTTGTTTTAAAGGTTGGCAGTATGCTTGGATGTGTAGATTAGTTTGTTGTTGAGGGTCTCACAGGGGTATATGACTTGATATGCATCTGAGTGGTACAAACACTCTTGGCAGATAGGGAATGTTTTATGGATGTGGGATTTTGGTTTGTGGAAATAGTTGCATGACAGAGCCATAAAGCTGTTTTAAATTATTGCCCATCTTAGACTTTCTAAGTTGACACAATTTGTATCAGGTGTCTAAACTGCCTCTTGCAGTAAAACATTTTCTGAGAAGAGAGGAATAGGTACTTGTCATCCCTTTTCTCTTATAAATATTGTATCAGGCCACTGATGCTTATGCAGAGTAAAATTTGAAATGCAGCTAATGAGAACAGTGTGGAAAAACCTCAGGTGGAACAAGACTTTCTCCCACTTGTTGTTTTGCCAGCTGTGTCTTTATTTCTGCATAATACCCCCCATTTACATCACTGTAAAGGGAGGTTAACAGGTTTCCAGAAGTCTTTGTTTGCTTTTCCAGAAAAGCGCTGCCCTACCCTGGCCATGCCCACCAACGGGGGCTTCAAGTGTTTGGATGGTGCCTACTTCGGCTCGAGGTGTGAGTACTACTGCTCCCCGGGGTACCAGCTGAAGGGGGACCGCATCGTCACCTGCATGGACAGCAAGGTCTGGAGCGGCCGGCCAGCCGCCTGCCTTGGTGAGTGGGGGTTTGCTCTGCATCCTCAGGTACCTGCCAGTGCCCAGGTCCTGCACACATAAATCCCTAAAGGCCTTTTGGTCCAGTTCACGGGGAGAAAAAGCAACTGTCCTTCTTAAGGAAGCAGAGAACGGTTTTCC
This sequence comes from Orthonyx spaldingii, assembly GCA_013397795.1. Classification (NCBI taxonomy): domain Eukaryota; kingdom Metazoa; phylum Chordata; class Aves; order Passeriformes; family Orthonychidae; genus Orthonyx; species Orthonyx spaldingii. The sequence goes on from VZTJ01005050.1 coordinate 284,569, forward strand.
AAGGGTGCAAGGTTCTGTCAGTCAGTACTTTCAGTCCAAAGTGAGTATCTTTCTTATACAGGAGCTCCAAGCATTACCACTTTAATAAAGATGAGTCCTGTAATGTATAAATGGCCAGCACTTTGCAATGCTTGTAATGGCCTTTGCTGATTCCTGAGTGACTCCTTGGTAGCCTGTGATTACTGTGCTGCCCTTCCAGCATATTCTCTGTGCTGGAGTCTGTCAGGCTCTCTTCTGCTTAATGATTAAAAACAGGTTTGAAAGTAAACCTGTTGTCTGAACTGTTTTTCTTCGTTGGGATCATGGTCTTCAAATATATCCAGAGAATGCAAATGGATTTTAGTTACCAGCATGGTTGCAGTGAGCTAATTTAAATTTCAGCCTAGTTCATTCTAGTTATGCCAGCAATCTTCCTTACATAGTCAGTGGTCTCCTGGGAGCCTCAGCTGGAAGAAGTGTTTCTGTATACATAAATCAAAAGAGAGATAAACAAATACTGAGATTTAACTTTCCTGACTACTAATGAAATTTCGGCACATAGTGAAGTCTCAGCCTGCTGCCCTTGTTTCTGGGAATCCTCTGATAAAAGCTTCAGCAGCCACCCACAAAGGAAAGTATTTTTTGGCCATCTGAAATGGCTACCAGTAATTTAAAGCATGTGGGTGGTAGAGTGTTTGTACTTAGTGTCTTGTGTGTATGATAACGTGGTTTTCCTCAGAATGCCTGTGGCTCAGTCTAGGTTGGCAAATGGCTTTGGAGCCTCTCCACTGTGGCCTGATGTTCATAAAATGTTTTTCAGGTTTCCTGTTATTTGGTGTTGTACAAATGTAGAAATGAGCTTCATAGGTCCAGACTGTTTGTGGTGTCTCTTGTTTTTATTTGCAAAAACAAGCTTTGTCCTTCTCAGTGGTGTGGGCAGAGGAAGAAAAACAAACCTTTTAAGTTTGGAAATGATAAAATATTGTCCTCTGAATTTCCTGGCACTTTGAGAAGCTCATCTGTTTGCAGAGATGGTGTGCTTATTACGAAGTATGCTGTCTTGCAGGGTAAAGTAAGCAAGTATCTTAAGCAGCAAAGAAAAGAGGCTAAGTTAGCACTAACACTTCTTTTGTATTCCAAAAATGCAGGATAATTTTGCATAGGATATCAAGTCCCAATGGTTGCATTGGATTACAAGTCCCAAGTAACTCAGTAAAAGTAATACTAAGATTTAAGTTATGGTAATGTCACAAAGTTTGGAGAAGGTCCCTTCAAACCTTGTGTGCACACGGTTCCTATATGCAAATAGTGAGATGTACTGTTAGCAGATATATAATCTGTATAACAGATTCTGTCATAACCTGTTCAGTAAGGTTATATTTTGACCTCTTGAGAGGTAGGATGGAGATTTTTTTGTGACCAGACATCACAGACATAATTGTGGCCAGACATAATTCTAACAGTGTAATGAAGTTTGCAATTGAACACTTGTTCCTTACTGTAATTCAGAAGTCACCAGTGAACTGCAGCCTACTCAGTGGCCAGGAGAGGACTGGCTGAACAGCTCACTTTCAGCTGAGGACTGAAATGAAGGTGAAGGGAGCAATGAAATACAAAGGCCAAAAGGCTGCTTAATTTCTCACTTTAATATGCAAACAATTAGTTGCACTGTGCACAGTAGGGATGTTACTTGTGATCAGAGGCACGGGCTGGTAAACTTCTTGTCATGGAAGTGGCCTGAGGATTCCACAGCTTTTGGCATCGAGTATGGCTAAAATTACTTCAGACTTGAACTTAAAGCACTCTTAAAAACAAGGGCCTTTCCTCTACCCTTTTATACTGCAGTTGCACTGCTTAGCATTTTTGCACTACATTATGTGGGCTTTGCAGTGCAGCAGTGAAGATCCGTGTAGGAAAGGCATAAGGCCTTTCAATGGTGAAACAGGTATACATTAAAAGGGAGAAAAAAAGAGAAATTTCTTTAATTAGGTATGTTCTAGCAGTCACAGAAGTCCTTATAGATAGTGTGTATTCTGTCCTAAAAAAGCAGACTGTCTCCTGGCCCCACCCTGTAAGAGGAAGGATATCCCTCATGTTGCTAAAATAACTTTAATTTAAAAAAAAAAAATCAATGTACAGCTGCTTTTGGTTATCAGTTAGCTAAAAATGCCAATACTCACTTGAATAATATTTCCATTATATCCTTAATGCATTGTAAGATATATTGAAATAGATACTTTCCTCTAGAAGACTGAAAAATGTCACTGTCTTTTCTTCTGGAAAGATTGCCTTTTCCTGCTGGTTGTATAACAGAGGTTGTGGTAAATGGCTGTCACCAAGCTAAGTCATCCTTTTGTCACATCCTCAGGCTGTATTGATAAGATGCTTCTCCTAGTAGTGCTGGCTACTGATGTAAGACATTATTACAAGAGTTACTAGGAAAAAATCAAATGCAGTATTGATTCTCCACAAAATGGTAATTGTGCCACTCTTCTGTTGTTTCCCATTTTGCTGTTACTTAAGGAAAAATAACCAGCATGTTAAAGAGTAACATGCAAAGTTACCATGCAGAGAGAGATTGATTTTCAGTGTGCTTTAAAAATGCTCTTAATAACATTATCTACTGCACAGATGGACAAAGAAAAGAATACAGATAAAGAGAACATCCGGGCTTCTCGGGTAGATCTTGGACATCCCTCCTTGGAGTTCAAAGGTCCATTTGTTGACAGTACTTTTTAGCTGAACTACATAAAGACATTTACAGTAACTACTTTTAGTTGGGTTTTTTGCGTTACAAAGGGCTGATTGTTGTCAACCCTTCTTACAAAAAGGTGAGAAGTAGAGGCTCCACTGTCTGGGATGAATGCAGGGCTGAGGAGGCCAGCTGGAGGTGGTCCTGGGTTACCCTGACAGCAGGGAAGGAGCTGTGAAGAAAACACAGCTCTAGCAGATGCTCCAGTGCCCTTTTGTGTGACATTTATTTCACCAGATACTGAACCTCCGAGGATCCAGTGCCCCAGCGTGAAGGAGAAAACCGCGGAGCCCAACAAGCTGACAGCCAGAGTGTTCTGGGACACCCCGGAGGGGCGGGACACTGCCGACGGGATTCTGACGGAGTAGGTGAAAATCTCTACATTGTCTGCATTTTATCCTTCTTACTCTTTTAGCATTTCGGCAGGCCAGGTACTCTTTTCTCTTAATTCATCCAAAGACACCTTTGTGTAGCTGTCACATGTCACTGCTCTGTAAAGAATTGCATGTTTAACTGGAAAAGTTGACAGTTTGGAGGTGAATCGTTCAGCAACTGGTTAGCCAGTTGTGGTTATTTAGAGCTGGTGGAATAAACAACAATAGCATTTTAACTGCACCTGTGAAGTTTTCCAGAGCTTTTTTGGAGGTCTCATAGTCAACAAGTTCACTTACAGTAAGTTACCTTTTGGATGTAACAATGAAAACAGAGTAGTGCATTGGAGGTAACAGAAGAGGTAAGTTTATCTTAAGAAAACCAAGGTGTGTCACAAAATAATACCTGCAATCATCTTTAGGCTTCTTCCTGAGGTAGTGCTGGCTACTGATGTCCCAGGATTCTGCAGTTACCTTTAAAGCAACACTTCTTGTTTGAAACCTTGATGGATTTAAACATTGGATCTAGACATCACACTCCAGAACTTCTTTGTCACTTTCTATGGTTTCACAGTCACATTTTCCAGAAGAATAAGGTGTACCTGTGTCTCTGATTTTCCTATTTTTATCATGCAGGACTTAGGTCAATCTGTCTGGATTATTATAATGGTAGGAGTATAGAAAATCTGCCTCTTTCAGTAAGCAAGTTACATCATTACATTAATGGACTGGTTAAGCTTAAAAGCTCACTTGTTAAGCTTGAAGATGTTTACAGTTTCATGTCAATACAAAAGCAAGCTGTTGAAAGACACAATGATATTGACCTTTTATTGCTATAATTTAATCATTTCATCAAGAAGAATTCATTGCATAATTAAAAACTTAATTGCTGTTAAGGGTCAATGTAACAATTTGGTGACAATTAACAGCATTAAAAATTACACCTGACAAAAACTTTGAAAATGTCAGAATAAAGAAATTCCAATGTCTTTTTGACACAGGAATGTCTGATAGGCAAAAAAATGGGGAATATCCATGTAGACTTTGTCATACAAGTAACTGTTGTCAGCTCAAAAGAGCCAAGCTCTCAATTCAGTGGAAGCTTTTCCATAAATCACATCTCTGTTTTTATAAAATGTTGCTAAACTGTGCAGTTTTATAGAGTATGCAGTGCTTTTCTTAAATGCACAGAGTCCTTCAGTTTCAGGAGTACAAAAGCTTTTCCATGACATGGAAACCTCTTTGGTTACACACTCTCTGCTTCAGTACTGAGGATATGTTTAATACAGCTGAATTTCCCCACCTTGTTTGCAGGACAGGGGCAAATTCCAGGTGAAAATGCTGCTGTGGATCACCACACCCTTCTGCTGTGACACTGAGTCTCACTTTCTGTTCCATTTCTGTACATACTGATAGTCACAAGTGACAATCATAGGAGCAGTTCAGAGCAGCCAGATGGGAATACATCCAATTGTAAGAGGCTGGAAGTTTTATTTCTTAATGTTGACTTTTTCTTAAATAAGGAAAAGGAAGCTTGATTTCCTCTGGGCATGATGGGTTTGGCTACACTATGGATTGTCTTACAGGAAGGGAGCAGACCCTGCCCACTCCAACCCCCTTGTCTCAGCAGGGTGGGCTGTAGGTAGCAAATTTAAACTCTCTGGTTGCTGCTGCCCAGCTTCTTCCTTTGCTTACTCTCAAGTCTTCAGTCCTGCAGGCAGCCAGACAATCCTGGCATGCCACAAACATTCATTTTCAGGCTTTTATAGCATTGTCAGTAAATAAATACTGGTGAATTTATGAATGTCTGTCCTGTTTTATCTCCTGTTTTAGTGTTATTTTGAAAGGCCTGCCACCAGGGTCACATTTTCCAGAAGGCGACCACAAAATCCAATATACTGTGTATGACAGAGCTGAAAACAAAGGCACTTGCAAATTTCTTGTTAAAGTCAGAGGTAAGAATAATGTTTTACCCTGTAAATACAGACACTGATTTGCATCTGGCTTAGTAGGCAGTTTGAAAATGTCCTCATTTCTGTATTTATCTGCATATGTCTGTGTGTATAAACTCCTATGATGATTCTGAAAGGGAGAGCAGAGTCTTGCTGAAGACCCTGGGGACCAGGTCTGCAGCATTCCTGCACATCCAGGAAGAGCTGCTTTGGTCAGCCCTGCTTCCAGCTCTACACTGCTTCTGTCCTGCCAGCTCCTCCCTGATACTTAAGGCTTGTGAGCTGCTGAAACAAGGAGGTGAAGGCATTTTTTTCAGCTGAGGCTCACATCTGCCAAGCAGGGCTGCCCTTTCCCAGGTCCAGATCTTAACTTGTGGAGTTGAATATACAGAGATGATAGTTGTAGGTTCTGGCTTCAGCCCTTTGTGCTCCATGACCTTTTGTCACATGCATACACCTGCACATCTGTTTCATTTTACATAAGAGTGAGGGCTGGGGGACTTCAGGTTGGTTGGTTGGGATTTTTAAGTGCATGACTAATAATACAGAAAGCAAACAGAAAAATGTCTTTGCTACTGGTAGTCCACTGACCCGTGCTACCTTAGTAACAAATGGTGATTCATGCTGTGTCTTTGTTTTTTTTTTCTCTTGCTCAAAGTCAGGCGCTGTGTGAAGTTAAATGCCCCAGATAATGGCTACATCAAGTGCTCAGGTGATGGAAATAACTATGGTGCTACCTGTGAGTTCTCCTGCATTGGTGGCTACGAGCTGCAGGGAAGCCCAGCTCGAGTCTGCCAGTACAATTTGGGGTGGTCAGGAGTGGAGCCAACCTGTGCACGTAAGTGAGTATTTCACTGCTCTACCAGGAGGAATCCAGTGCAATGGTTCTTAGGGCAGTGAGACTTTGGGAAGGGGGTGTGAGGTGGAATACAGCTGCAGTGTCCCTGAGGCAGGAAGCGTAACATCGTCTTTGTCTGCTCTGCCAGTTTGCACTTACAGCTGAAGCCTTTGCCACCTCTGACTGCTCTTTCCTAGGGTTTGCTTTAGCTCAAAGCTTCCTACAAAATGTCACATTCTGGAGTCAATCCATTATGAAAGCTAGAACAGTCTACAGTAAAATTGTTGACTTCAATGAGGCCAGCATTTCACCCATGTCTTTATTATTGTTTCTGCTTCTTGTGTCTAACTCTGCCTCTAGAAATAGATCTGTTTTCAGTATGCTCCATAACTTTTTTTTAAATTTTAATTACAGCCATGAATATTAATGTGAATGTGAGGACTGCAGCTGCACTTTTGGATCAATTTTATGAGAAGCGGAGACTGCTAATTATTTCAACTCCTACTGCAGCCAACTTCTTCTACAGGATGCAGCTGGGAATGCTGCAGGTAAAACACATTTAAGGGGGATGTGCAACTATTTTTGGTCTTTAAAGAAAGACACAAGAGGACAAGCTCCACTGTTTGATATAAATCCACAAACTTCATCTGTTATATTGCAGCCACTGGAGGATCTGGGTGAAGCAGTCATGGTTCCAGATTAATCCTTTTCACAGGGGTTTGAGTTGAAATACCTCCCCAGTCTCTAATTCAGCACCGTTCTGGATGGTGCTGCCTCTGACTGACCAGTTGCTGAATCCCAGGCAGTTCTGGCCCTTCCATCCTCCCCAAATTAATTTAACTTGTGCTCAATAATAATTCTCTATCTCAGCTGCTAAAGAAATTGAAAAAAAACCTCCCAAACCCAACCCTCCAGCTTTTATGTAGTTCGTGCAGACCAGGCTTACAGAATTTGCAACTACCATGGAAGGAAGTGTGAATAGCTTCAGAAATAAAGAGTGCACCAGCAAACAAAGGACCAGAGACACAGCACAGAAATAATCCAGAGTGCTGGAGATAACACTGGGGTGTTTTGTTCCAAAAAGGCCAAAACTTCTGGTAATTGTCCTTAGGTGTTGTGTCATGCCCTTGTTGGCTTCTTGCTAGACTTAGGGATGGATCTCCAAAATGTATCTGTGTCCTCAGAGACAGGAAGGAAAAGAACCAGTTCTGTATTCTTTCACAGCTACAAGTACTTTTATCTTGTTTTTTCTTCTCACAACTCGTAACAAAATGCAGTATAAATAATCATTGAGATATCAATGCAATGATGTTTTTATCTGCTGTCTTAAATTATAGTTGTATTTAAGAAAAAAACCCCAAAGCAGCTATTTTTCCCTATTAGATAAACTTGGCAAGAAAATTCAATATATTGATCAAACTGAATTTAATGGCTATAGTACATTTTCCACTTCTTGACAGTGGGCAAATGAGTTGGCATGGAAGAAAACTTCCTGCAGTCAACTTCTGTTTCACATAATTTGCTTTGATTGCCAGATTAGATTGCTTAATCTCCTGGCATCTTTTCATATAACTACAAAGACAAGCTTATACTTCTCCTAGGTGGTCCCTGTGTGTTGGTTTTCTTAGAGTAGCTGAGAATTTGTTACTTAACCTCCCCTGCAGTCATGAGGCTCTAATTCTTTGCTGTGGGAATTAGAGAGTTCGCAGAATATGCTCTCAATTCAGTTTAAAACATTTAACTAACTTAAGAAGAGGGAACTCTTGCTGCACACTCAGAACACTTCCCTGTTCTCTCAGGGATAACTAACACCCCTCCTTTTAACCTTGCAGCCAGCACAGTGTGGGTTAGACCTCCGGCACGTCACCGTGGTGGAGTTGGTTGGTGTCTTCCCAGCACAGATAGGACGAATAGGGGTGAAGCTGCTGCCCCCATCACTTGCCCTGCAGCTCAGGTAAAGGAAGCTCTCACTGCTGTTGTTTGCACCTTATCTAACTACAAGTTGCATTGCTTTTGATTCCCTGCATCTTACCCTCTAAATATATGTTTTTTGCTCTAATGTACACAGCTAGACACTGGAAAGCAGATAGTGATGAGCACATTTTAGGATTAATTTGCTGTCTGTGTCATAGCTACGGCAAACTAAAACAAAATAACACATTCATTTAATTCATTATATAGTTAATATGCCTATGATCATAGGAATATAAGTCTATATTTTTGGATGCTGCCACTGCAGACATATCAGAGTCTGTCTGTGTTTGTGTTGGAGTTGCTCCTGTGCAAGGACAGCTCTGGAGCAGCTGCCAGGGCAGCCCCAAATGACAGCAACAGCCCATCCTCTGCACCAGGGCTGGTGGTTGTGGCCAGGCCCAAAGGGGAGGCAGTGAAACAGGAAACTCTTTGAAGTCCCACATGTAGGAATGAGATGGGCATTACTTCAAAGAGGAAATCATCTCAGCCTCCCCAGCCTGACTGCAGCATCAGCAGTTTTACTGAGGTGCCTAAACAGCTTTGACTTGGGTTTAGACTGGAAGGGGATTGGTTTTCACTTGAAAGGGAGACTTCAAGTGCCAGCATTTCCTAGGGACAAAAAAACAACAAAAGCCAAAAGTTCATTGGCAGGAAGAGAAAGAATTGTTTAGAAAAAAGTCAAAGTGCATTTTAGGCAACATATTCTATGATATGCCTGAGGAAAGGGAGTAAGTTTTGATTGGAGACAATGAAAATTGCTGACACAGCAGAGAGGGGTTTTTTTAAAATTATTTTTGAAAATTGTTCTCAATAAAAGGAAAAGGAGAGCACAAAAATGCTTTCTTTTACTTTTTTGAATAAAGATACTTCTACAAAGGTTGAAATGGTTTTCTTATGGCTCTGTAGAAAATAATAAACTCTCTTAACACCTCATTCTCTGCTCCCCTGCAACCTTTAATGAAGCTACATTTCAGAAATTGGTGTGGTAAGACCTGCCCTCCACTTGGTGAAAGTTAGTTTTCCATTGATTTTTTCTTTGTTGTTGCTTAGTGTACACTTGAATTGAAGTTTTCCAGTTCTGCAAGGTGCTCAAATCAAAACAAAATGCACTCTTAAACATGAGAATGAGGGTGTTGTCCAGAAGTGACATTTCAGTAAGCGGATGAGCACAGGTACCCCAGTTAAAACTTTGAAAAGCACAGAAGTTTAGCATTTGCATTTTTAGAAGCATTTTTGTTAGGTGATATATGGTACAAGATGAATGTAGTTTTCTATCACCATTGCTTAGGCTTTAATCTTTATTTTAATTTCAATTTAATGGCCAAGCTCTCTGCAACGAGGCTATGCCAGGAGCACTCAGATTTGTGAGGAGGGTGAGGAAGGCCAGTTTTGGTGCTCCACATCCTTCCAGCATCCCCCCTCCCCAGACTCTTCTTCATGGCAGCTTTCTTATCCTCACACCATTCTCTCAGGGCTGCCTGAATTTATTACCCCTGAATTTATTATTTATGTTGACTGACTGCATGTCTAAGGTTCTTCTAGTACATTACTCCTTCAAGCAAAATATGAAAATAGCACCATAGATAAGCTTCTGTTACTCTTGTACTTTCAGAGGAGCTTAAATGACCACTTCCACCAGTGGAAGAAAGGGACTCCTCCATGATTAGCAGTGGCTTTTGTTCCTCTAAGATTAGAGTCACAGATGATTGTTATTATTAGGTAGCAATGAAAGCAGGTTCCAATAATTTTGTCCTGCTTTTTCTTAACATGATTTTTATACCAAGGAAAGCCAAGAAATGGAAGCCAAGAAAGGGAATAGTGTTATTTATAACTCAAGCTTCATCACGAGGGTTTTCTCTAGACAGTGATTGTATTGCCTTTTTGGTCTTACCTTTTTTCACTCCTGTGACAGCAGTGGGTAATGGCAGAGAACAGAGCTGGGTGCAGTTACCTTGGCACTCCCTAATTGCAGAAGTAGAGCCAGCAGCACAGGCAGGCACCTGCTCTTTATCTGTCTCCTTGTTAATGCTGAAACTAAGTGGAATCTGTGTAGCCCCTGTGACCATCCCCACCTTCCTCTGCTCAGACTCAAGAGGCTGGTCCTGCCCTTTACCAAAACCAGTTCCTTACTTTGCAGGCTGCTGCTGAGGATCCCCCATTACAATTTCAACATCGTGGTGATGGACAAGCACGGCATGGACAAGGAACGCTACCCCTTCCCAGCAACACCAGCTGAGCTCTTTGCCCTTATTGACAAATTTCCCTTGAGAAAAGATGAGATGAAACTGCAAGCAGAGATTGGTCAGTCATGTCCCTAATTCAGGATTTCAGGGCCTGTGGTTGTCAGTGAATTTTTTTTAATCTGTGTAATTCTCTCCCCTTGGTGCTACACAGAGCGTGGCTCTTCTAATCACTGATGTGATTTTTTGTGTGTATTGGTAAATCTGTCCAGCCATGTAGCTGCTCTGCATAGAAGTGTGCACGATGCTCTTTTGTACTTTCAGTCGTCTTTAGATCATAGAATCACAGAATGGCCTGGGTTGGAAGTGACCTTAAATATCATCCAGTTCTTGGTGCTGTGGACAGGGATGTTTTGCACTGGATCAGGTTGCTCAGAACCCCATCCAGCCTGGCCTTGAACACTTCCAGGGATGTGGCATCCACAGCTTCTCTGGGCACCCTGTGCCAGTGCCTCACCAGCCTCACAGTGAAGAATTTTTCCCTAATACCTAATCTGAACCTGTTCTCTTACAAGTTGAAGCCATTCCCCTTTGTCTGTCACGCCAGGCTCTTGTAAAAAAGTCCCTCTCCATCCAGTTCAGGTACTGGAAGGCCACAGTTAGGTCACCCCTAAGCCTTCTGTTTTCCAGGGTGAACAATCCCAGTTCTCTCAGCCTTTCCTCATAGGAGAGGTGCTCCATCCCTCTGATCACCTTGGTGGCCTTCTCTGGACTTGCTCTGACAGGCTGCTGTCCTTCCTGTGCTGGGGACCCCACAGCTGGATGAATGTGGATGTAAGATTATTACCTAATGGAATTTCTTGTACAGGGAGTGAAGAACTGAGGCTCATTTCCGGGAGTTTATTTCGGATTTTTCATTCAGTGTAAAATTGGGGTTTCTTTCTTACTGTTTATAAGTCTTTTTATTAATAAAATAATGGTTTTGCAAACAGATGGTTGTCTAAAATTCCTCTTGGGCATTAAAGTTGGTCGATTGATACAAAAGTTGGTTCAAAATATCTTTCTGCAAACCATAATAACAGACATTAGCCTCACACTGAAAGTGTACGATCAACCCACTGGTACCTTTTAGTTCCACTAAAAATGTGGTCAATCACAGATAAAAAGCACAAGCCAGAGGCAACACAGGCATCGATTTTCAGCAGCAGCAAGGAGAAAATTGGCGCTGGCAGGAGCATGGAAGTCATTGCCACAGGGAGTATGATGAAGGAAGAGTGATCAGTGGAGAGGATGGGCAGTAATTACTAAGGACCATGTATTGCAGTGCTTAATAGAAACATATGCTCTTACCTGCTGTACTTCTGCTTCTGGCTTTTCATGTCCAACAATCTTGGAGTAGCAGATTTTTTTTCCCCCTCTTCACCTTGGAGACAGACCAGGCTGTTGATTCAATGGCAGGGAAACATTACTCCAGGGAAACTTCATCAAGGATTTATCATTTCCAGAGCTGTGAAAATACTTGTTTGCAAGTCATCACTTTCAAATTACCAAAAATGTTCCCTGTTTAATAAAAAATATATAAAAAGGAAGCAATCAAAACAGGAAAAAAATTATTGTTTTATTGTAGCCCACAGTCTTGACAACCCACTGCAAAGAATACACAATCATGCATGAAGAATACAAGTATCAGAGTGAAAACTGAGTTACAGTTTGGATGCCACTCCAGTGTCTGTGCTGTTCATTCTTGCCCCTCAAGAGCACAGTCTTTTTTCAGCCAAATGCTTGTTTGACTTTGACCATAAGGCAGAGTTTTAAATTTTACACTGGTGTCAGCAGAACAGTTTTACCAGCGTCTTTAAAGCAATCCTTACCAGAATTCGGAGTCTCACATTCTCTGAAATCACCAAAAAAAAAAAAAAAAA
>VZTJ01005050.1:296628-316621 GCA_013397795.1 Orthonyx spaldingii
AAAAAAAAAAAAAAAAAGGTAAAAAAAAAAAGTCTCTCTTAAAAAGCTCAGTCCTGCAAGTGAATTGATGAGGGAGTGGATGGAAACAGGCTGAGAGCATTGGGGCTGTTCAGCCTGGGGAAGGGGAGGCTCCAGTGAGACCTTAGGGGCTACAAGAGAGTTGGAGGGGGACTTTTCAAAAGGACATGCAGTGATAGGGAATGGCCTTAAGCTGAAGGAGGACAGGTTTAATTAGATGTTAAGAATAAATTCTTCACTGTGAGGGTGATAAGGCACTGGAATCTGGAGGTATTCAGGGCCAGGTTGGATGGGACTCTGAGCAGCAGGTCTACTGGAAGATTCCCTGCCCACAGCAAAGAGGTTGGAACAAGATGATCTTTAAGGTTCCTTCCAACCCAAACCATTCTGTGATTCTGTGCCTGTGAAACAGACAGAGCCCAAGGACACATCCATGAACAGACTGCTGTGGCCCCAGTTCTCTGGCTCAGGTTCTTCAGCATGCACATGCTTAGAGCATGAATCACAGGTGGACAGGTTTAGGGGTTTTTTTTCCCCTCACTTTTCTCACTGAAAAAGCAGAGCAACTGATTTCCAATGTTTTAAAATCTATTAAAAAAATAGAAATCTCAGATGGGTCTGATTTTTCTCCTGTATTGCTGCAATTCCAATCTGCTGCTGCTCCATTTTGCTTTAGGTACAGAATCAATGCATCCAGAGATCTTTCACGACTGGGGGAACAGGAGCAGGGCTTTACAATTGCTACAATCAGGAAAGTGATTGCAATCACTGGCTGTTACAGGAAATTGAATTAAGTGGAGGAGAGTGCATGAGTGATTGGATTACTGGTTATGTTCTGCACAGAACATCTATTAAAATCCTGTGATTAAGAAAAGCTGTGCTTGATTAGTAATACAAGATTTCTGGCATTTTCTGTTGTACATTTCTGTGGGGTACAGTGAAAAATACCATGTGCAGTCTCTGGAGTCAAATCAGCCTGCATGTATGGTGTGCAGGGACTTGGTAAGAATGGCCTTTTGGGAAAAGAGTGTTTGAACAAGGGATTTAGTACTTCTGGCTTTAGCCCATCATTTATATACGCAAATATATTGCAGTAATTCATCCTGTGCACTTTTGGTCACAGAAAAATAACACTGCATAAGCAAGGTTCAGTACCTACACCAGTGCACTTTTTTTATTAAAGGTTTAGCAGAAAATTCTCCTCCCTCAAAGTTACACTGGCTGGAGTCTCTCTTGTACTACCAACACAGCTCTTCTTGCCATAGCTCTAGTCCTACCACTGCTGTCAAAATGCAGACCTGATTTAAAACACAAATATTAGACCTGCCATGAGTCTTGTCCTTTCCATCCCACCTCCAGGCTGTTCATTGCAGGAGATGTGACACACCACAGTGTGTGGTTACAGTCATGGGCTGGAGGTTCCTGCATCAATCTGGAGGTACTTTCAGTTCTGAACGTGAACCAAAACACTTCAGTTGTTTCCGATCAGAAAAGAATTCTTGTTCCTGACGTGCAGCATCTTTTACAAACAAAACTATTGAGATAAACTGTGGGAGGCAGCAATTTCTGAGCAAAAGACAATTTTGTAAATGGCCTGATTTTCCCCGGTTTCTACCCAATAATCCACCTGATTAGCTGAGAACAACCCCTGCTGTCACACGCCTCCTTTACAGCTGCAGAGGAGAGGCAAAATTTGAAGTTGCACATCCCTATTCTTGAAGTTCAAGGCCCGCTGGGACAGAAAGTGTTGTGTTTTAATGAAAACACCAATGATCCTTTATAGCTCTGCACTAAACGACTACAACATGGGGCTTCATTACAGCTCAGTACTTACATAAGAGCATGAGTCAGACTGCATCACATAATTAATGAAAATGCAGAGGCTAAAGAGTAACTTGGAGTATATTTAAATACTCTTACGATCACAACCCGCTTTTTAAATTGAGGTGGTGGAATAATGGAGCTCAGGCTGTGCAATCTCAGTGCTTGATTGCTTCCAGCCACTCACCACAGTCTGTTCCTGCTGTACATCCACAGAAAGGGAAAAGGGAGCAAGTGCTTCACACCATTAGCAGGTGGCACAGCTCCTCTTGGCCATGTAGCTGCTGCCCATTTCTCTCTCCCCATTTGTGGCTGGAGGATATTTTTATGGCAGCTTGGTGAAGGGAAGAGTGGGAAACCTCTACAGATGCTGGAAGGCAGAGAGCAGCAAGGCTGCCTGGGCTAGAGGAGCCAGTGAGGACACAGGTAGCTATTTTTTTCTCTGGCCCCTCTCAAGCAGTGATCCAGCTGCTGCATGCTCTGTGAAACACAGAGGAAACAAATGGGAATGCCAGTGTCCATGCAGAATGTGCTAGTGCATATCTAGGTACCAGCATATCTCCCATTGCCACCCACGCAGCCAGAAAGTTACCAAGACCTGAATTTCAGTAATTAGGATGGCCCATACTTCAAATTTACAAGGAGAATTTGGCATCTATCACCTCAAAGAGAAGGGGAGGAGGGACTGCAGTTCAGTTGTACAGAAGTTACAGAGATGTTTCCCAGACCCCCAAGCAAATCCTTAAGTACAGTCCCAAGCAAAGGTACAAAGAGCAGGGAAATGGCAGGTGGGCTCTTCCCTACCTGCAGCTGTCTTCCAGTTTTTGGGTGTCTGACCTGCCCATGAAGGTCAGAACCAGCACAGGGATGAGCTAGACAAGAGTGGTGTGAGGGGAAAAGATCACATGCCCAAGCCACACCAGAGACTCCTGAGCCCTGCTGAGGTGGTCTTGCCTTAACCTGGGCACAGGAGCTGAGCCAGACTTTGCTCCAAAGTGAGCAGAGGCAGCACCAGCTCAGAGCCCAGGGCAGGGTTTGCCTCCTGTCTCAGACAGTGAGGAAGGCACAGCAAGATAAAAGCCCAGGGAACTGGAGAACCACAAGAAGATGGAAGAGAGCCCTCAGCTCTGGGGTAAGTTAAGGTGAACATGACTCTGCTGAAAGTGTAAATTGAGGGGTTGAATGCTTGTTATTTTTTCTTCTAATAAAAAAAACTAAAAAGAAAGAAATCGGGACCAGCAATAACAGAGAAGATGCATTTTGAACATACCTGGATTTTCAGGTGGGCAGGACCTTGAACTGGGGAAGAGGCAGGAGAATCAGAGATGGAGGGGAGGTCATGGTGAACAGGCAGAGTTAAAGCATATGTGAATTAATTTTACAGCAAGGAGGAAGAGAACATTGTATTTCCCTTTTCCTTAGAATTGCATATTAAATCAGATTTAATGCTTATGAAATAAAAAACAGCTTAATTTCTACATTTTGCTTTTAAGACAAAAAAGGGAGAGACAGAGACACTGTCAATGGAGTCCCACCTCTGAAGACATGCCAGGCCTTTTGCATTAGTCATCACATGTAAGTGATGTCCTTATCTCAGTGAGATCTGGGATATTCCTGGGATACATAATTTGCTGTAATTAATTTTAGGAGAGACAAAGACACAGCAACATTTCAGTATTTTAATTTAAAAGACATAACAGAAATCTTGACAACAACTGCAAGTGTCTTGCCAGCCACCTTTGTCCACAAAACGATGTACAATGCACAGTACAAAAATATTCTCAGCAGAAAACATTGCTTTGTCTCAATTTGGGCAGAACTTAACATACTGCAATGCCGTTTACTGCTACCACTGCTCATGTCCAGCAGAATAGTGAAACAAATTGCTAGCAACAGATTTTAAGCAGAACAAAGGCAGCACAAGGGATATGTGACATTCTCTAACTGCTGCAACAAAGGACTATGCTCGACTTTAGGCAAACCTCAACAATTAGAACTATCCTCAAAAATATGCACAGAGCTGTCAGGAGCAGGAACACACAGCCATATATATGTTATTGCCACAAAGCAGAATTGTTGACATAAATAATCTATATAAAAGGCCAAGATGCAGCAAGGGTGAGTTTCAAAAGCAACCTAAAAAGTCACTTAAAGAGCAAGCTGAGATTCAGTTTCCAGTGTCAATATACACAGTATAAGTAACACTGTATTATTACCACTTATTAAACAGCATCTGCAAACATGAAATCACCAGGTTAGGAAGTTCATGGAGCACAGTGATAAGGTTCTGCTAGTGTCCTTCTCAGCATCTGCTGAGCTGTGGTAAAGGGCATCACTGCAAATAAAAGTCTGCATCCTTTTCTGGAATTCACCACCACTTCCCTAGTGTTCTCAAATGTTAGTATTATGGGGGTTAGAAATAAATAAATAAATAATGTTTTTTAAATTACTTAAAGTTTTTGAAGTGTGTGGGCCAGCTCTCATAAAATGCTTGTTTCTGTCATTGTGGCAAAGTGCTGAAAATCAATACTGTATGTTAGCAAAGGAAAATTTCAGCCTTAAGCTCCTATAGAAGAAAATAAATGGTGCTCTCCCTTCACTTCTGCCTCCTCCCAGATACTGGGGATAGGGTTCAGCGAGAACCTTCTGCTCAGGGCTGCTGAACCGAAGGGAAGAGAGACCTTTGCAAAGATTCAGGTACAACTCTTCTTATCCCGTGTGAGCCCACACACCAGACAGCTGTGGAAATAGGACTCTCCTCTCTTCTCCAAAGGTGTAAGAGGTCCAAGCAACCTTTCTCTTCATTGATGGTACAGAACGAACTGCAAACTTTACACTCGAAGGTGGGCACTGTGCAGACCCATCAAGAAGTCAAAATTACTCCAGACTAAAATGCAACCCCTCCTGTTACTTCTCCTTATCAATTAGGACCAGTGGATGCTCAAAGGCTGCTCTGCTGTTCTAGCTGAGTTGGTATTTTGCAGAATACAACTTAGAATAATTGCATTTAGCAGGGCTCTTACCAGTCAGGAAGAGAAAGAATCAAAAATTACTATAAAAAATGCTTCATTCATGCATAATCTGCTTTGGAAGAGGCATAGAAAAAGCTTCCAGTCTAATGCACCATGATCAAAACATGCTCACCATTCCAATGCTTTCTCCCTTAAACCGTTCCACCTGGGAAAGAAAGATGAAAATGTGGCATCTAAAAGGCATCCAAGAAGGGCAGTGGCACCTGGATTAGCACAGGAAGATGGCAACAGCAGCCCTCAGTCTTTGCAGCTTTCTTCTCATCTCACTCAAGTGTAACATGGTGGAGGTAGAGGAGATGGGGAGGCCATTTCAAACCTCTTTTCCCCTGCTTTTGGTATCTCAACATGCAAGCAGGTTTAGAAACCTAAAGTCTCCATACAGCTGACAGAGAAAACCACCAGAAGCAGGGCTGGGTACCAAATCTGTTGGCAGGGCTTGGAAAGCCCTCGGAATCAGCTCTTTTTGATAGATACTGGCACTGTCTGTAGATTTACTGGCCCCACTTGACTTTTCACAGCAGAAGTTGCATTTTTATTCTTCTTTCAGTTGTTCAGGTCTGTGTAGAAAAAGTCTTCAGAAACATCAGTTCTGCTGTATCTGTTTACTCAGGGCAGGAGTTCATGAATCAATGTTAAAATTGTGGCTATTTCCTCCTAAAACTTAGCTTTGAATAAACCATTCATACACCTTCAGTACCATAAACACAGACAGAAAAAGGAAGGCTTTGGTCTAATTTCTGGCTTTCTGTCTTTTTGCTCAGCCTGGTAACACACAGTACATGATGACGCACAATTATGGACAATTAATTCAAATATCCGGGAAACAAGAAATCACATCTGCAGTTAATCATCTTGTGCCTTTTCCAAACCATAAACCATCTTTCCAGAAGAGGAGAACAAAGAGATGAGAGACATAATTAAGTGTGACATTTTCCATAAATCAGATGATTGCTACAAATGAGCTGATAACATCAGAGAACAGCAAAACTTTCCAAATTGCTCCGGTGTTTATCTGATGCTCTTCGTCTCTGCGAGGCTCTGGTGGGTGTGACACCTGTTCTACTGACACCCTGCTGCAGAACTGTCCCTGCCAACCCAGGAGGCAATTTCACTCTTCTACTCCAATACTCCAAACACCACCCATGGCAAACAGCACCACCTTGCCTGGAATTGCTTGCCAGGTGAAACTGTTCCTTCCACAGGCTGAACTGCAGACTTTTCACAACAGCCTGGAATTTCAGGTTTGAGCTCAGAGTGACATTTTGGCCCTTTGGAAAGAAAAGGCAGAGCTTAACCAGAAAGCCCCTGTATGTGCTGGGTGACACTTCTCAGAGGAGACCATTCATCACAAACTCTGCCTTAGGACCAAAGCAGGCAGAAGTTGAAGCAGTAAAATACAAACTTTTTTGTTTCAAAGCAAGGCGTGATTTAGTTAAAGTGTTCATGCTTAGGAGGTTAGGAAGTACCATTCAAAAATTAGGCAAACACTTGTGCTCCATGCAAAAGTAAATTCAATTTAAAATACTTTTCAGTTTTTTCAGTTTGGCAAATGAATAAAAGTCTGTTCCAAGGTCCAACTTGGAGGAGGTTTTGTGTTATTATTTTTGCCATTTTCACCATCACAATGAATCAAAGCAAACCATTCAACAGCACAATGTTCCTCTAAAACTCTGGTTGGAATTTACCTCAAAGAACCATTTTCTTTAGATTCAACAAGCTTTATGTGTTTGAAAGAACTTTTAGCAAAAGGAAAAAAATCAAATTTGTGCCTACGTGTCAGTGTAATATTATTATTCCCAAAATAAATTCAGATTTGTAGTACAAACAACCAAGACAACTCAATTAGAGAGGTAGTTTAGGTGCCAAAAGTTAGATTTGGTTTCACTTTGGAAGGTACTGATAAAAAAATAATTTAATACTTAAAAGACAGACCATTGTGATAAGAACAAGGTCATAAAATGTTATGTGCTTGATATTTGTGCTCTAAGTTATCAGCTCACAGCATCTGCAGCACAGAATTGTAGAAGGACAAAATCATTTAGGTTGGAAAAACTAAAAGTCAGCTAAGAACAAACTAGACTTCCCTCACTGCCCAATCTGAGCTGAACTTCAGAAGAAATTGAAGAAAAGATAAAGAAGGAAAATTAAGTCAATTTTCTTGAGTAACCACTGGCTTTTGGTTCCCAATCTGAGACTCTGTAGGAGAATTTTAATTTTCAAAGATGACTCAGTAATTTCTGAAAATGGTGAGTCTCCAACTGGGCAGCAGCACCTCCAGTGACTTTTAAAAGTCATATCAGAATTCTGAAATAACTTATGCATAATGAAACAAATAATTTTATTAAAACTACTATTTTTAACACAAATAAATACTTTTTTTCATCCAATAATATTATGATTTTAGAAGACTGGCTGTAAACTTCCCTGCAGTTTCCAGCCACTCCAACAAAAACCAGCATAAAATATCTTAAAAAGAAAGGAATTAACATTACATTTTAAAGTTTTGAATTTAGCTCTAAATGTACTTGTACACTAGGACAGCTACAGATGTCAAAATCTCCAGCTGTAGTTGCTTAGCTATCAGTTCATATTCTGTTGTTCAGTCTAGAGTTCTTGCAATAAACCTTGGGGGAAAACTTAAAATGTGAGAATAGCTATAGATGAATTTATCAGTACAAATAGAAAGCTGTGCTCTAATTGTGGAAAATTCAGAAGAAATGCTGTTCACTCAGTTTCCTGATCTTCCTTTGTCTTGTACCTTGAGGAATCACAAAATTGCTGTTGGACAATTGTCACAGTTAATAAGATTAATGATTGAATTGGCCAAGACCCACTCACCATTAAATCCACTGGTAACTCACAGAGGGATGTTCAGGAGAAAAGAAGTCCTACTTGAGTTACTAATTAACATGCATGGGCCTGAATGGGACCCCAGCTTATTCAGAGCAGATTTTACAGTTACGCAAATCATTTTGGCATGTGCTTTAATCTCGTTCTGCTCTACACAATCTGTTGAATCAAGTCTTAGCTCACTCTGCCCAAACCTGGTGTGTGTCTCATCTCAGCGACACATCAGATGGGGACTGCCATGTGGCCATATTCCCTCTGTTCAATGACATCAGAAGGTCTTGGCTACAGCTGTCAACAGAATGCAAAATACCATAACATCATGTAGTTCTGGAAACTGTTAGAGGATTTGTTAGGATTTATTTTCACTAGAGGCTTTTTGATTTCACTGAACAAAGCACTGGCCCTGCTTTGGTTGGGTTTTGGTCCCGAGCCTGTCGTGCTGCACCACTGCACAGCCCAACAAGCAAACTCGATAAAGAAACACTGTTTGGTGTCCTTCATAACATTATGGCTTCTGAACTTACAAACACCAAAGCACAGACTCGCTCTGAATCTGCTTGCACTGTACCACTGCTGCCTTCTAGGCCATCTCTGAGCCAGAAGGAGATTCATAAATCTGGCATTACTCACTAAATGACCAGTGAGAGAATTTGCTCACTCTGAGCAGCCCTCAGGCAGAGTGTTCATCAGCTGCACACCAGCCACCAGAAGGGACAGAGAAAGCCAGTCTGATCTCTTACAAGGTCCAATTCTCACTGGCTTCAGGAGAAACAATTCACACAAGAAGCCTGGGTAAAAAACATGTGCATGAAAGTGCAGAATGCATTAAAATCTCTGAGTCTTAATACCCAAGGCAAAGAGTACAACCCTTCTCACGTTCAAATGGGCAAAGTGACAAGAGCCTGAACACCACCAGAGCCAGGAGTACCTGTGGCACCCCCCAGCAGTTAAAGTCTTTCAGAGTCTGCGTTTTCCCATGCTGGATCTCAGCATTAGCACCCCTTCCACTGCAGCTCCCGGACTGTCCATCATCTTCTGCCAGAGGCGCTGCTCCTCCCCTTGAGAGTCCATCCAGTCAACCTCCTTGCCATTGCTTACACCTGACAATTGTAAAAATGTGAGGGAATTTGTCACCTTAGAAAGCAGTTAGATAATATCACTGGTCGTTTACTGCAGCAGTGTACAAGAGAAACGACAAACACTTTACACTTCCACTGTACAGGGAGTTGTGCTGAAAACAGGCAGCTCCTGGAGAGCACCAGTTTGTCATTGAACTCCTTCAGGCACATGGGCAGAGGCTCATAAACCTCCCCACGTTGCACCACAAGCAACTTTTTCCCAACAGAGGAGGAACGGATTCACACCTCTTCCAGGTCACACCATCATCAGCAGAAAGGCTGCTCCTGGACACAAGTAGTTGACTCCTTCTCACTGGGATGCTAAGGAATACTTCCCAAGGTATTCACAGTTCTTTTAGACCATGCAGAAGTACAAATGGACACTCAGTGTTGTGTCTCAGTGGAAGAAAGAACTGAATCATCTACAGATTACCTATGTGTTTCCCTTTCTACATTTTCAAATTCCACAACTTCCCATACATTTTCAAAACACTCAGTAGCATTTCTGTCCTTCAATCACATGAATCACGTGGGATAAGGAAAGAGGAGAGCAGAATAAGAAAAGCAACATGAGTCAGGTGGGACCTTACCATTTCCAGTGCTCAAACGGACACCTCCCAAGAAAATATTGCTGGAAAGTGACTCCTTGTCCCACACAGTCAATTCCAGGCAGACATTCCGGATATCCCTTGAATTCAAGCCACTGAAAGCAAAGGTGTGATTCCACTGGGGGTTCACGCTCTTTTTTACGATGGGAGTTTTGTGTTTTGTAGCTTTGCTGTCATCCGGGAGCAGGTATCTGGGAGATAAAGAAAAGGAAGATTGAATATGTAAATGGATTGTCATGTAATAATCACAATGAATGACAATTATGTAGAGGCTCAGATGGGATCAGAACCCCATCTCCCCACTGGTATTAAGCTAAGCATGTACCTCAAGTGCTTATTTTGCATTTGTCCTCCATTTGTTCTCCTAGCTACAGTGTCAGTTACCACCAGCAGAAACTGGAGTTAGGTATCCTTGCCCCGAGTCTCAACTGCAAACTTTTTGTTTCATTGAGGCTAAATATAAACACAGCCATAAAAACATTGGCTAGAAGGGACCTCTCTGGAGTCATCTTGTCCAGTGTCCCTCTCAAAGCACAAGAAGAGATTGTCCAGAAAGAAATGAGATTTACTTTTTCTATTTGAAATGTATGAGCTGAGTGATAGCTTTAAGCACACCAAAAGATCAAGATAAATTCTAAGCTCCACCAGGAAATTGAAGACAGGATGTTTCCATTTAGTAACAACATTCAAGCCATTGCTATGAACTAGAACACAACTGAAAATCAGCAAGTCTGAAAACTAGCATTCAGAGCAAAAACTGGCAAAGAAAAATGTTTTAAGATATCTGTTATGCCTAAATGTAACGTTTATAATGCATAACCTACATTTATGAGAAATTCATTATAATGAGACATACAGGATTATGCTCATTGTATTCAAACACAAGTATGCATGTAGTATTTTCTGTGTAGTTTGGATTTTGAGTGTTCAACATAAAATGCTGCTTATCTAACAAAAACATGCTTATGTTGTCATCCTGTGTATATCTTTTGTGCACTCACATGCTTATAGGCATGTAAGTGACACAGATCTTAAATTAGATCCAGTGCAGTCATTATAAAAAAGGGAGAAAAAATCCCACAAACCCTTTAACAAAAGTATCAGATGTGCCTCCTGATTTCACTGCTGTTAAATTCTTTGCTTCTTTGATGAGGACTTCTAATATGCCTCCAGATGGCACATGAGAATCTCCCTTTTTTCCTTTTCTGAAGCTCTTCTTTTCTATGCATAAAACAAAGTTGCAAAATCACAATCAGAAATTATATACACACTGTAAGACTGAATTGGAAATGTAAATTGTATTGGCTATATTCTTTAAGGTAGTTATTGCAATGGGATTAAAGCATTCCTTGTTAAGGCAGGGGCAGAAAAATCACTCCATATTTGATAAGGAACCTGACCAAGGACTAACTAGCAGGACACAACAACACGCCCTGTCTGAAGTCCTGTTCCAATATAAGTATTTGTGGATTGTTATGCTGAACACAAAAATTGCATGCCCAGTAAATCCTGCCCTCTTTTCAGAATCCACTTCCAGTGCTGGTGTTAAGGCAGCCCTGGACCACGAAGGAAACTATAAAACCTCTGTCCCAAAGCTTAAAGTCCAGAAATAAGTCAGATGTATCCTGTGTATGGGGCTGCACTGCTCCTCAGAGACCATGGCAGAGGGCACAGCGCTCCTGACACGCTGCTGCTTCCCAACTGCAGCACAAGGACATGGGCACTTGCTGCTGCTGCAGGTTCTAAGAAGCTTTTATCAGCAGAGATTGTACACACTGATTCAGGCTGAAAACATCAGGAGAAAAAGTCAGGAGTGATGTTAAAATGAGCTAATTTTAAAAAATGCAGACAGGTATCTGGAGTTAGCTGATAACAATTAGCTTTTAAGAGAATAAACCTTGAGAAAAGCTTACTGCTAGCAGAGGGAATATCATTTGTCAAATAAAAAGAAAAAAAGCAAGGTAAAGAGAGAAATCTATCAAATGCAAATGCTAACAAGCAATACTGTCACTAAGATGGTGATACGTGTCTGGTGTGCACTCAGGTGCTGCCCAGTGATTGCTCTCACTTCAAAGAATTGCTGTTCAACGTGCTATTACAATGCACAGAGACAGTAACTCTTTTCACTTGTTCATTGCTGATGAAAATAATGGCTCACCCTAAAGAACTCACATAATATTTTACAGTGATGCCAAGATGATTTTTGCTTTTTTCTTTTGTATACCTTTTACACAGTTCTATGTATCCACAAGTATTAACACGCACACTTGTAATTCTTGAAGTCTGATAATTCAACATGGTTCCAATTTCCTGTAAAACCAAGAAACTAAACATTCTACTACCTTAAAGAGCCAAAGTCCCCTAGTAAAACATATTCTGTAAACTAAAAGTTAGCCCACCCAAGCCCCCTTTTTGGCCCCCCTTGTCAGATACACTCATGTATGAAGTCTATAAATTATGTACACGATTTACAATGAAAAGTACATTGCGACACGTTCCACCTTAACAAAGTAAAACATCAAATAAGATCCTATTAAAATACCAAAATAAACGACCTCCAACCCTTTAACCGTGTCTAGTTTTCATTTCCTAAAACAAGAGAAAGGCATCAACAGGACTAAATTGCAGCAGTAATACTGTAACACTGAGCAGAGGAAAAGCAGTGTGAAAAAGGGTGAAAATAAGGAGGCAGCTTAAGGTGAATTAAGCACGAAGAACTACGTGAAGTCTATTACTCAGTGAGCTAAACAATGTGTATAACTAGCTGAACAAAGAACTCTCAGACTACAATGCAGACAATTTATTTCTCTGTGGCTGCCCTTGATCATGTTACCTAACGTCTGGATTTTTTTTTAAAAATAAGTCAGAGCCATACATCAATCATTGACTGCATATTCCTCTTCCCTTCTCTCTCCTGAAGTTCAGTGTACGAGAAAAGGATGAAGTGACAGAAACATAGGCATGGTTCAGAATTTCCACAGATAAACACAGCTATCGAAGCCAGGTTGTGTAAGACCTTGATCAACATGGTCTAGTGGCAGGAAAGGTTGGGAATAGATGATCTTTAATGTCCATTCCTACTCCTTAACATTCTGTGATTCTGTGAATGAGCATATTTAAGTATGATTTCAATCTTCACCAGTACCATTACTTCTCCCTAGGGGAGGATTTTAATGTATCATCATACGCTGCCGTTAATTTTTTTTTTTACCTTGAAACTGCCCCAGAGGAAGCATTAGGTTTCTGTCTGGGGGAATATAACGTAAAACCACTGTCAGTTCTCCTTTGTATTGAAGCCCAAAATCTGTCACAACCTCCACCTGAGGAGAAAACAAACAAACAAACCAGAAATCCAGCCAAGGTTAGTCATTCACCTTCTCCATTTGAGTTTAATTCTGTTGAGATGTATCAATACATCAATAAGTGTTTTAAACACTTCTTAAACACACCAAGATTTACCAGCCTGCTTTCAGACAATTAGACATTCCAAACTGAAAGCAATCACATTTTAGAAAACTTTCTGAGCCAGGGAATGCAAGCTTTCAGAAAAATAAACCCATGTGGCATTAGACACTGTTCACTGGACACACAGAGGAGAAAGTTATCTGGCATGAGTAAGTGAAGCAAGCCAACAGCAAAGAAACCCCTCCAACTTATTTCTGAGTATATAAACTGTAGCTGATTTAAGCTGATAGTCAGCCCTTATTTCCACCAGTCAGGATTTAAATGTAATTAGTTTCACGTATTTCAGAGGAGTCACTCTTCAAAACAGTTGTGTGGGGAACGAAGGTGAGGGAGAGCAGAGTGCAGCTTTGAAACAGAAAAACTTATTAAAAACTGTTATTCCCGGTGTCCTTTTCCTTTTCTACACAGCTACTATTTCTGCAAGTTTAGAATCAAGTTGCCCATAAAGGCATCAAAGGTTATTTTTTATTTAGTTCTACTAGTGGACAAGCAATGGTGTAAGTTCTAAAGTCAGAAAAAATTTGTCAGCCTCTCCCCCAAATCCGCATATAACATGACTCTGTACTCTGTCCCCTCTTTAGTCACAGAACTATTTTCTCTACTTTTTCTGACTTAACCACACTCCTCTTGAAAACAGATCTGTCAATGCTCATAGAAGAAACACGTCTTTAAGTCTCCAACTTTTTCACTAAAGCAGCTAAATGATTCATAATAAAACAAACAAAGCACTGTAATAAAACCCAGAAAATGTTTGATTGCCATTCCTCCATTCCTGTCTCTATCAGGCAGTCCAATAGGAGAACATGTATTTTGCATGGATCTAAACCAGGGCTTTATTTTTGTTAAGTTAAAAAATAATTGAGTTATTTTTTAATATCATTCTTGCTGATCAAAAACTTCAGCAGCATTTAAGTTTAGAAAGATTATTGGTAACAACTTTGGAGGCAGGCAAGACCAATTCTGTGTTTGCTTTCTTTGAAAGTGAAAGAAGTAATTTAAAAATCCTTTTAATGGGTTTGGAAATAATCAGAAAACACCTTCCAGCTGGACTGGCTGAAATGCTTAGTGCCTCATTACTTTCCTGAGCAGGAGATCTTCATGACTTTTTTAGTTATTTTCTCCTGTTAGGGTTAAAAGAAATTAATTATACAGCAATCAGATCCATCTCCCACCCGATAGAAAGGCAAAAATCAAACACACTCTCCTGAAACCCTAAATATAATACAATTTCCTTAAATGTAGTGAACACAGAAAAAACAAGTCACATCTAGTCACTCTTGACAACATTTGCTGCACACCTCATGTTTTTCTTTAATAACCTGTTAAGGGTTGGATAGAGGGAATGGTAGGAAAGTTCTTTCTTTTATTTGCTATTTAAAAAAATTAATGTATTTACTAGGTCATTTTTCTATTGGAGTTTGTTACAGGGGGAACTTGTGGTTGATTTAAAAGCTTTTTTTTTTGGTTACTGTTTTAAAGTAGCCAATCACATGTGAAATTTTCATGAAGACTTTAAAACCAGTAAGCTTTTACTGAATTAAGAACAAAGAATTACTTTTTTCATTGTCATATTAGACACTTATAAAGTCCTGCTTTATAAACAAGTTAGGAAGGAAAAAATAACTGAGTCTTTCTAAATCTGCTTCACAGCACTTTCCCCAGTCCTGGAAATCCTTACCTTGGGCTGGAGCACAAACCACTCATCACCCTGACTCTCAAAGTTCCAGGAATCGAATGGAATTTCCACTTCCCCAAGGAAGCTGTTGTGTCCAAATCTGTCATAGTGCCAGACAGAAAGCTGTAGGGTCCTGGTTTCCAGCTGGGAGTGACTGATGACATACTACCAACAGAAAAGGAGAAAAAGAAACTCTCAGAATAAGCAGAAATAATATTTTCCACTGAGCCTTTTACAGCTCTAGCTGAGTTTCACAAAGCCCATAGCAGTTAACAAATGGAGCATGAAAGAGAAATATGTTTCCCTTGCAAACAAGATTGATCTAGCCAGAAAGCTCATAATGTTAATGTGAAATCTTTCTTTGCTGTATGCATCCAGTGATAATTTATGTTATTATCACTATTGTGGCACTTTTAAAAATTATTATTTACTGGATATTTATGACTATACAGTAAATTATGATGCTTAAAAATATGATCCTGTTAATTCCCTACAAGTTTATGTAAAAGAAGCAGATCGACATGAAGGTTGATAAAAAGAAACCCCACTGGTTCTTTCATCCCTAAAGAAAGTCTGCTGAACACTGCTTTCCAGAAAGTATCCTCTTGTTTCCAATTTTGTCTTTGCAGCTTACAAAAAATTGTTCTGAAAACACATACAACAGCATCTGCAAGGCATGCTCTGAGCCTCTCAGTAACCATTGTTGGGTTTGAAAGCTATTTAAAAACTCATCTATAGCTATGAAAATATCAAAGCTATTAAAAAACCAGCATTGTAGTCTAGCAAATACACAGAAAATTATAAACATCTGGAATTCTAGCTCTGCACACTCTACTTTTAGCAAAAAGCCCATTATTTCCCTGACATTCACCCTTCTCCTAGTGTTAGCTGAAGAGACCCAGATGTCTCATTTTTGCATCAGGAACTGTATCTGGACACAGACAAATACTCTCTAAAAGCTGAAACAGTCAAGTCAGTTGGCTAATTATGTACAGATCTACAATGCTTAATCCTAGATACCAACTCTTCCACTGTGAGAAACATCATACTCTGCAACAATGGAGTAAAAGTGAAAGAGAGAAGATACAAGACAGATTTAATTCTTTTTCTTTTCTTTTTTTAACAGGATTTTCAGTTGAGATGAACAACTCTTCCTTACCTACCCACAATTCAAGTAACCCTCTTTCGTTACAATCCATATTTTTGAGAAACTCCTAGGTCCTATCTTCACCCAGCAAATATGTCTAGTGCTATATTACTTGATAAATAAAGTCCTCATTTTTTTCCAGTTCAGGCAAGCTTTAATTTTACTCTGCACCATTTAAAAATGAGGCTATAAAAAGACTCTCCCTTGGCAATCAGTCTGGCCAGACCGAGTGTGTGTGCCTGCAAAATGGTTTTGCAGCCAGGCTAAGCCAAGTACACTGGCCAGGGAACATCTATTTGCCTCTATTATAGGAAACTTATTTAAAACATAACCGAAATTTAAAAAAAAAAAATATTTCAGGAGAAACTAAAAAGAGTTTGTGGCCCCACGACAGCCTGCTGGATAACTCCCTTCAACTGATGGGAAAGGGAATCACCAGGAGCCTTGAGGTCAAGAAGCCAGGGAGGCAGTGAAGGGGCAGCAACTCCAGCATTCCCACCTGCATCTCAGAGCCAGAGAGGTGAATAAGCAGCTTGTGAAGAGCTCAGAAGAGTTCAGCCTCTGCAGCAGGAGTGGGTAAAGGGCAAAGAAGGAAAGTCTGGGCGCTGTGTCCTCAAGCGCATCAAGTCCATTGCAACAGAAAATGAACTTCACCCCAGCTTTTTAAGAAGACAAATAGTGAAGCGGTTGTTGGCATTTTCTTATCAAAGTTAGTTCTGCTTAGAAATAAGTTAAAGCTTCCGGAAGAAGTCACATCTTACGCAAAATGTTATTTTCTCTTCAAAATCAATTAGATGGGAAGTTCAAATCTAGCTTTACTTCAGCATCAGGCATATAAAATTTTTAAGGTGCTTTTGACAACTCTAAGCTCAGGCTAGATGGGAACATCAACAGTTTTAAAAGAGATCTATGAAACTAATAGAATTTTTAACTGTAAAGGGGAGAACCAAACAAAACCACTTCCTTAATACTGAAAGTCAGGAATTGTAACTCATAGGTTTACTAGATGCTTTTGCTTAAACACCTTGCCTTTTAAGGCTTCTCTTCCAAGTTCTAATCCCTGTACTGGAACAAATACAGAAAATACCTGTGGGCACAAGTGAAACATTCATCACAGCCTGAGTGAGAGACTGTTCTCACCTTCAGCGTCTCATTAAATTCTGGATTGGTGCTGTTACTTTTAATTTTGGTCTTGCGCTTACTTTGGCGGGACTTATCAGGCAGAAGGTAGGCTTTGACATATCTGCAGAGCAAAGAGAAAATTATTAGCGAGGAATAGAAAATGACCAGTTTGAGCAGAGATTGGACATTGCTGAACCAGCAACACTTTTGAGGAAATTAATTTTTGCACTATAAACTGGGTAAGCGTGTAACAGAGAATACGCAACACATGGAGAGGTATGGCCTTTGCCTACAAACTCAGCAGTGTTAGTCAGATAAGATCAGCATAATACAAGGCAGAACTAAATTAATTGCCTTATTCTCAGAAATGCAGCAAGATTTTCTAACAATTTCCCTCTTGCCATGTATGATTACTGACTGGTCACGTGTGACAAAATATACACTAGAAATACGAGATAATTAAAAACTCCATAATTTATATACCATAGATTAATCATGATTAGAGACACTAATTGTTACTTTCTGGTGAGAGAGTTTACAAATTATACTGAAAACTACAATGAGAAACTTGGAAAACATGGTACTTGCAAAGTGAGTCTATGGGTGCATGAAAACAAAGTTATTTCCATTAATCCTTGCCTTCAGGACATCACTCTTTTCATATCCTTTAGTCTTGATTAAAGAAGTAAAAGAAATTCAGTGCTTCCTCGCTATTGCTTCATCATTCTTCTCCCTTTTACTATCAAACAGGTTGATACTTTAATAATCTTGTCGTTTCCCCAGAACAGGCACATGTTGCCCTAAGAAGCACACAGGAAATGCCCTTCCCACAGGGAACCCAAACCCAACCATCACCAAAACGTTGCTTGTAGCAGCTGGATCCTGTGAACTCCCAGGCTGGAATCCCAACCCTTGGTTACAGTCAGGGCGGGATGAGGTGGGGGACACCCCCAGCAGAGCTGAAGGAAATTCTTCTCTGTGCTTACGGATCGGTCCTTTGCTTCCTCTCATCTGCAATGGCCAGGTTCCTGCAGCTCTTCACCAGGATGTTGAGGGCACCAGTTTTGTAGACGTAGTTGATGTTGAGAAGGATTTCACCGC
Organism: Orthonyx spaldingii; assembly: GCA_013397795.1. Taxonomy (NCBI): domain Eukaryota; kingdom Metazoa; phylum Chordata; class Aves; order Passeriformes; family Orthonychidae; genus Orthonyx; species Orthonyx spaldingii. The sequence continues at coordinate 314,586 of VZTJ01005050.1, forward strand.
TGACCTTCACGTTGCCATAGTCACCAGTTTCACTGTACACGCTCACCATGCTGTTAATGCTTGTCTGGAGGGAACAGAAAAAGGGCTCAGAGGCTGAAACACGTTACTCTTTTCCAAAATCTGCTTTTTTTCTATAAAGCTACAGACTTGCAATAGTGTCACACTTGTTAGGGCTTGCTATGGAAACAGATATATCATAGAGTAGAAATACCATGATTTGACGTAAAGGGAATAAGAACTGTAGTTAATAGTAGTTTAAATGTCTAGACAGATGTTTTTCCATTCAAGACTGAAACCCATTTATAAACATGACTAAATCTAAATTACTACTTTTTAATTAATGTATGAACTGAAGAGCAGACGGGCTACATAAATTGTAAGCTCATGTAAGTTCCAAGTAGAAAAAAAAAATTAAAAAATCACTTCTCTGGCTCAGCTGGTCACCTCATTTTTACTGAGTCTCATAAGACAACTGCTGACAGAGCCCTTAGGAATACTTACAAGGATGCTTCCCATAATGGAGATGTCATAAAACCATATTTATTTAAACTGACACCCATCTCTCATGAACAATTCTAAAAGAAGGAGCAAAATTAACCCCCACCCCATTTCTGCAAGTTTTGTAAAGTCAAATTTTTTAGCAGTAATACTACAACGTTTTCCACTATAACATAACATGCCACCCCTCAATCCCTTTTCCTTTACACTCATCAAATGCAGAGTACTGCTATGAGGATTCCCTCTTCCAAGCGTTTACAATTAGAAAAGAACTGAATATTTTTAAAAGAAAACTAGAGAAATATGAAGACTGCCAGAACCAAAAGCATTTGAGAAATCTGGTGCACCTTTTCTTTTGAGCCATTGGACAAGATTGTTCAAAAACATCTATAACCATCTAAATTCTGACACATGGGAACCTTGCAAGACACACAGGTCCAGTCTTCAACAAAAAGGGATAAAGGAGAGAGAAACCTTAAAAGTAAGCTAGAGCAGAGGATTCAGGGGAACTCACAGTATCACCATCTGTTTCAGGCACATTTAAATATGTCCATTTTCTGTCAGAGCCTTCTGGGGAGTTCTTGAAATAAGGCAGTGCAAGAGATCAAGAGAAAAGAGCATTAGATTGCTGCAATAAGAAAGAATAAGTACAGTGAGAAATCTTTATAGAAAGGTAAAGGAAGATTGCAAAGCCATAGTGAGAAAGAAAAAGATATCAAATCAGAGAAATGCTCTGTTTTTCATACACTTCAAGCACTGAAGGATGCGTGGTTCAAGGTAATTAAATAGAAATGAAGTAACCTCTGTATCAAAACAAAGAAGTTATATTTTAGAACAGCAGCTCAGCAGGTTTGGATTCATATTGGATAATATTTGGATTTGTTCTCATTTACATGTCCATGTCAATCCTCCCTGAAGCCAGTCAAAAGCTAAACAGTGCTGTATTTGCAGCATCAGTGCCTTTGTAAGAAAGGGCAGTTTCTCTGGTGGAGTTCATAAGAATAGATGACAATTGCACTAAAATGCTGAAACATTTCACTCTCTGGGAAAAAAATACAGTAACTGATTATTGGGGGACACATTTTCCCTCCTCTGCTTGCTAGAGCAGGATCTCACTAACTGTGTCTTGATCCATCTCCTTCCTTGCCTGCTGCAGGGAAGAGCACAGTCCCAGGAAAAGGCCACACAGAAAGAACTGGTTTGTGACAAAACCAACTCTCCAAGCACCCTGCCCAAGGGCCCTGCAGCACAGAAGGCTCAAGGGATAAACAGTTCTGTGCCAATGTGGTAAACAACAACTGATAGGAAAAATGTTATTTATCTAAGTGATTATTACCCATAAATCTTATTTTATGCCCCGTGCAGGGAAAATAAACAGCAAAAAAAGGGTGTTTTTAATGTATTTCTGCTGGGTGCCTTTATCCTTAATGAAGAGAGAGGGAGGGAGGGAAGGAGGGAGGGAAGGAGGGAAGGAAGGAGGGAAGGAAGGAAGGAAGGAAGGAAGGAAGGAAGGAAGGAAGGAGGGAAGGAAGGAAGGA